>CM033722.1:51473554-52073554 GCA_019671005.1 Hibiscus mutabilis | reverse complement strand
GCGAGAGCAATTATCAGTGATGAAGGCAAGCACTTCGACAACAAACTCATCGCCAAGATGTTACAACGCTTTGGTGTATCTCACAAGATTGCCACGGCATATCACCCACAAACCAATGGGTAAGCAGAAATTTCCAACCAAGAATTGAAGGGTATACTCGAGAAAGTTGTAAATCCCTCTAGGAAGGTTTGGTCAGTAAGACTAGATGACGCACTTTGGGCATATCGCACTGCATCCAAAACACCCTTAGGTATGTCCCCCTTCTGACTTGTCTATGGTAAAACATTCCATCTACCAGTGGAAATTAACCACAAGGCATATTGGGCAATCAAGACTGTGAATATGGATTGGGAAAGTGTCATACAAAAGTGTTTGTTGGACCTCAACGAGATAGAAGAATTCCGTGCACTCGCCTATAACAATGCACGAATATACAAGGAGAAAACAAAGCAATGGCATGACAAGAAACTATTACCGCGGCAATTCAAGCCAGGACAACTAGTTCTCTTATTCAATTCGCGACTAAAACTTTTCTCGGGAAAACTGAAATCAAGATGGTCGAGACCATTCGAAGTTGTCAAACCATGCTCTCATGGTGCTGTGATAATCAAGTCCATCACTGAAGAACATGAATTCAAAGTCAACGGACAAAGACTGAAGCACTACAACGGTGCCCATGTGGAACGTAACAAAGAAGTGGTCAGCTTAGGAAATGCATGAGCATGCTCTCCTTTCAATATTTTCTTTTTCTTTTTTATTTTTATTTTTATTTTTAGGAGATATTTTAATTTTCTTCATTATATTTAGTTTCCATGTTTTCTTTGTTTTCTTTCCTTTTCCACAACAAGACTCACAACCACCATGCTAAGGAAATTCACTGCCGACTACTTGCCATGGCAACCGCAACAGAGGATGCCCCTGCAACTACCTTAGCAATTGCCACGGCAACAGAAACTAGTGATTCCCAAGCAACAACAATGGCTTCGGGAACTACTGATGCCCAAGCAAGTGAACCTGCATCGGCAAACATAGATCAAATCAAAGCAATACTATTCACGCGGTACCGGCCACAAGCATTCAACCACCGACCGAAAAATGAATCAAGCAAATGGCACGAAGGAAATTTATCACTCGAGGTGACGACCTCTCCAACTAACTCATTTCATTTAGTTTCTTTTAAATTTTGTTTCACTTTTACATGCATTGAGGACAATGCTTCTCTCGAGTTTGGGGGGAGTTGGTTTCTAGTTAGTTTCATGTTTAGTTGCATTCTTCTTTGGCAATCACATATAGGTTGCATATGTTACTTGCCAAGCCTTTAATTGGATTTAGGTTGCTTAAGACTTGTTGAATATCCAATGATGAATTTTTGCCACTGCACTTGTAATCACTCATTTTTATCTGTAAATACATATTAGTGTTGCATGTATACATATTATATTTATTATGTGCATGAGTGTTATTAATATATGTGTGCATATATATTATAAACTATGTATGTATACGTATTAAATACGGTGTATGTGTGTCACGTATGCATCTATATTTAGTACGAGCGTATTTGTTTAATGTGTGTGAATGTTAAGTCAATTATGTGTATGATTATATGTACGTATGCTAGTATGTTCTATTAATTAATGTTTGCATAAGTATATACGTTTGTATTATCGTATGTGTATTGTTGTTATACTATTAATATTATTATTGGGCTAATGTATAAAATGAAATCCAAAAAATATATATTAAACCAAATAAATAAATTACAATCCAAGTCCAATTACAAATATAATATTATTAAAGGCCCGGTTGGCCCAAACCCAAACCCTATCTAATTACAATTATTGTGTATGCAGGTGACTATAGGCCATTGGATCAAGATCTGATCCAACGGCCACGATCCAACCAAGGAACAAAAATATCTGCCAGCCGCGTGCACTACACGTCTGGACCGTTCGAGTGCCACGCGCGCGTGCAGTCCACGCGCGGACTCTTTGTTATCCAACGCGTGTGTGAGCCCCACGCGCTTTGACCCCTCGACTGCTGAGCTCCACGTGGCACGATCTGGAGCCGCTTCACCAAATCGAGGCTTCATCTGGGCCGTTCATCCTTCAAGCCATCCCGACCGTTAGATCAGATCAGATCTAACGGCCGAGAACATCTCTGGCCGAAGGCAGAACCCCCACACAGCCACCATGCTACACCATGCCGATCTTCAACCACCGCGCTTCGAACATGTCAAAACACGGCAAGAAAAGAAATATGTCAGTTAGCAGTCCAGATATGAAAAAGCAAATAATATACAACTTGTACCAAAACCAAAGACAGGCATATATATGTACGAAACAAATATTTTGTAAGGGGAGAGAACATGACAGAGAGTTGTAATCGAAAGGAACAAAGTTGTAACCAGTCAACTTATAATCGAAAGAAAAAGTCCAGTGGTAAATATTCGTTTCCCCTTTTTTTATTTTTTGCATGCATACACAAAAGAAAAGAAAAAAAGAGAGAGAGTTAGAGGTCTTACCGTCTCCGTTTGTGGGTCTCCCCTCACCAGTGACAAGCCTTTCCGGCTTCCCCAAGCCAGATACGGTGAACTGAAAGGAGTGGGAGACCCCTTGTAGTTTCGTTTTGGGTTAAAAAATGGGTTTTTCGTTTCGTATTTCCTAGATCTAGGGCAGATAGAGGCTTTTCCTCTGAATCCAACCTCGGATTCGTGTCGAGGGTGAGATGGGGGTTATTTTGGTAGGTTTTTGAGGCTCGCCGATGCCGGTTAGCGGCGGCCGGCGGCAGAGAACACGGCGGTCGGCCACCGGATTCTGGGTTTCAGGGGAGATTTGAGAGAAAACGAGAACATAGGTTTGGGTTATAAAACTGGAAAATGAAACAAAATGGGGGAAATTGGTTTCGGCCTAAAAGAGGGGTTTTTATAGTTGTTATTATTTTGTAAAATGGGTAAATTACATACTAAATCCCCCGCGTTTCCAATATTTTCACTTCTGTCTCGCCGCATGGTATATTCACAACTCTGGTCCCCCTCGTATTTCAAAATCTTGCAATCCAGTCCCTAAATTACACTGAATCAATTTTTAAATGGTAAAATTACCCCTTGAACCATCCCGCGTTTTTGAACTTTTCATTTCGGGTCTGCCCCTTGGTCTAATTACAGTTTTGATCCTTTTAGGTTCTGTCTATTTCGCATTTTCGTCCTTAAATTACATATTATTATCCTTTAATTTCTGCCACTGACTTTTATTTCTTTTCATTTCAGTCCTGTTTCTATGAAAATACTCATGTTCGTATTATAATCGTATATGTTAATGTAGTCTTTTGTCTTATTATATATCCCTCATATATGCCTTGTATTTTTATGTTTATATGTATATGTGTATTAAGTTTATGATAGTTATGTATCTTTGTTATCCGGTTATTCGTATTAAGCATGTTATGTTCTAGTTGACTCGTACACGACATGTTTTGTATTTTTGTATATGTGTATGTTCTCTTGACCTTTAGGTTACGTGTTAGTGTGTCTTTTCTTATGTATAATATATTGTTCCATATATGTTGAAATATATTTTATTTCTAATATGTATGTCTTCTTGAAATATGTGTTTTTGCCTATATATGTATTTATTCCTACCTTGTTATTGTGGCATGTTAAGTTTGTTTTTATCTAATATTAAGCTTGGTATGTATATGTGTGTTTTAATTACGTATTTCATTTATGTTAGATTAGTATTCTGTTATGTGAATATTTACTGTTTTTAAATTATCTGCCATGTCTTATATTTTTGTCACTAAGATTGCATATGGTATATAAATTGTTAATGCGGTGCCCTTTTATCCGAGCGTAAATGGGGCCAGTATCAGGTGTAGTGATAGTGGTTGGGCGTTTATTCTCGGATAACGGGGCCCTTAAAATTTATTCGCAATTATGACCGAATTTTAAAATAATCGTCACTTTAATCCGGAAAGTCTAATATTAATAAAGTGATAATTATTAAAGTACCAATTTTGGGCGGTGTGGGGGTGCTAATCCTCCCCCATCCGTAACCGACTCCCGAACCCAATATTTTTTGAATCTCTGGTTTTATGGTGTCCGGCCTACCTAAGTGGCCGGTGGCGACTCCATTTTTTTTAAAATGCGGTTTTTTTAAGAAAAAAACCCCACGGAATAAATATTTTATATCCAAAAGAATCACAAACACCTTCGAAAACCCTCGTTTTTAGCGAAAAAGGACATCACTACAGATGGCGACTCCGCTGGGGATGATTTTTTTTGTTTTTCAAAAACAAATGAGAGTCAAGCTTTTAAAATAATTACCGCTTTACTAATATTGGAAATTCCGGGTTAAAGTGACTATTAAATTAACATTCGGTTATAATTGCGCGTTTATTTTAACGCATTTAAAATTTGGCATATAAACCCATTTTTTTAAGTGGGGGGAAAACGCTAATGCTCTCGTGGAGATATCGTTCTCCCGTATGGGCCTAGCAAGTACCTTCGGGGCTCGAGTACCTTATGCTTTCGTAAGGATATCGTTCCTTCGTACGGGCATAAGTGAATGGGTCCCCCTGAATTAAACCCGGTTGAAAGGAGCCTATAATGGGTGATGATCGGGGGCTTTGCTACTCTTAGTAGAGGACATCAAAGACAATTCGGGTACCTCCTAGAACCAACACTGCATGTAGAGAATACATAGAAACCTACCCTGTTAGAGCCATGCAGATAACCTAGGTGTCTTAGATGGAATGTAAATAGGATTGCCTTGTTTGCTTATCGCATTTAATTTGCCCTTTTATTACGTACTTATCATTTTTGTCCGGTACTGACTTGTTTTCTTTTTGCTTTGTTTTTGCATACCATTGCATTCGCATTAGTGTGGGCATTGATTCTCGAGTGATTTCTCCCATAATAGAAGATTGTTCATGATGGACCAAAGGTTCTTTGACCTGAAGGAAGGGGGTCCAATCCCAGAGCTCCATCCCAAGACTAGACCAGGGACAGCCGAAGAAGAACCATTCAAGGACACCAGAACAGATTCAGTAAGCAGTGTCAATTCTGGTGACAAACAAGATGCAATACAAGAACTAAAGAAGCAGATGCCTGAGATGATAGACCAGATGAATGCCATGATGAAAGGCAAGCAGCATGTCAAACTCAGAAAAGATTCGGTCGGGGAGCAGAATGTGGAACAGAATGGTCAGAATGTCAAAACAGACAACACCGTTAAATATGACAAATCGAATCTCTTTGTAATCAATCTCAAGAAGCAGACAAGTAGCATATCTGGGGTAGATACCCAGGGAACAGAGGCAAAACCAGGGGAAGTTTGAGAATCTAATGACATCAGAAGACATTATCCTATACCCATGAGATACACCGAGTTACTTTCGTTGCTTTTCGAAAGGAACCTTATCATACCAGTAAAGTCTGTACCAAGAAAACCTTCTTATCTGAAAGATTACAACAGTCGTGTCTGGTGCAGCTACCACATAGGCGATTCGAGTCATCATACTGAAAATTATAGGGCCCTGAAGGACAGAGTTCGAGATCTTATCAGAATGGGAATTTTCGGTTTCGAAGACGGACAACCCCGATTCTTCAGCCAGCCAGCCGTTGCCCGAGGGGCAAAGTCAAAGGAGGGACAATACCCAGCCCAAGGTTCGGGTAACACAGAAGTGGGTCACTCAAGCGGGATAAAGTTAGGAGTCAAGAATAAAAGCGTCTCAGAAGGTGAATTTGCACGCAAGCGCGGCCAGCTCGAGCATGAGAGGCACAATTTGAGCATGAAATTAAAGAACGTACAAGACGAGTACCAGAAGTTGCACTTTGAATTCAAGAGTTTCGGTCTGGGTGACACCGCGGAAGAGTGGGTCAATGGTATGATTCAGCTGAGGAACGGTTCAGAACGCTGGAGGCAGAAATGCAAGAATAGTAAGAATAAAGTTAGATCATTATCACAGAAGCTGGAAGAAGCTGAGGGCCAACGCGACATTCTCCAAAGTGAGTTGGAAAGCAGTCTGGCCATGGAAGATATCCTGAAATCAAGTCTGCAGCAGGAAAGGAATGAATCACAAGCCTTTCAAATGGAAAACGCAGCACTCAAAAAACAGATAACGAGGCTCGAGAAAGGTTTACGTACCAGTGAGATCCGGGCTGGGGAAATGACCGTTAAGCTACAAAAGGCCGAGCAAACAATACGGCAGAAAGACCGGGACATTAAGATGGTTACGACTCAAGCCCGACAAGTAGCTCAACAGGTAGCAGATCTAGCCGATGCAGCAGCACCAATAAACCAGAATATGGATCCAACATTGGACCGCGAAGGAAAGCTGACGAGACTGTTGAATGAGGTCAAGACATTAGGTGCCAGGGCTCACCGCTATCTGTAAAACCCTAATACCGGATGTAATGAAACCTTTTGGTCTGAATAAAAAATGTCCTATAGGGACAAATCACTTGCGGAATCGATGCTTTATTGCATTCATGCATTGCATTTGCATCACGTCTTGTGTATTGTTTAATAATTTTATCATCGTATGACACTTCATCATTTAATACTTGGGGTTCGATACCAGTGTGAATTAATCGGAAAATGGAACTAATTGAAGAGTCGAGGCTTGACCAGTTAGAAGAAAAAATCGAGAAAGAGCTTAAGAAAAAAGAGAAGATAAATGTTTTAAATACGAGGGAACTCTGCCTAGTCCCTGATTTGGTCATTCCTCTGGATTTCAAGGTTCCCGGATTTGCGCAGTATGACGGAACCAGCTGCCCGAAGATTCACTTAACCATGTTTTGTAGAAAAATGGAAGGATATATGAAGAACGAAGAATTGTTGATCCACCATTTCCATGATAGCCTAACGGGACCAGCAACAGTGTGGTATAACCGTTTGAACAGAGACCAAGTTAGGTCGTGGGGTGACCTCGCTAATGCTTTCTTGGGTCAATATAAATATGCTTTAGATTTAGCACCCTGTCGCCAGTTTCTTCAGAATGAGAAAATGAGGCCAAGTGAAAGCTTCAGGGAATATGCATTAAGGTGGTGATGTTTGGCGACCCAAGTCCAGCCTCCTATACCATAAGAAGAGTTGACTCCCCTATTCCATGCAACGCTTCCCTCTTTCTTCTTCGATATGATGTTGGAAAAATCGAGAAACAGATTCGAAGATTTCATGACGATTGGAGAAAGGATAGAATATGCAGTCAAAGAAGGAAAATTGGGGTCTAAGTCTAAGGACCGAAGCGAAGATAAGGTAGATAAGGATGGAGAGGTAAATGAGTGTCATCTCCAAGGTTCGCGTGGTCGTAAAAGAAGGAGACAGACTGACAAATCGGGGTCATCAAGGAAAATTCCTCGGACGAGCGTAAATTTGGAAGTGTTTGGAACATCTATCTCAGACATTTGGCCTCATCTGGTAGGGGGTCACTATCTTGTTCCTAGAACAATGAAAATTGCACCTAATCCGTATGCCCATAGTTTTGACTCGAGTAGCACATGCGAATTCTATATGTGGGCACCAGGGCATTCCACCAGAAGATGTAGACCTTTATTGGAGGAAATCAAGAAGCTGGTCGATGATGGAACCCTGACACAAGAGCTGATCAAGCAGTGGAAGACCAAGAATGGGGGCAAGTCTACATAGTGCTAAAGAAGCCAGAGATGTCCCTACGTTAAAATACCTTCCTGAAGTAATACAAGGAATCAACTCTATGTGGCCCCCATGTGGCAAAGATCTTTTGTGATGGGGCATGTTTGTTGATTTTTATTTTCAATAAAGAACACATTTCGCTTAACATATAATGTTTTTGAAAGCACATAGATATTTTCTCGCCGTTGTTGGACGCTGGATATCAATTGCAAGATGTGACATTAGATAGATGTCGTGACAACGATGATGTGTGATCTTCCACACCGGACTCTGGTCAGCAAAGCGAGATTATTACTCTTTCGATGATATTCAAGGACGAAAAAGCTCTAAATGTCAACCATGTAGAGTTGCTTGAAATTGAAACTCTAGGCATAATTTTCTAGGTAGTAAAGAAATAAAAATAAGAATTAAAAAGGGGGTGAATTGAAGAAAAAGAGAAGAAAGAAAAAGAAAGAAATGAAAAATAAAGAAGGAGAAAATAATAATAAAAAGTACTCCTATGTTCGAAACCTGATAATAGGCTTGTTCGGATAAGAGTATGGAAATTTTGGGGCACTCCGCTGAAGCGATAGGGTGGAGATACATCATCCATTTCAAGAAACCTTAGCTTCATGAGTGATGGTAATATTTTCAAATCGTGACTATGCCAAGTAACTTGGGGCAGTGTTGTTTGCTCCATCGTTGTCCTCAAGACAAAGGACTGTGACGAATTGATTTCCTCAAATAATGATAAAAGCAAAAAAAAAAAAAAAACAAAAAAGGAAAAAATGATGAAAAGATGAAAAAAGGAAAAAAAGAAAAGAAAGAAAATAGGCGATAACATAGGAGAAATTAAGACTCGCACCACCCAGAACTCTATTCCTAGAGTAATATTTTTGCGCTCGAGTGGTTATACAAGCCTACCCTTTTGGGGGCGGAGTAGATAATGAGAACTGAGAAATAGTAGTACTCTGCAGCAACGCGGTAATCATGAGGATGAACCGAGTCACCAGGGAAGACTTCACATCTTTGAATTACCAAGTGGTTGAATCTAAGCCACTCTTGCACATGATATCCAGAGCTCCTATGATGTGTTTTCAAAATCTTGTATGTTAATCTAAATGATACCCTTCAGTGGAACACCAATCAGCAAATTGACAAGTTAAAGCAACAAAGATTTCCATGTATTACTTCAGGGGTAAGATCCAGAACACAAGGTTGCGAATACTATTGGAGCCCCTAACCAGAAACGACCTCACAATGCATAGAATGAAGATGATAACAGAAGTATAGGTGTCAGACAGCTCAAGAACAAGAAGCGGATTCCAACCATGATGACTTGTTTGATTCAAGAAAATGAAGGACGAAACATGAGAAGAATGAGCTCACAAAGTGTGGGGACGGTAAAAAAGTAAACATTGAGTCTCCAAAGAATTAAAGCACAGAGATCGATGAATGGTGCCCGTCAAGAGGTAACAAGAAGATTGAGGTTAAGAAGCATTTCGCTCACCCCGATGATGAAATTAACAAATACTCAGAATGTTGGGTCAAAAGAACTGAAAGGTAGCCGAGCACGATCGAATGAGGCAATGCAGAACATAAAGAATAGTAGGAATCTCTGCACACGCATGATATAGTGTTTGTTGGTGAAGCAGACAGAGACCCCGAAGAAGAAAGGCGGGTGCTCATGCAAAAGAACAAGAGCGGGTGCTCATTGAACAAAATTTGACAGAAATGAAGCACACCGCAAAAGGAAAGGAAATAGAGAAATCCAAAGAATGACTTTTCAGGACATAAGATTAACAATAAAAAGAAAAAGAAAAGAGAGTGAAAGAAAATGAGGATAAAAATAAAGGAGAAAAAGAGGAGAAAGAAAGCACAACATTGCATGCATCATATAGATAGGGGCATGTCAATTTTGCTTGTTCCTAAACAGGTATTTGAAAAATTATCGAAGAATTTACCAAAGTCCCGAAAGAACGGCAGCCATAGCAGCGTGAGATCCAGATGTTAAATCCTTCGGGTCATCGGTAAGTCCTTCGGGCACGATGTTAAGTCCTTCGGGCCACCAATAAGTCTTTCGAGCGTGGTGATAAGTCATTCGGGCCATTAGTAAGTCCTTCGGGCATGATGCGGTAGCATAGCGGCGTGAGTCCCGAAAGAACCACAGCCATAGCGGCGTGAGATCCAGATGTTAAATCCTTCGAGTCATCGGTAAGTCCTTCGGGTACGATGTTAAGTCCTTCGGGCCACCAATAAGTCTTTCGAGCGTGGTGATAAGTCCTTCAGGCCATTAGTAAGTCCTTCGGGCATGATGCGGTAGCATAGCGGCGTGTGTCCCAAAAGAACGACAGCCATAGCAGCATGAGATCCAGATGTTAAATCCTTCGGGTCATCGGTAAGTCCTTCGGGCACGATGTTAAGTCCTTCGGGCCACCAATAAGTCTTTCGAGCGTGGTAATAAGTCCTTCGGGCATGATTTAAGTCCTTCGGGCCACCAATAAGTCTTTCGAGCGTGGTAATAAGTCCTTCGGGCCATCAGTAAGTCCTTCGGGCATGATGTGGCAGCATAGCGGCGTGAGTCCCGAAAGAACGACAGCTATAGCGGCGTGAGATCCAGATGTTAAATCCTTCGGGTCATCGGTAAGTCCTTCAGGCACGATGTTAAGTCCTTCGGGCCACCAATAAGTCTTTTGAGCGTGGTGATAAGTCCTTCGGGCCGTCAGTAAGTCCTTCGGGCATGGTGCGGCAGCATATCGGCGTGAGTCCCTAAAGAACGGCAGCCATAGCGGCGTGAGACTCAGATGTTAAATCTTTCAGGTCATCGGTAAGTCCTTCGGGCACGATGTTAAGTCCTTCGGGCCATCAGTAAGTCTTTTGAGCATGATGATAAGTCTTTCGGGCCATCAATAAGTCCTTCGGGCATGATGTGGCAGCCTTAGTAGCGTAGGTCCAAAAATGGCAACAACCTCGTAAAAAAAATAATAAAAAAAGGGAACCTACATTTTCAAGCCCTAGTGAAAGGTTCCATAGAGGGAGAACCCTAAATCCAGAATCTCAAAAAGAACCAAAGGCGAAGAGTTCTATATAGGAAGGACTCTAAGCTTTACTGTCTCGAAGTGAAAAGTTCTATACAGGAGGGACTCATAACTCGAGGCTTCAGAGCGAATGGTTCTATATAGGAAGAACCTGTAGCTCCAAGATCGGAAGGTGACGAAGCTCTACATAGGAAGAACTTACGAGCCTGAAGATTCAGCTAAGGAAGAGCGGAGATGTCCAAAAGAACACGTTTTTCCAAAGCTACGAACAGGGAAGTCTGATAAAAATGAGTGCTTATGAATCTTTGCTTTGTTTCCCATTCCATGAGAACAAGCAAAGAGGGGCAACTGTAATCACTCATTTTTATCTGTAAATACATATTAGTGTTGCATGTATACATATTATATTTATTATGTGCATGAGTGTTATTAATATATGTGTGCATATATATTATAAACTATGTATGCATACGTATTAAATACGGTGTATGTGTGTCACGTATGCATCTATATTTAGTACGAGCGTATTTGTTTAATGTGTGTGGATGTTAAGTCAATTATGTGTATGATTATATGTACGTATGCTAGTATGTTATATTAATTAATGTTTGCATAAGTATATACGTTTGTATTATCGTATGTGTATTGTTGTTATACTATTAATATTATTATTGGGCTAATGTATAAAATGAAATCCAAAAAAATATATATTAAACCAAATAAATAAATTACAGTCCAAGTCCAATTACAAATCTAATATTATTACAAGGCCCGGTTGGCCCAAACCCAAACCCTATCTAATTACAATTATTGTGTGTGCAGGTGACTATGGGCTGTTGGATCAAGATCTGATCCAACGGCCACGATCCAACCAAGGAACAAAAATATCTGCCAGCCGCGTGCACTACACATCTGGACCGTTCGAGTGCCACGCGTGGACTCTTTGATATCCCACGCGTGCGTGAGCCCCACGCGCTCTGACCCCTCGACTGCTGAGCTCCACGTGGCACGATCTGGAGCTGTTTCACCAAATCGACGCTTCATCTGGGCCGTTCATCCTTCAAGCCATCCCGACCGTTAGATCAGATCTGATCTAACGGCCTAGAACATCTCTGGCCGAAGGCAGAACCCCCACACCGCCACCATGCTGCACCATGCCAATCTTCAACCATCGCGCTCAGAACATGTCAAAACACGGCAAGAAAAGAAATATGTCAGTTAGCAGTACAGATCTGAAAAAGCAAATAATATACAACTTGTACCAAAACCAAAGACAGGCATATATATGTACGAAACAAATATTTTGTAAGGGGAGAGAACATGACAGAGAGTTGTAATCGAAAGGAACAAAGTTGTAACCAGTCAAGTTATAATCGAAAGAAAAAGTCCAATGGTAAATATTCGTTTCCCCTTTTTTTATTTTTTGCATGCATAAAAAAAAGAAAAAAAAAGAGAGAGAGTTAGAGGTCTTACTGTCGCCATCTGTGGGTCTCCCCTCACCAGTGACAAGCCTTTTCGGCTTCCCCAAGCTAGATACGGTGAACTGAAAGGAGTGGGAGACCCCTTGTAGTTTCGTTTTGGGTTAAAAAAAATGGGTTTTTCGTTTCGTATTTCCTAGATATAGGGCAAATAGAGGCTTTTCCTCTGAATTCAACCTCAGATTCGTGTCGTGGGTGAGATGGGGGTTATTTTGGTAGGTTTTTGAGGCTCGCCGGCGCCGGTTAGCGGCGGCCGGCCGCTGGATTCTGGGTTTCAGGGGAGATTTGAGAGAAAACAAAGAACAGAGGTTTGGGTTATAAAAGTGAAAAATGAAACAAAATGGGGGAAAATTGGTTTCGGCCTAAAAGAGGGGTTTTTATAGTTGTTATTATTTTGTAAAATGGGTAAATTACATACTAAATCCCCCTGCGTTTCCAATATTTTCACTTCTGTCTCGCAGCATGGTATATTCACAACTGTGGTCCCCCTCGTATTTCAAAATCTTGCAATCTAGTCCCTAAATTACACTGAATCAATTTTTAAATGGTAAAATTACCCCTTGAACCATCCCGCATTTTTGAACTTTTCATTTCGGGTCTGCCCCTTGGTCTAATTACAGTTTTGATCCTTTTAGGTTCTGTCTATTTTGCATTTGCGTCCTTAAATTACATATTATTATCCTTTAATTTCTGCCACTGACTTTTATTTCTTTTCATTTCAGTCCTGTTTCTATGTAAATACTCATGTTCGTATTATAATCGTATATGTTAATGTAGTCTTTTGTCTTATTATATATCCCTCGTATATGCCTTGTATTTTTAAGTTTATATGTATATGTGTATTAAGTTTATGATAGTTATGTATCTTTGTTATCCGGTTATTTGTATTAAGCATGTTATGTTCTAGTTGACTCGTACATGACATGTTTTGTATTTTTGTATATATGTATGTTCTCTTGACCTTTAGGTTACGTGTTAGTGTGTCTTTTCTTATGTATAATATATTGTTCCATATATGTTGAAATATATTTTATTTCTAATATGTATGTCTTCTTGAAATATGTGTTTTTGCCTATATATGTATTTATTCCTACCTTGTTATTGTGGCATGTTAAGTTTGCTTTTATCTAATATTAAGCTTGGTATGTATATGTGTGTTTTAATTACATATTTCATTTATGTTAGATTAGTATTATGTTATGTGAATATTTACTGTTTTTAAATTATCTGCTATGTCTTATATTTTTGTCACTAAGATTGCATATGGTATATAAGTTGTTAATGCGGTGCCCTTTTATCCGAGCGTAAACGGGGCCAGTATCAGGCGTAGTGATAGTGGTTGGGCGTTTATTCTCGGATAACGGGGCCCTTAAAATTTATTCGCAATTATGACCGAATTTTAAAATAATCGTCACTTTAATCCGGAAAGTCTAATATTAATAAAGCGGTAATTATTAAAGTACCAATTTTGGCGGTGTGGGGGTGCTAATCCTTCCCCATCCGTAACCGACTCCTGAACCTAATATTTTTTTTAATCTCTGGTTTTATGGTGTCCGGCCTACCTAAGTGGCCGGTGGCGACTCCATTTTTTTTTAAAATGCGGTTTTTTTAAAAAAAAACCCACGGAATAAATATTTTATATCCAAAAGAATCACAAACACCTTTCAAACACCTTTGAAAACCCTCGTTTTTTAGCGAAAAGGACATCGCTATAGCACTTAATTGAAAGAACCTTTAATTTTAGGATTGCATGAAAAGAACTTAGAATTTTACTATGATGCTGATTTTTTTACACGGTTGTGGCTTGTTGATTGAAAGAAACTTAGTGAACTTAGGTTGCTTAAAATTTGGGTAAATTTAAAATTGAAAATTAAAAGTTAAATTCTTGCTAGAGGTGTCTGAAACTTGTTCTAGTAATAAATGCACTTTCTTGCTAGAGGTGCCCGAAACGGGCTCTAGTAGTTAATGCACATTAAAGAATCGCTAGAGGTGCCCGAAATTGGCTCTAGTGAATATAAAAATAAATGCCCCGATAATTAAATTGATAAAAGCCTATTGTTCACATAGAATCTTAAACATCAACTTGTACACAACTATGCACACACATTGCCACGAGCATTATAGTTTGATTCTGGGTAATTTTTGTGCTATCTGAAAAATTAAAAGGTGATCATACTTTGTGCCACGGTTCCGATGTTTGAATTCAAGTTTGAAGCATGTATTTGATGATTAAAGTCTTGGCAGGTAATTGTTAGTTTGCATTGCTTGAGGACAAGCAATAGTTCAAGTTTGGGGGTGTGATAAGTGTTCAAAAGTACTATTTTTATTACACTTTTTACTCATATTATTGTTAGACTTAGGCTCATATTAGTTGCATAATTAGTCATTCATGCATTAATTTATGTTTCTTTCCACTGTTGAGCTTGATTACATAACTTGGTGATTTTTGTGGAAAAATATGCTGATTTGGTGTGTTTTTGTGTGTGTGCAGAATCACTTGCCTAAACAAGGCTAGAACCAGTTGCCAAGGCAATGCATGAAAGAGATGCCAAGCTAGTTGCCGAGGCAATGCATGAAGGAGATGCCGAGCTAGTTGCCAAGGCAATTTTCGACAAGGAATAAGATGATATGGTAGTCAAAATTGATGACTAGATAAGACCAAGATGACGTGGAGCAAAGTTAAATCCCAAAGGAGTTTGATTTCCATGAAGAGGTTAAAGAGAAATTAAATCCCAAGAAGATAGGAGAAGTTCTAGAAGGGATTTAAATATAATAAAGAATTATATTCTTTAAAGATAATTTAATTCCAACTTAACTTCCTTCTCAAGAAGGATTTTGACCTAGCCATCTCCTATTTAAAGGACCAAGCCGTCAAAGATCAAAGAGGGCAAGAAGAGAAGAGAGAAATTTCGACAAACTCTAAAGGGGAAAAAGTGAGAGATTTCAACAAGGGAGAAAGCTTGGAGGGAGAGTTTGATTGAGAGGTTTTCCAAAGAGGTCTGATCGACTTCTTCTTCTTCTTTCCTTCTATTAGATTCATGGTTTGGGGATTATTCTTTGTATATCTTTTGAAACCAACCATGAACTAACTTGATTGGTTAGGGTTATTGTGTTTTGTTGTTGTGAAAACCAATCGGATTTTGTTTAGGTTTTTGAGTTGTAATTCAATTTTCAAAGTTTGTTCATTCTTGGATCTCAATCTTGTTTGCGAGTGAATTGGGAGAGGAACTCGTAACTTCATCTATTTATCTAATATCAGGAGAGTTAGATTCAAGAAACGAATGAGCATGGTCTTTATTCAATCAATTGATGGTGAAGAATAATCCGGCTTAGGAATAAGTTTAGGATTTCAATGGCTAAAAGGAGCGCAAGATTGGTTGTTGTTCAGCCTTGATTCACGCAGGGATGTATTATTAAGGCATGCACAAATAGCTAGAGTTTCGACTTAGGGATAAGAAGAAACCATTGAAAAATGCTTCGCCGAACTTTGGAAGTGAATGCTCAATTGCCCAGGCAATCGACCCATCCTTAATTGCCCAAGCAATCGCGGGAGCATTGCCCAGGCAATCTGATCAGATAACAAGGGGGAATTGCCCTGGAAACCGACCAGGCAATACGATAGAATTGCCCTGGCAATCAACCAGGCAATTGCAACCAAATTGCCCTAGAAATCGACTAGGCAATCATAATAGAATTGCCCTGGCAATTTGGCTGCTACTCAATCACTAAGACTATCCAATCGGCTATCACACCTCAACCCACGATAACCTGGCCTATTATCTATTATTTGATTTCATCTATTCTTTTAGTTTATTGCTCTTAGTTTACTATTCAATTATAACCTCTATTATCAATTTTTTTTATTTTCACAGTGCAGTAACTTAAGCAAAGTGGCCCAAACCAATCCTTGTGAAGACGATACTCGATACTCGTATCACTTTATTACTTGCGACGTGTATACTTGCACAATTGTGTAGCACTTATTACGTACAACAGGTACTGGTACGCCTAGCCACCGTATCGGTACGCCTTAAGGAAATTGAATGCTTATTTTGGTACACTGATTTGAGAATTGGTATGACCCCTTCGATTTTAGCATATCGTATCGATATGCGGGGTACTGTATCAATACGCATTTTGGTTACTAGAATCTTGAGTTTTGAGAGAACATGAAGGGGATCGGCACGAGTTGGTAAACACACTGTATCAGTACTAGCATGAGTGTATCGATATGCCAAGTCGTTATGTTTGTTAATTCGTATCGGTACGACTTGCCTGCATCGGTACGCTATGTTGTTTTTATGAAATCTTGCTTTACTAAAGTTTGAAAATCTTTCAAATTAGTCCCTGATTATTATTGATGTAATTGGATGAATGTGGATGATTGTTTTGACCTAGAGATTTAACCTGAGAGCATGAAATGGACTTAATTAAGGTTAGGTAATCTTAACTATAACAAAGACCTTCTAATTTATAAAAATTACATTTTGGTCCCCAATGTGAATTGTTGAGCAATTGGTCTCAGCTCTACAATTTGATTTAATTGTGACATTTCCGCTGAAACATGAACATGTAGGATTATAATTAAAAACATATAGACAAGATAAAAGAAAAACCTAATATGACTCTTTTGGTTTGGTTTCAACTAGGCCGGGCTAAGAGGGTTATAAGTTATCTAAGCAACCACCTTCCGCAGTTCCTACCAATCAGAGTAAGACGGATTTGGCAATTTGTACCTCAAAACAAAGTTCACTACTTGCAGAGGCCATCGAGGCTAAGTGACAACGACCTTCACCCCCTACTACTAAAAGTTCTAAGAACAATAAAGCTGGAATAAGCAACGATAAAAACTCTTCGATTGAGGTTGATGTTCAACCCCACTATGAAAAATAAAAATCTTATATTGGAACTGCCAGGGCCTAGGTAAGCCTCAGGCAGTTCATGCTTTAGGACGGGTTGTCGCTAGATTTCACCCTGATCTAATCTTCCTTAGTGAAACTTGTCTAAATAAATTTAATTGTGATAGAATAAAATCTACTCTTAATATGAATGTTTGTATCACTGTCAAGAACAGTCAAGTTTGTTCTGGACTTATGCTATTTGGGAATAATAATATTACTGTCGATTTGCTCTTGTACTCCTCCCATCATATTGATGTTTTTGTTCATTCGAATACTGATCATTTTCATTTTTCTGGAATATATGGCTATGTTCAAACAAACTTGAGAACTAAAACTTGGGATCTTATTGATGCTTCAAGTTCCTCTCACCTCTTGCATGGCTGATTGGGTGAGTTTGGAATGAAATATTATCAAACAATGAAAAATAGAGAGTTTGTTGTCGTGCGCTCTCACAAATTGACAACTTTAGGGATTTCTTATCCCATAACAACCTTTTTGATTGCAAATTCGCCAAAGGTTGGTTCAGTTGGACCAAATCGGGCCCTCGAACCTCACCCGTATATGAGCGGCTTAACCGTTTGTTGCTAATCCAGGTTGGCTAAATACGCATATTGTCTGTCAAGAAATATTAGAATATCACGCAGATTCTGATCACTGTATCATCCTTATGGACACAGATCTGACCCGACTATCTCACCTATAATTCTTGATAAGATTGTCCCTTCTATTACACCTGAGATGAATGAGGCTTTGACAAGGCCTTTTAGTGCAAAAGAAATCTTTAATGCTTTTTTAGACATTAATCTAAAAAAAGCTCCCAATATTGATGGCCTTCCCAGTGGTTTTTACCATCAGCATTGGGACACGATAGGCCAGGATGTTATTAATTTGTGCTTGGATCTATTGTTTGGGGATACAGACATGGCTATGGTTAACCGAACTGTACTAGTCTTGATTCCGAAGGTGGGGGAACCTACTTCTATAAAACAATTGCGACCCATCAATCTATTCACAATTATTTATAAAATAGTCGCTAAAGTGCTTGTTAATCGTATAAAGCCCGTAATTTCCTCCTACTTCAGCGACACTCAGGCTGCTTTTGTAAGGGGAAGGAATATCATGGACAATATCCTTCTCACCCATGAATTGGTGCACTCTCTGAATTCAGGGGGAAAAGTCATGTTCAGGGCGTTGTACTAAAATTAGACATAGAAAATGTGTTTAATCACGTGGAGTGGTTTTTACTCCAGTATATTATGCTTAAGATGGGCTTCGCTAATTCATGGGTTGATATTATTATGTGATGTATCTCATCGATTTCTTTTACTGCTTGAGTAAACGGTTTGCTTTCGCTGGTTTTCTATCCCCAACGAGGCTTAAGACAGGGAGACCCTCTTTCCCTTTCTTATTTTTTATATGCACCCAAAGACTCTCAAAAACTCTCTTTTTGGAGCAACAGGCAAGTCGTCTCTTTGGCCTTTGATCCAGTTGTCATGGGCCTCGGGTAAATCACCTATTTTTCTTATAATAGCATGATTTTCCTCCAAAACAATATTACAGAGGTATCACATCTTCAAGATATCCTTCGGCTCTATGCCTCTTCCTCTGGTCAGGCGGTTAACTTTGAAAAATCAACTATCTTCTTTAGCCTTCGCACTTCTCCTGAACATAAACAGGTAGTCCATGACAAACTAAGAGTTCGAGAAGTAGACAATATGGGAATCTACCTCAGCGCCCCACTCTTGATCGGGAAAAATAAAATAACATCTTTAGGTTTTTTTCAAGATAAGGTAAACTCACGTATGTCTAATTGGGATAAACATCTTCTCTCGTTCAGTGGTAGAGAGATTTTCATTAAATTTGTGATTCAATCGTTGCCTCAGTACGTGATGTCATTCTACCTCCTTCCACAAAACCTTATCGATGACATGACCAAGTTTGTCTGGCGTTACTGGTGGTCCAGAAAGAACAATAAATGAGGATGGTCTCTAATTCCTTGGGACACTATTTGTTTGCCAAAATATATAAGGGGAATTGGCTTTCGGGACATGCATCTCTTCAATGTTTCCCTCCTAGGGAAACAAATTTAGTGTATTATAACTGAGCCTAATTCATTACTTGCTAAAATCTACAGGGTGAAACACTTTCCTTGTGGGAATATCTTGGAGGCCGAGACTAATAGGAGAACTTTTTTTGTAAGGAAAGGTATTCACTAGGCCATGATGAAACTCTTTTTTGGGTTTTAGAAGGCCGGGGACGGATAGTAAACTATGGGTCCACTCTGATAACTGGGGGGTGCGACTACAATCAACTTGTATAGAGAATACAATAATAGCGATGAGCTTTCTATTCGATGCCGCGAATTTATAATACTTGGGCAACCTAGATGGGATGAGACTAAAGTTCGTCACTACTTTGACCCGAATGATGCTAGCACTATCTTTAGCATTCTGATTATTAATGACTGGCATGATGCGCTTTTGTGGGGCAATCATGACTTCGGCATCTACTCAGTTTGATCTGGATACTTGTACTTACAACGGATGCCTGCCCTAATTAATAGGCCTTCACGTATCTGGAAAGTTATATCCAAGTTGTCGGTTTATTCAAAGATTTTTTTCTTTTGGTTGGCGGGTAGGCCATGATACTCTACCAACAGGCTATAGACTCCAGGTTGAGGCTTTCGCCCGTGGATTCTGCCCATTTTGCCTCATGGGCCCAAAAATAACAATTCATGCTTTACGTGACTGCCCGGGTGCCTCTAAGGCCCTATGCCTGGCTTGCATGTCGAGTTCCTTCATTTACAGTTCTACAACTTCAATATTATCTTAGCTAGAGGAAAGTGTTGCCTATTTATCACTTTAATCCTTTGCGTTGCTACTAACGGTTCTTTGGAACTTATGGAATAGACGCAATGATTGGATACATAATCGTCGGCTACAACCTCCTTGGCTTACGGTTATCAACTCAAAGGGCATTCTTCGCTACTATACAATGACTACATCAACAAGCTCTACCTAAAGGACGACGGACGAACCGACCTTTGCACGCCCGCGATGGAAGCTACCTCAGGCTGGATACTTAAAGATTAACACAGATGGGGCGTTTGACCCTCTAACCAAGGCTGCTACCGTGGGTATTGTGGAGTGCGATGCTAGCGGTGCTGTCATAGGAGTGCTTGCTCAACCTTTGGACAACTGTACGGATACTACCTCGGCCGAAGCACAACAAGGTATTGTTGGCATTCTTTTTGGTCGTGATCACAGCTAGTCCAGAGTAGTTATTGAGATAGACTCGGCCATTGTGGCTAATAAAATTAATCGAAAATATAATGATTTGTCTATTTTAAGCTCTTTTATTGAGCATTCTAATCCTTCTGCTTACTGATTCAAATAATTTTAGTGTTCTTTTGTTCCTAGGGTGATGAACAATATTGCCCAATGTCGCAGCCATTTTTTGAAATCGTGTGTAAAAATAGTCTGACAATTGTCCTTTTGTAAAATTAGGGTTTTGACACATTTTAATTCATTTTATATTGAAAATCATGATTTTATGTCAATTTGAATTATCTTGTTTTATTAGCCATAAAATTATACTTTTCCTTTTATTTAATCCTAAAAATCAATTTGGAGTCGCCACCAATCATTTCGAGGTAGACCGAACACCGTAAAAACAAACTAGAGATTCATTTCTTAAAAATTGGAAGGATTAGCACCCCCACAAACGCCCGTTATTAGTACCTTAATTTTACGTAGTATTTTGGCATTTTGAAGAATTATTTGAATTTAATTTATTCCATAATTAATAAATAAATTTTAATTCCAAATGGAGATATCCTTTTATAAGAAAATTCTTTTTATTCGAATATGAGATTAAAAGCACCCCGTTAAGTGGCACCCATGTTCAAATTTTAAAATGAATTTTCAACATAAAAGTTTTAAAATGTATGATTTATTATTGTCTTGTTTATTTTAAGTAGTAACCTAAGATGGCTCTAATTGATTAATTATTTAAACTATGAATATTAATTAATTTAAATACTTTCATGAGAAAATGCCAATTGCTTGAACACCATCCATGTATTAAAGCCCTTAAATTAATAATATTCCTAATTAATTAAACATTCTAATTAATTAAAATGCTAATCCTAATTAAAGCTCTATTTAATTAACTAGGCCATTTATTTAATTCTAGGTTATAATGTATATTAAATGTACATTTTTAAGGCCAATTTTGTGATAACATCCTATTGCAAGCAAGTGGAACACCATCCAAGTTTGAGCCACAAAGTTTCCATTTAATATGCATTAATTTACTAAAATGTCCTTTTCCAATTAATTATAAATCCTCATTAAGAACCTAAGACTAAGGCTCTAAACAATTAATTAAATCTAAGTATTTAATTATCTAACTAATATACATCCTAATACACTTCAAAGCTTCAGGGATCAAATACACAAATAGCCCAATTCATTTAAAAATGCACGGATCTTGGAGCCTTACCTGAATCAACCACGCGGGTCAAATCAACCTGGCACCAAAATGGTACCGTTTAACTCAGGCTTTATAAAGCCTAACCCGAGTTCAACTAGGCCATAACACTAAAATGTTCTCTCTCTCTCAATCCAAACAACATTTTTCCATAATTTCCTCCTAAATTTTGATCAAACCTCTATTGTTCGTCCACGTTCTTCCTTAAATTCATCTGAAATCCCTCCTTTGATTCACACAAACATCAAAACTCTTTTATTTCTTGTTTCCCAAATAATAAAGCCCATTATTTACTCTAAAACCTTAGCCCGTTCTTCATAATTCCTTTGCTTAATACTCGCAAACACCCAAATCCTTCTTCTCCCATGTTTCTCAATATCAAACGTCACTAATATACTTGAAGTTCATACTTGTTCAACATGAACTCAAATGAACCCTAGAACTCCGGCCTCAAACCATCATATAGAACACCCCTAGATCTAGCTTCGCCCTACTTCGGTTACCATTAACCTTTTCGTCGGCCGTCTAAGGTGACGCCGGCTAGCTTCGATGACCATCTTCGATCATCTTCTCCGGCCAACCTTATATCTCCGACCACCACTAAAACCTCCGATCACCCTTAAACTAGTTTCGACCACCATCTATCGTCGTGAGGTGATTTTCTGGCCATCGTGCCAAAAACCCAAAACCTATCAAAATGCTCTGTTTTTAAGCCTAAACCTAGACCTAGTACCGATTCAATAGAGTCTCCCTGTTTCCCCTCTTAAATCTAACTACCCAAAACCCTAAACTCTTATTTTCAACTCTGACGGCTTCTCTAGCATTCCCAACCTACTTTGGCACCCTAAGATAAGCCTCAATAATTTTCCTTACTTTTATTTACTATTTTTTAAATTCCTACATTTAGATCTAACATTTTTATGTTTTTGTTTGCAGAAAATAAAAATAGAAGAAGAGTTTACCTTTTCGACGACATAAGGTGAGCTCCAATGATGGTTTGTTCGTCTTCTCCGGCGACTTATGGTTATCTCGACAGCTTCTGGTATTCCGAGGTTAGACACTCCAACTTCTTATCTCTCTTCAATTATTAGGATAATAATTGTGTAATTATTACTATCATCATTAATTTCTCTCTCCTTTTATAGGTAGTCCGGTGTGACATCAGCAATAGCCAGCTGGTGAGGATGAATCCATGTGAATGGGAAATAAGCCACTCACTGAGTGCCCCGTGTCTTTTGAGCGGGAAGAAAAATTGTTGGGCTGATTTACCCGAATTTGAGTTGTAAAATGGGTGGGAAATGTTATAACATGGGCTTTGAAATTAAATTTGGGCTCTTAAATTGTAATATGGACATTTATATGAATAATGGACTGTTATATATTATATTGAGCTATTATTATAATATTAGATTTATTATTTATTTATTTATTTATCTATTTATAAATACCATGTTCAAAATTCGGGTATTACAGCTGCCACTCTTTGCTCATTGTTGTAGAACAGGAATAGAGCAAACACTAAAAATACATGAATTTGACCCAAATCCTTTAACTGATACGCCTTCACTTCTTTTTTAGAAAGTTGAAGAAGTTCTTCTCATTATGAACTTCCCAATCCTTCTGTCAAAATCTACAGCCAAGTCTGAACTGGCTCTTCTCATTAGGAACCTATTCATTCTTCTTGGTAGCACTGATCTATCTATCTGGAAAAGTATCGAACAAGTAAGCTCTTCTCATTAGAAACTCCTCGTTCTTCTGAAAAACACTGGTTTGCCTCTCTGTGAAGGCATCAGATAAGTAAGCTTTTCTCATTATGAACTTCCTTATTCTTCAAAAGGGTGAACTCTTCTCAATATGAGTTCTTCCTTCTTCAATATACGAGTTCTTCTTATTAGGAACTCTAAGGAGTACTCTTCTCATTAGGATCTCTTCATTCTTTGCTGGGTGAATTCTTCTTATTAGGAATTCTTTATTCTTTGTTGGACGAATTATTCTCATTAAGAATTCTTCATTCTTTGCTAGACTCCTGTCAAAACAGATTAAAATGCTTTGATGAGGGTTAGTATGACCCTAATTTCTACGTATGATGCATGGACCATGGCTCATTGGAAATCGAACAAGTAGCTTTCGCTTTTCGGTAACCAATCTGACTCTTCTTAATTATGCTTCTTCACTAATTCTCGGCTTATGCTGACACTTCTTCTCATATTCAAAATTAGCCTTCAAAACCACTTTTTTGCATTTCTGGTCTTATGCTCTAAAGTGCCCTTTCAGGTTTTCACTTTAGGTTGCTTTTCTCAAAGCACCCTTTCAGGCTTTCACTTTATTTTTTTTACTTTTTCTCTTTTCTTTTTTCTCCTTTTTAGGCACCCTTTTAGGTTTTCACCTCTTTTTTCTTTTTCTTTTTTGGCGCCCTTTTAGGTTTTCACCTTATTTTTCACATTTTTCCTTTTGCTCATTTCTCTGTCATTCCAACGTGTTCAGATACTGCTTGATTCAACCATCCCTTTATTTCCTTCATCTCTCTGTTTTTGCTGGAACAACATTCTATCCAGTCTTCTTTTTATACACTCTTCTTCAATAACCTGGAGTGCTAAAGTTCATCTACAGTCTTTAAAATATGGTAATACCAAGAAATCATCTGTTTTTTTCATTAATTATGTCAATCTACTTTCATGATGCTTTGGGAATAATAATAGAAAGCTCGAAAGAGAATTCATGAATTATATTGAATCTTATAAGTAGGAACACAATAGATTTTTGAAAGAGCCGTGGCAAACTAAAACAACAAAAATCAAGGAACAAAGTCAAATCTTTGGGCATCCATAGTATGAAGGATTCAGCAACCCTTTCAACCAAATGTAGCTTTGATCTTGAGCCTTTGTCCAGTAGACTTCAACATTGTTGAGATGTTTACAAATGTGAAATGCCTCCCAAAATACCGGGTGTCCAAGAGGTTCTAATTGCCCATGCGTAATCATAGCACATCTGAGCCGCCCTTTGTGGGTTTTCAGCTCAGATCCACCATTGGTTTCAAGATGCTCTTTGCGATTTTCATCTTGAACCCTTTTTCTTTTCTTTTTCTTTTTTATCTTTGGTGCCCTTTTGGGTTTTCACCTTAGATATTTTATTTTGTGAAGCGCCTTTTTCAGGTTTTCACTCTACTTTTCTTTTTCTTTTTTATCTCTTTTTTATTCTTCAAACGCAATAGTTCTTAACTGAATCAGAGTTCACTGGCTTGTGCAACTCTTCACCATCAATTTCAGTTAAAATCAACGCTCCTCCAGAGAAGTTTTTTTGACAACATAAGGTCCCTCCCAATTAGGCATCTATTTCCAACGGAAATCTCGAGGTGTCGGCAAGATCTTTTTTAGCACTAGATCACCCTCTCGAAATTCTCTGGGTTGAACTTTCATATCATAAGCCCGCATCATTCTCTTTTGGTACATTTGACTGTGACATATGGCTTTTAACCTCTTTCTTCGATAAGATTTAACTAATCAAATCAAGCTTGTACCCATACTGCTTCATCTAATTTCACTTCAGAGAAAACTCGGAGAAACGAAATTTCAACCTCAATCGACAATATTGCTTCCATTCCATAGACCAAAGAAAATGATGTTGCCCCAGTAGAAGTTCACACTAAAGTTCGATACATAAACAAGGCAAAGGGTAACTTCTTATGCCAATCTTTGTAGGTATTTGTCGTCTTTGCTACGACTTTCTTAATATTCTTATTTGCTGCCTCTACTGCACCATTCATATTTGGGTGGTATGTTACAGAATTGTGATGCATAATTTTGAACTGCTCACATGCCTCTGCCACTATCTTATTGTTGAAATTAGTGGCGTTATCAGTAATAACTCTTTCAGGTAGTCCATAACGACAGATAATCTCATTCTTTAAGAACTTGCAGACTTTTGATCTTATGATATTGGCATATGAGGCTGCTTCTACCCACTTGGTAAAATAATCAATGGCCACAAGGATGAAGTGATGTCCATTAGAAGCTTTGGGATAAATTTGGCCAATGACATCCATGCCCCAGACAACAAAAGGCCATGGTGAATTCATTGTATGAAGAGGTACTGGTGGAGAATTAATTTTTTCTGCATATATATGACACTTGTGACATTTCTTGGTATACTCAATGCAGTCCTCTTCCATAGTCAACTAATAGTATTCATATCTCATAATTTTTCGGGCTATCGGAAAACCATTGGCATGTGTCCCACATATTCCATCATGTACTTCTGCCAAGATACTTCTGGATTCCCGAGCATTGACACATCTTAGCAATATCTGATCTTTGCTTCTTTTATACAAGATTTTACCATCAAGCACATATCCTGTAGCCATTCTCATGATTGTCCTTTTATCATTCACCCCTCTGGGATAAGTCTGGAATATGATGTACTGCAAAATATCGTAATACCATGGGTTTCCATCTGCCTCTTCTTCTATGTTGTAACAGTGAGCATAAGTCTCGTAACTCTGCATTTAAATTGGCACCATATCTTCTAGTTTATTTGCTAGAAATACCGAAGCCAACATTCGCTATTCAATCAACTTTGCATCCTTTGTTTCATATTCTCCACGAAGTTGGTAGATCACCAATGCAGAGTCTCCATATACCTTCAAAATATCTATTTTCTTTTCAATAGCAGCTCGCAAACCAATAACACAAGCTTCATGTTTTGCCATGTTGTTGGTGCACAAGATTTCTAGTTTACTTGTGAAGGGATAATGTGTATTATCTGGGGAGATCAACACTGCTCCAATCCCACGTTCCAGGGTATTAACTACTCCATCAAAATATAATTTCTAGGCTTCATTCTCTGTAATTCCATTTTCCTCCATAGAGATATGCATTACATCCTCATCTGGAAAATAAAAGTTCAGGGACTCATAATCTTCCGAGGCGCGACTAGCCAAGAAGTCTGCTATTGCACTCCCTTTTATTACTTTATGGCTTACATATATGATATCGAATTCTGATAACAACATTTGACATCAAGCCAATCTTCCAGTCAGAGCTGGTGCTTCCATCAAGAACTTCAATGGATCAAGACGAGATATCAACCAAGTAGTGTGGTATAACATGTATTGTCTAAGTCTACGAGTTACCCAGACCAAGGCACATCATAACTTTTGAATTGGTGGGTATCGTACTTCACACTCTTTAAACTTTTTACTCAAGTAATATATGGCTCTTTCTTTCCTTCCTGTATCATCATGTTGCCCCAGCACACACCCCATCGAATTCTCATGAACTATCAAGTAGAGAATTAGTGATCTATCTAGAACCGGTGCTACCAGAATTGAAGCATTTATCAAATATTTCTTTATCTTGTCAAATGTTTCTAGACATTATTTATCCTATTCACCTGGATTAATCTTTCGAACCAGCTTGAATTTATCGGTTAATTGAGAAATACACCGAGAAATATAATTCAATCTTCCTAGGAAACCTCAGACTTCTTTTTACGAACAAGAAGGTGGCCGATTCTGAATTGCTTTCACCTTGTCTTGATCAATTTTAATTCATCTTCTGCTAACCACAAAGCCTAGGAACTTTCTAGATGAAACCCAAAAACTACATTTGTTCAGAGTGAGTTTCAACGGGTATTTCCTCAATCTTTGAAACAATTTCCTCAAATGCTAAATATGTTCCTTTTCAGTCTAAGACTTGGCAATCATGTCATCCACGTACACCTCAATTTCTTTGTGCATCATGTCATGGAGAAGAGTTGCCATAGCTCGCTGGTATGTTGCCTCAGCGTTCTTTAGTCCAAAGGGCATTGCTTTGTAATAATATGTTCCTCGCAAGGTTATGAACGTCATTTTGTCTATGTCTTCTATATCTATCTTTATCTGATTATATCTCGAAAAGCCATCCATGAAAAAAACCATGAATGTCTTGATGTATTATCCACTAGAATATCTACGTGGGGCAAAGAAAAGTTATCTTTTGGACTTGCTCTATTCAAATCTCTATAATCAACACACATGCACACTTTTCCATCTTTCTTTGGCACTAGGACTATATTAGCCACCCATTCCAAATATTGTACCACTTTCAGGAAACCAGCAATAATTTGCTTATGTACCTCTTCTTTGATTTTCAATACCATTTTCGGTCTCAATCTTCTAAGCTTTTGCTAAACCGATTTACATCTGGCCTTATTGGCAACTTGTGTACCACGATATTCATATCCAGTCCTAGCATATCATAATAGGACCATGCGAACACATCTTTAAACTCTCACAAGAAATCACCAACTTTTGTTTTATTTCTGGCGATAAAGCAACACTGATCTTCACCTCCCTTTTAACCTCTTCTGTGCCCAGATTCAGAGTTTCTATTTCTTCCTTGTGAGGTAAGATCTGCTTATCTTCTTTTTCTACCAACCTTAGTAATTCATCAGGGATTTCACATTCTGTCTTATCTTCGACCTCATTAACTTCTATTGAACACTCTGACCGCTCAAAATCTAATTTGGGATTGGGTTCAGAATCATTCATACAATTAATAGTTGAAGACCTGCAAAGAAAATAACAATATATGTTTGGAAAGGATGCAAGAAGACAAGAAACATATTTTCCATTTGAGAATCACAATGAAAGCATCTTTATTGAAAGTAAACTTGCATAATAGTCCTTTACAAATAATCCCTTATACTCGCGGGAAAAAGTATGAGGTGGTTCTTGGCATTTACTATGTTTTATTCTTAAAGACTAATGGGAGATCTTCTAATGTCCAGTTGTTCAAGATTTCGCTAGCAAAGCATGGATGTATTCCCTCCAGAAACTTGCTAGGCTGGATCCCTCAAATATACCATTGATGCACAGCTTTCCCATGCTTTCACCGAAGATCTCATCTTCCTAGAGCCTCAGCTTCTCCTGGTTATCCTTCTCTATCTGCTTCTCTACATCGACGAACCCACACTACTTGAAGATGCTTATCAATCCTGGAAAGATCATGGGCTCCCAAGTAGTCTCAGTTCCCAAAAAATGGGCCCTCATTCGATCCTTATTCCTTTTCAGATCTTGTTTCCTCTATTGAATGTTCGGCTTAAAACCAAGCCCAAAGTGGTCCATCTTCATTTAAAATGGGCTTAAAATGCAGACAACCTTGTAAATCTTTTCCAAATCCTTTTTCAATCATTGCCCTTATGCCAAGTGTCTCACGAACAATCATCTTGGTGCAGTTCAATAGCCTCGGGCAAGGCATCGACTTCCTCTCAGCAACAAAGGTTGCTTTTATAAACTCTAAAGCTCTAAATGAACATTCCAAAGCATTTTCACCTGTCTCAATATAAGGAGCTTCAGTTGTCATAGAAGCAACAATGTCTTCTTCACCTCCAACACTCACTAGCTTTCCTTCAATTACAAACTTTAGCTTTTGGTGCAAAGACAATGGTACTGCGCTAGTAGAATGAATCCAAGGCCTTCCAGCAAGCAATTGTAAGTCATCTTTATATCCATGACAACAAAATCAACGTTGTAAACTACAGGTCCAATTAACAATGGCACCTTAATCTTTTCCAAAACTTCTTGAGTTGTTCCATCAAAGGCCCTTACTGCATTCTTGTAAGTCTTTATCTGAGAATCGTCAATTGGCAACCTTTGTAAAGTCACCATCGGTAAAACATTCAACGCTGACCCATTGTCGATCAATATTCCTAGAAGAACATACCCCTTGTAGTGAGTTATGATATTTAAAGCTTTGACAGACCCCATCCCTTCTTCCACGATCTCGTCATCAGTAAAAGTGATGTAGTTATCAGCAGCTATGTGGTTCACAATCTTGTCTAGCTTATGTACCGATATGTCATTTGGAACAAAAATATGGTTGAGCACCTTAATCAAGGCATTACGGTGCCCTTCTGAACTTAGAAATAATTCAATGATAGAAATCCTACCTTGTTGTCTCTTTAATTTCTCAACAATACTATACTCACTATGTTTCAAGTCAAGAACTCTTGGGCCTACTCTTCAGTGACGGTCTCATTTATTTTTGGGGTTGGTTCCTCACCAAATATTCTCTCTGGTACCACCAGAACTTTTACTTTCTCTTTTTCAGATTCCTTAGAAATTTTTGGAGAATAACATCTCTCGCTCCTGGTGAAATGCCCAACCTCATTCACTGTATCTCCATCAGACTTTTCCCTTTTCTTTGTTTCTTCCAACGATTTTACCTCATCCTGAAGCTTTGACTCTTCAGGTATTATCAAATTAGCAACGTAATTCCACAGAACCCTTCGAGTGTCTTTGAAAACAAATGGTGCTGGAGGAGAGATCACAATCTTAGGAGTTGTTATCGGCTTTACATTACTGGAGGAGTTTTCTACCTTTGGGTTGGCAGAAATAACCAATGGCCTACTTACTCTATATCTGACCCCTGAGCTTTCATAAGTACATACCTCTACCTTTTTTCTCCCACATATTTTTTCAAAGAACTCAATCTCTTTGTTTTTCATCATCTTTTGGATCAAACATCTGAACTCAGCACAATGTTGGATTTCATGTCCATCCTCCTGATGATATTCGCAATAAATATCCGACTCTACCTCTTTTTCAACCTTTATGTCTATATATATCATTCCAGCATTGTATAACTATTCCAACACCCATTTCGAAAGAGATTTGATTTCAGACACATCAGTCTTTAGCCGGTTGATCTCATCCTCTTTTTCCATTGCATTCACCCCTCGCCCTCTATGATTCGAAAAAGGATTAGCTACTATATTATGCTCGTCAAACTTTAGAATACCAGTATTCACTAAATTCTGGACTACCTTTTTGAACGCTATGCAATTTTCAATTGTGTGCCCTAGGATCCCAGTATGAAACTCACGGTAAGCCTTCAAAACATACCATTGAGGATATGGAGGTTGAAGGGTGTCAGATAATAGGGTCTTACCAAATCCGCATCAAACAAATGTGGATATAGCTCCGTATACGATATTGGTATAGGTGTAAAGTTTATCCTGTCATTTCTTGAGCCTCGAGAATCCTTCATATTCAAATTCTGTGAACATCTCGATGCACTGGACGATGAAATTGTAACATTATTTGGGGCCTCATAAGTACTTATATTGTTCACTTTTTTATCTTTCCTTTTAGAACTCTTACGGGAACTCTCCCCACTTTCCAACCTTTCACTCTTAGTTGTTACTTCAATCAGCTCACCAGTCATTACCATATCAGCAAAATTATGAGTAGTATTACCTATCAAGTGCTTGAAGAGTGGTCCCTCATAGTTTTTACAAACATGTGATTGACTTTATTCTCCATCAACACTGGTTGTACTTGTGCCGCTAATTCTCTCCACCTCTGTGCGTACTGACAAAAACTTTCAATAGGTTTCTATTCCATAGCTTGCAACATGACCTGGCTAGGAACCATCTCATACACATGCTTATATTGCTCCTTAAAAGTTTCAAAAAGATATTTCCACGACCTAATGTTGACCCAACTCAATTGAGCATACCAGTGCATTGCTAAGCCTGTCAAACTATCTTGAAAATAGTGAATCAAAAATTTCTCATCCTTCAAATAAGAGGCTATCTTGAGACAGTACATGGTAAAATATGCCTTCGGGTAGGTCGTTCCGTCATACTTTTCAAAATTAGGTGCTTTGAATTTGGGTGGAAAGATTAAATCAGCAACCAAACCTAAATCAGCAGCGCTAGACCCCTAATTATCCATTTTATTCATTTCCAAGAATCTATCCTCCAGGGTCTTGCAACGTTCCTCATACTTCCTTTCAATCTCAACACAAATCTTTTCAACTTCATTGACCATGTTAAATCCAGGACTTCATCGCCACTTCCAACATTTGCTCCAATATGGACCGGGTGGCTAGCAGTTGCTCCAACTAGATTAATTTGGACCTTCTTCACAGGAGGTGGTCCTTTAGGCTGTTCCTTCATATGAGATGTAGCGTCTATCTGTTCATTCACATTTTCTACATTACCCTCATGTACTTTGCTCTTTCCAGATTCCTTTGTCCCCAACAAAGCAGTCATGTGACTAATAATATCCCTATGTGTTTGAGCAAAATGATCCTTCATTGATTGCTCAATCTGGTCAAATTTTTTCTGCACCTCAACATGATCATTCTCAAGACTAGCAATTTTGTCCTCAACAGCCATGGTCTTGGAGCGTAAGCGTGTTCTGTATGAATACGAAATGATTATGATTCAAAAAGCAAACTATCGTAGAACATTTATTTATTAAAAACTTTTATTAATAAGAAAATGGTGCCATATGTTACTTGCATGAATGCATGAATGTGAAAATGCATGAATGCATAAGGGGTATTAAGCTCAAAGATTAATCTTTAGAGAAACATCCATTTAACTAGGAAAATTCAAATACAAGAAATAGATAACTTCAATTATAGAAAACTAGTGGCTCTAACTCTTAGGTTATCTATCTCTTTTAATAAACGGACGACCATTTCTTCGAGCTCCAGATCGATGTCAGGACGTTATTGTAGTTTCGTAGCATTCTTCGACAATATCTGAACATACTGAGCAATGCTCCTTACTCGTCCCTTGAAAATAACCAGTTCATTATTCTGATCCTAGACTGTATGTTGACCTGTTTCATACTTCAGTTTCCACGCACCACTTTCTTGATACAACACACCTTCGAAATTTGCAAGCTTTCCTTTTAAGTCCTAAACTATGTTTTCTAACTCAACCACCTTTTTCTTCATCCCTTCATTCTCTTCCTCTGCAACATGCCTTCCTTTATTATAATGCTATGTAAGCGTTCCATTTGTGATATCTGGGACACTAATTCTTCATTATGTGCTGTCAATTCTGAATTCTGAGTTGACAATTCTAAATTCTGCGCCTCCTTTCCTTCTAGCTTCTTTTTGGTGCGGTTATATGATTCCCTCAAGTCATGTATTTTTTTCTTTGATGATTTCATATTATTGTCGTACATTTTCTTATAGTCATTATTCTCCCTTACAACCCTATCTAACTGTTCAGATAAATCGTTGATCACCTTGCTCATACTTCCTTTTTGTAGCTTTTTACGCCCAGAATGAATTTCCTTCAAGTCCTTCAATTCTTGACTAACTTTTCGGTTCTGCTCACAAAATTCCTTTTTCTTGCCCTTCTGTACATCTATCTCTAATGTTGCCATGGAAAGTTTTTGTTTCAGCTCCTCAATTAGTCTTTCATACCCTTTCAACTCCTTCTCGTGGTCATGTTTCAATTTTTCCACTACTGGTGGTGCATCCCTCACACGTTCATTGATCAAACCAGTATTACCCAAACTTTTCTGTAGAATGCCATCGTTAACCTTCGAGCCTTCCGTTGCATATAGTTTGGCATTACTTCTGACCCGTCTTGAAGCTTTACCCTCATCGATGTCTCCCACGCTGTTACAACATCCTTTATTTTTACCTTATAGCCTTCCGTCTTGTACATATACTAGAACTCTTCCATACTAGCATTAGCAGGAATGAACTGTCTTGATCCAAATTGTCAGGACACTAACAATGGGCAATAGGCTATTCCTCCCCAAATCCCTAACAGCGGAACCCAGTCAAATTTTCCACATCGATATAAGTAATTGATCAAATTCAACCAAGGATCTTTCCAAATGATCTCCGAATCTTTCATGTTCAAAAAGTGTTCTTTCCACTGATCTTATGTCATTCTCTCAATCAGACATGCAACAAGGTGTTCCTCCAATGGTGAATAGTCAATACAAAACCTACGAGCTCTATAAGGTGTAACCCATCTATGGCCTCGGAACAAAACCTCCAACAATTGAGCACAGCCCCAGATTCTTCCATCCCATGTTCTTTTGTAGGTGGTCAATGTTCTATAGGTCTTTGCCAAGATAGCAGGCATTGGATTTACCTTTTTCCTTAAGCGTTCAAACAATCCAAGAGTTGACGAGTCCATATAGTCTGGGGTCTTCGGAAATAACACTAACCCATAGATACATAGTGCGTACAAGTTTTTCTTCTTTTATGGCTCATCACTTGCTAGAATCAATTCTTAAATGACTTTCCAATGTATGCATTCATTATCCTCGGTTACCTCGTCGTTCCCTTTTTATTTTAACTTCCCGTTGAACCAAATTTTATTTTTTTCGGTAATTACCTTTAACTTTCGTCTAAAGGTTGAATTATTAGGGGGCTCGTATAAATGTTGTCTTTCTCAAATCTCGAGCAATGTATCAAAGCCTCATACTCCTCTAGTGTGGGTGTCATATCCACTTCTCCAAACGTGAAGCAATTATATGTCGGGTTCTAGTACTGTGCCATAGCCCTGATTAGTTCTCGATCTACTGGGACATCCAATAACATCACTATATCCCCAAACTCTGTCTGAAAAGCCTTCTTCATGGTTTCATCACATTGCTCCCACATCATTTTTGAGCTCCGGTAAAAAATTATTTTGGTCTGAATTCATTCTCGCGATGCTCTTGGTTTGTGATACATAGTCTACCCGGATACTATCTCCTTTTACGAACTGGGTTTCTTCTGACCATGACCATACTGCAGTGTTATCCTCTCCCTGTCTATCAGACCTTTCAACCATATGAGACATTTCCTATTCGATTGACTTCAAACTCAAGACCCCTATGAATACAATTATGATGCCATTTAAGAAAAAATCCAAAGAAACCAAAAAAAACATGTCAGTATTTTGCAATAATATTGAAGACAAAAACTTAAATTGAATGTGAACAGAAACGAAAAGCACAAAGAATAACCAAAGAAGTGTATTTAAATCAGCAAAACTTGTCCTAGGTTCCTGTCTGACTCTAATGGGGTGGACTTCTATTACAGCATGTGGGTTTCGATCTAGACTCTGGGTACCAGAACTGTCGTTACTGTCTACTGCGAAAACAAAACATCAATTCGAAAGTATACAGCCCCTTATAGCGGAGGCGTAACCTTATGGTGTATAAGGTTGGTATACCGAAAGGAGGACAAAATTCCTATCACAGAGCTAGATAACTCACGTAGGATCATGCCTCACTCCCACTTAAAGGTGAAAAGCCCGGGTAGAAGGCTTATGCATAAATGACAGTTTATATCACACAAGAAAAAGCTATCTCTATTCTTTCTAAAAATTCATCCAATAATTATGGAAAAAAATTAAATTCAAATTACTGTCCTAAAATGCCAAAATGCCACGCAAAATTAATTAGCCCTAACTCTCGTTTGTTTTAAAAATCCTAGCGGAGTCGCCAAGCTGTCTCGACCATTTTTGAAATCGTGTGTAAAAATAGCCTGACGATTATCTTTTTGTAAAATTAGGGTTTTGACCCCTTTTTATTCATTTTATATTAAAAATCATGATTTTATGTCAAATTGAATTTTCCTGTTTTATTAGCCATAAAATCATACTTTTCCTTTTATTTAATCCTGAAAATCAATTTGGACTCGCCACTGATCATTTTGAGGTAGACCAGACATCGTAAAAACAAACTAGAGATTTATTTCTTAAAAATTGGGTTTGGGAGTCGGTTACGTGTGGGGAAGGATTAGCACCCCCACAAATGCCCGTTATTCGGTACCTTAATTTTACGTGGCATTTTGGCATTTCGAATAATTATTTGAATTTAATTTATTCCATAATTAATAAATGAATCTTAATTCTAAATGGAGATGTCCTTTTATAAGAAAAATCATTTTATTCGAATATAAGATTAAAAGCACCACGTTAAGTGGCACCCATGTTCATATTTTAAAATGAATTTCCAACGTAAAAGGTTTAAAATGTATGATTTATTATTGTCTTGTTTATTTTAAGTACTAACCTAAGATGGCTCTAATTGATTAATTATTTAAACTATAAATATTAATTAATTTAAAGGCTTTCATGAGAAAATGTCATTTGTTTGAACACCATTCATGTATTAAAGCCCTAAAATTAATAATATTCCTAATTAATTAAAACATTCTAATTAATAAAAGTGCTAATACTAATTAAAGCTCTATTTAATTTACTAGGTCATTTATTTAATTCTAGGTTATAATGTATATTAAATGTACATCTTTAAGGCCAATTTTGTGATAACATCCCATTGCAAGCAAGTGGAACACCATCCAAGTTTGAGCCCCAAAGTTTTCATTTAATATGCATTAATTTACTATAATGTCCTTTTTTAATTAATTATAAATCCTCATTAAGAACCTAAGACTAAGACTCTAAATAATTAATTAAATCTAAGTGTTTAATTATCTAACAAATATACATCCTATTATGCACTATATTTAAAAATGCATTCAATCATATAATTTAAACAATTTAAATTAAATTAAACAATGAAATTAGGGACTAAATTGCAAAGAAAACAAGCTTTAATTCAAATTTTATTGAATTTAGGGACCTAATTGAAATACACTTCAAAGCTTCGGGGATCAAATACACAAATAGCCCAATTCCTTTAAAAATGTGCAGATCTTGGAACCTGACCTGAATCAACCACGAGGGTCAAATCAACCCGGCACCAAAACAGTGTCGTTTGACTCAGGCTTTATAAAGCCTAACCTGAGTTCAACTCGGCCATAACACCTAAATGCTCTCTCTCTCTTATCTCTCTCTTCCCTTAAACTCTCTCAATCCAAACAACATTTTTCCAGAATTTCCTCCTAAATTTTGATCAAACCTCTATTGTTTGTCCACGTTCTTCCTCAAATTCATCTGAAATCCCTCCTTTGATCCACACAAACTTCAAAACTCTTTTATTTCTTGTTTCCCAAAGATCAAGGCCCATTATTTACTCTAAACCTTAGCCTGTTCTTCATAATTCCTCTGTTTAATCCTCACAAACACCCAAATCCTTCTCCTCCCATGTTTCTCAAGATCAAACATCCCTAATATACTTGAAGTTCATACTTGTTCAACATGAACTTAAATGAACCCTAGAACTCCGGCCTCAAACCACCACACCGAACACCCCTAGATCTAGCTCTGCCCTACTCCGGTTACCATTAACCTGTTCACCGATCGATGATAGCGACGCCGACTAGCTCCGCTGACCATCTCCGGTCATCTTCTCCGGCCAACCTTATATCTCTGGCCACTCCTAAAACCTTCGATCACCCCTAACCTAGTTTCGACCATTGTCCTCCGCCGTGAGACAATTTTCGACAACCATGCCAGAAACCCAAAACCTATCAAAATGCTCTGTTTTTAAGCCTAAACCTAGATCTAGTACCTGATTCAATAGAATCTCCTTGCTTCCCCTCCTAAATTTAACTACCTGAAACCCTAAACACTTATTTTCAACTCCGACATCCTTTTCGGCTTTCCCAACCTACTCCAGCAACCCTAAGATAAGCCTTAATAATTTTTCCTTACTTTTATTTACTTTTTTTAAAATTCCTACATTTAGATCTAACGTTTTCATGTTTTTGTTTGCAGGAAATAAAAATGGAAGAAGAGTTTACCTTTTTCGCGACGTGAGGAAAGCTCCAATGACGGTCCGTTCGACTTCTCCGGTGACTTATGGTATTCCTGGGTGAGACTCTCCAAATTCCTCTATCTCTCTCTTCAATTATTAGGATAATAATTGTGTAATTATTATTGTCATCATTAATTTCTCTCTCTACTTTTATAGGTAGTGTGGTGTGACATCAGCAATAGCCGGCTGGTGAGGATGAATCCATGTGAATGGGAAACAGGCCACTCATTGAGTGCCACGTGTCTTTTGAGTGGGAAGAAAAAACACAAATGTGTTTGTTGGGTTGATTTACCCGAATTTGAGTTGTAAAATGGGTGGGAAATGTTAAAACATGGGCTCTGAAATTGAATTTGGGCTCTTAAATTGTAATATGGACATTTATATGAATAATGGACTATTATTATTATTTTGGACTATAGTTATAATATTGGATTATTTATTTATTTATAAATAACCTGGTCAAAATTCGGGTATTACACCCACACTCTTGCCTCTAGGGCTTTGCGGACTATGCCGTCCATCTCCTTCGCTTCAGATTATCCCGATTATTTACATCATATTGTAACTAATGAGATTCATTCTCATCCAAGTTAATATATTTGGGTACTATTTTCCCCTTAGGTGCTCACTAGGGGCCACTTGGCCACATGTGACTTTAGAGGGGTTTTTAATGAGGCCCACCTTCTCTTCAAAAAAAAATTACAGTGGGCCTATTGTAAGGTAAATTTAGACCTCATCAGAAACCTATAAAAATGACCGTAAAACAAGTTTGAATCAAATTTTATTAGCTCATATATTTGATTACGAGTTCTTAAACAAGATTATATTGCAAAACTCAATTTCAATACTTTTTAATTATTTAAAATTACAATGGGTCCATTGTAAGGCTCATTTAGACCTGCTCATCCGAAACCTCTAAAAAATGACCATAAAATAAGCTTTAATCAATTTTTTTAAGTGCATATATTTGATTATGAGCTTTTCAACATGATTATATTGCAAAACCTTAATTTATGTACTTTTTAATTAGTTAAAATTACAACGATTCCATTGTAATCATGATAAATATGACACAATTTTAAAATAAATCCACACTTTTCTTACTTATTTTTCATATTTTTGCATGTTTTCATCTTTTTTTTCAAATTCCTCGAATTCTTCGAGGGATGATATCTGGCCTTGCCTCCCCGTCGTGCGATAACCATACTTTTGATTGTAGGTGGAATCGATTCAACCTTCGGTCTATTTTTTAAGCATGGGTATTTTTTGAACGGCAAGTATGATTTTATTAAGATCAAATCATACAATAAATATCAATACATGCCTCATTAAAACCCTTAAACCTAGTCTGAGGAAATGAGTACTCGTATTAGTATGTACAACTGAATAAAACACAAAAAACAGCCAAGAAACAAGACCAAAGTGTACTAAATGTCAAAAACATGAACTATGGAGGGAACGAAGTAAGCTAGTCTACTCAAGCTTGGAACCAAGTAGATCTCTCTACACCCCCTTTGCCAAAATATCCGCGATATTGTTTGCTTCTCGAAAAATATGATGGAATTTGGCACAATCCAATTGGAAGCATGTCTCATCTAAAATTCGGAACCAAGACCACATGCGCCAAGGGCAACGATATTGATGTAAAACCCAAGATATGGCCACCGTAGAGTCTGATTCTACCACAATAGAAAAATTAGGACACCATTTCGAACCAAGTAATAGCGATAATGCAAGAGAACTGTGTCACGTGGCTAGATTTCCAACCAGCCCACCGTGCGGCCTTAGGCGATGTGACTCAAGACAAACGCCTAAGTAAGACTTTTCAACCCTCTCGGAAGATCAAACTTCCCAAGCACCGACAAATGCAAAGCGTTCTACGCGGAATCGGATCAAAGAGATGAGCGAAGAAGAACTTCAAAGACCGCTCAAGAACAAAGAAAGAACACTCAGAACACTCAGAGGATTTAGAGTAAATGCCTTTATTCCTTGGAAACTTGGATACCTCAAATGAGGAGGGGAAGGCCTCTATTTATAGTTGAGTTCCCCCTAATCCGACGGTCTATACAAATTTACATCGACGGTCGGGATTGATCTTATCTAATCAAATCTCAATTTCAAATCTCTAATTATCACAAACATTATCTACATATTATATTTCAAATAAATAGATGATGCTTTGACCGAATTACCCTCTTGGGAACCCTGGTGTGCACCCCGTGGTGCCAATGACTCGGGCCTCGGCTGACGGCCCGTAACAATCTCCCCCACCAAACTTGGCGACGCCCTCGTCGTGCCTCTCGAACAAAGTTGAGATCGATCCTGGAGCTTCCTTCTGCATGCCTTGGCTTGCTCCCAACTCGGAATCTGGCTTGATTGTCCCCCCATAAGGACCGCTCTCCCCATAAAGAGCACCAGACTCTAATTCGGAAGTCCCCTCATAAGGAATGATCGCCTTGGCTCGCACCGCCATGCAAAATTTCCCATCCCAGGTACATCTTGATCGTAGGAACTCTTTCCTACCAGTTCTGACTTGCCCCAATCTGGACTCTTCCGATCCTTGTACACAAAATTGAATGTCTTCACGTTGAACACCGAACGAACACTCAGTACCCTGAGTGGTTGCTTCGGCCTGCACCAAGTCTTGGCAACTCCATCTGATGGGTTAGGTTTTCTGCGCCCTACACCCAACAAATCTGGCAAATCAAACTGTAAAACACTATCACCGTGCTCAAGACGTACCTCACTCCTTTTCCCGGCATTTACTCTACACATAAATCCTTCATCCCTGAAGTTTGATGCCCCATTGCTCCTCGGCAATGAAAATCCCATCGACACTTCTCTCTCATTGAAGTTTGATGCCTCGGCCACCTCACTCATGGATGGCTCCTCGACGGCCTTCATGCCAACTGCCTCGGGTAACTCTCGCCCATCCAAGGTAGTGTCCCCAACTGTCGCCTCCAACTCGATGCCTCCTTGGCTTGGAGCATCTTCGACAAGCTGAATGGCTGTCAGCTTCTTGGTTCCTCACCCGCTGTCTCGGTACACAGGCACAACGCACCGTTCTCTCGGATCCAAGATGCATACGACGTTGGTATACGGAATGATGAGAGCTTCAATACAGTCAAGGAAGTTTAGTCCCAAAATAAAATCAAAGTCATCTAGCTCGATTACCTCAAAATTCTCCTTGGCCTTCCAATCCCCAATCTGCAACTCAATCTTCCGCACTGTCCCCACAACTGGAACTTCCCTTGAATTTACCGCCTTGATCTTACCGGTTGAATCCACAACTTTAAGACCAAGCTTCTCGACAGCCTTCCTGCACATGAACAGATCGCTTGCCCCGGTGTCCACCAAAGCACTCCTCGATCATCCCGCCACGTTGATGTCGACAAACATCAACCCATTCTGCTTCTGGCTCTTCCTCGCCTTAACAGAATCCAATATCATCGAGCCAAGCTTCGCAGCCTCATCACTCTCGGGCTCATCCTCCTTGGACTTCTTGACTCGATCAGGGCATTCTCGCGCTAAATGCGGCCCCTACATCGGTAACACTTTCGATGTACTTTTTCTACCCACGGCTTCCCTCCTTTGATGCTAGCGATTGCACCAACTCTACCGGGTTATCCATCTGACTCGTCGTCCTCCTGGACAATGGCATTGAGGCAGCTCCTCTTCTTGGGACAGTCTTTCACTACGTGTGGACCATCACAATGGTAGCACCTTATGGATCCTTGATCCTTCCGATCATCTGGTTTCGCGTACCGGTTTGGCTTGGTCGATGGCCTTTCCTTGCCATCATCGCTACTATCTCCAAGCATATCCTCGTCTCTCCCACCAATACCCTTTCCATGGGGCTTGGAAGACTTGGACTCCATGGACTTGTAAGCTCTATAATCGGTCAAGGACTCCGCAATGACTAGGGCTTTGGAAAGTTCCTGCACATCCCTCCGCTCTAACTCGGTCATGGCCCATGGCTTCAATCCATCCATAAACGTGAAAAGCGCATCCTTCTCACACAAGCCGGGGATAAGGAGTTGTAGCTCACTAAACTCCTGGATGTAATCCGCAATGGATCCATCATGTCGAAGCCTCCTAAACTTGGTCCTGGCTTCTTTCTTCGTGTTACTCGGGCAAAGCTGTTGCTTGAACTCCGCTTGGAACTCCTCCCATGTTCCAACGCCCGTGCCCCCACTATTCTCATCAAGGAACCAACGTCGCCACCATAACAAAGCAACGTCAGTCAAGTAAACAACAATAGTATTTACCTTCTCGGCATCGTCTGTGATGCTCATTGCCCGGAAGTACCGCTCCATGCACCAAATGAAGTTCTCAACATCTTTCGCCGACCGGTTCCCCTTGAACTCTCTTGGCTTCGGAATGTCCTTCATCGGTCTAGTTGTCGTCGTGGTTAACACACCGTTCCGCATGGCAGCCTAATAAACCATCACTTCCGCCTTCAGATCCACCATTTCCACCCTCCATGCCTCCAACATGGCTTCGAGAGCATCTCTCTTTCCCTCTGACTGATCACCTTGGTCATCCAGCTCCTCGATCCGTGTATCCACCACGTCGAGTCGCTCCATAGAATTCTTCATAGACCCCTCAAGCCTGGTGACACTCTCCTCAAGTGCCGACAACTTGTCCTTCGAGTTTGCTCGACTTCCTTTGTCCGCCTAGGTCTCCACACCATTCTGGCTCACAGCAGCATTCTCTCCCTTCTTTGGTGCCATCTCAACTCGATGCTTCGTGCCTCGAACTAGCTCATATCGCTCGAACAAGGCTCTGATACCAACTGTCACGTGGCTATATTTCCAACCAGCCCACCGTGCGGCCTTAGGCGATGTGACTTAAGACAAACGCCTAAGTAAGCCTTTTCAACCCTCTCGGAAGATCAAACTTCCCAAGCACCGACAAACGCAAAGCGTTCTACACAGAATCAGATCAAAGAGATGAGCGAAGAAGAACTTCGAAAGAACGCTCAAGAACAAAGAAAGAACACTCAAAACACTCAGAGGATTTAGAGTAAATGCCTTTATTCCTTGGAAACTTGGATACCTCAAATGAGGAGGGGAATGCCTCTATTTATAGTTGAGTTCCCCCTAATCCGACGGTCTATACAAATTTACATCGACGGTCGAGATTGATCTTATCTAATCAAATCTCAATTTCAAATCTCTAATTATCACAAACATTATCTACATATTATATTTCAAATAAGTAGATGATGCTTTGACCAAATTACCCTCCTGAATCCTCCACGGATCGGGCTAGGTCTGGTGGCCTCTTTGGGCCCAAGATCTCTATCTGAACCTCTTGGGAACCCTGGTGTGCATCCCGTGGTGCCAATGACTCGGGCCTCGGCTGACGGCCCATGACAAATGGCACGAACGCCCTCTTCATTGGAGTCCAAAAAAACAAAAGGACTAGAAAATATTGCCCGAATGATCACATAGCACCCCACCACAACCTGCTGTTCTTGATTTCCCTCTCGTCGATCCATCAACATTAATCTTTAATGTACCAGTGAGTGGGTTAACCTAAAACTTAATTTAACTATTTTAAACATTAATTTAATAAAATGATATTTAAAATAGGGTAAACTACACCAGGTACCACCAAATTATAACCGTTGACTCGTTTTTGCTACCAAACGGCGTGATAACATGTACACTTAACCCTGTGACTTTTGCTGGCTGTGCTTATAAATTATTATTTTTTCCATATAATTATTATTTATTGTTAAGTAATATTAATTGAAGATAGCAAAATTGGGTAGTTTCATAAATCACCCCTTTAATCATATCGACTGAAAAATTATCCCCTTAAACAAATCAGAACCTTATCTATTTTAAAAATCAAACCTCTCGTACCAAGGCAATATTCTTCCAAATCAAAACCATTGATTTCTTCTCTTTGTTTGGGAAAAGATTTCTTTACAAAATCGCTGAAGAAATTTCGTTGAACGAAGAATCATTCACCAGGGTTTGTCATTGTTTACCCTAAATTTATTGTTAGTTTTGTTTAGGGTTTTAGAAAGACCAATTGACTTTTCTTTATTTGTGGTTTGAATCAAAATAGAGAAGCGAGTGATGCGAACTACAAGAATGGTGAGCATGAAGTATGATCAGTATTTCAAAAAATGTATTTTCATATTTGTGCTATTTGTATTCAAAGAAATTACATGAGTTTTTAATTGATTACAGTCATGATATTGGGGGTTCTATTCAAATTGTAATGCCTCTCTTTTATGTGTAAAAAAATTAGGTTTTATTTTTATTCAATTAAGTTTATTGAGGTTTTCTATTCAAACTGTAATGTCATGATATTGAGATTTTCGGTAGAGGAATTTGTGTATATTTGGGGTTTAAAATTAAACCCCTGTAATGTTATTGTTGTCTAAATAATATTGGTGTTTTATTAAACATTGTATATAACTTTATTGGAATAATTTAATATTTTTTTTATAGAATAAAGTAATAATATTGATTGGCCTGTGTGATGTACATGACGCAGTATATGTTCTGCTTTGTGTCACGTGGCTAGATTTCCAACCAACCCACCGTGCGGCCTTAGGCGATGTGACTCAAGACAAACGCCTAAGTAAGCCTTTTCAACCCTCTCGGAATATCAAACTTCCCAAGCACCGACAAACGCAAAGCGTTCTACGCGGAATCAGATCAAAGAGATGAGCGAAGAAGAACTTCGAAAGAACGCTCAAGAACAAAGAAAGAACACTCAGAGGATTTAGAGTAAATGCCTTTATTCCTTGGAAACTTGGATACATCAAATGAGGAGGGGATGGCCTCTATTTATAGTTGAGTTCCACTTAATCCGACGGTCTATACAAATTTACATCGACGGTCAAGATTGATCTTATCAAATCAAATCTCAATTTCAAATCTCTAATCATCACAAACATTATCTACATATTATATTTCAAATAAATAGATGATGCTTTGACCGAATTACCCTCCTAAATCCTCCACGGATCGGGCTAGGTCTGGTGGTCTCTTTGGGCCCAAGATCTCTATCGGAACCTCTTGGGAACCCTGGCGTGCACCCCGTGGTGCCAATGACTCGGGCCTCGGCTGACGGCCCGTGACAATCTCCCCCACCAAACTTGGCGACGCCCTCGTCGTGCCTCTCGAACAAAGTTGAGATCGATCCTGGAGCTTTCTTCCGCGTGCCTTGGCTTGCTCCCAACTCGGAATCTGGCTTGATTGTCCCCCCATAAGGACCGTTCTCCTTATAAAGAGCACCGGACTCTGATTCGGATGTCACCCCATAAGGACTGCTGGCCTTGGCTCGCACCGCCATGCAAAATTTCCCGTCCCAAGTACATCTTGATCGTAGGAACTCTTTCCTACCAGTTATGACTTGCCCCGATCTGGACTCTCTCGATCCTTGTGCACAAACTTGGATGCCTTCACGTTGAACACCAAACGAACCTTCAAAACTCTGAACGGTTGCTTCGGCCCGCACTAAGTCTTGGCAACTCCAACTGATGGGTTAGGTTTTTTGCGCCCTACACCCAACAAATCCGGCATATCAAACTGTAAAACACTATCACCGTGCTCAAGACGTACCTCACTCCTTTTCCCGGCATTTACTCTACACATCAATCCTTCTTCCCTAAATTTTGATGCCCCATTGCTCCTCGGCAATGCAAATCCCATCGACACTTCTCTCCCATTGAAGTTTGATGCCTCGGCCACCTCACTCATGGATGGCTCCTCGACGGCCTTCATGCCAACTGCCTCTGGTAACTCTCGCCCATCTAAGGTAGTGTCCCCAACTGTCGCCTCCAACTCAATGCCTCCTTGGCTTGGAGCATCTTCGACAAGCTGAATGGCTGTCAGCTTCTTGGTTCCTCGCCCGATGTCTCGGCACACAGGCTTAACGCACCGTTGTCTCGGATCCAAAATGCACACGACGTTGGCATACAGAATGATGAGAGCTTCAATACGGTCAAGGAAGTTTAGTCCCAAAATAAAATCAAAGTCATCTAGCTTGATTACCTCAAAATTCTCCTTGGCCTTCCAATCCCCAATCTGCAACTCAATCTTCCGCATTGTCCCCACAACTGGAACTTCCCTTGAATTTACCGCCTTGATCTTACCGGTTGAATCCACAACTTTAAGACCAAGCTTCTCGGCAGCCTTCCTGGACATGAACAGATCGCTTGCCCCGGTGTCCACCAAAGCACTCCTCGATCATCCCGCCATGTTGATGTCGACAAACATCAACCCATTCTGCTTCTGGCTCTTCCTCACCTTGACAGAATCCAATATCATCAAGCCAAGCTTCGCAGCCTCATCACTCTCGGCCTCATCCTCCTTTGACTTCTTGACTCGATCAGGGCATTCTCGCGCCAAATGCGGCCCCCTACATCGGTAACACTTTCGATGTACTTTTTCCCCCCTTGGCTTCCTTCCTTTGATGCTAGCGATTGCACCAACTCTACCGGGTTCTCCAAATGACTCGTCGTCCTCCTAGACAATGGCATCGAGGCGGCTCCTCTTCTTGGGACAGTCTTTCACTACGTGTGGACCATCACAATGGTAGCACCTTATGGATCCTCGATCCTTCCGATCATCTGGTTTCGCGTACCGGTTTGGCTTGGTCGATGGCCTCTCCTTGCCATCATCGATACTATCTCCAGACACATCCTCGTCTCTCCCACCAATACCCTTGCCATGGGGCTTGGAAGACTTGGACTCCATGGACTTGTAAGCACTATAATCGGTCAAGGACTCCGCAATGGCTAAGGCTTTGGAAAGCTCCTGCACATCCCTCCGCTCTAACTCGGTCCTGGCCCATGGCTTCAATCCATCTATAAACGTTAAAAGCGCATCCTTCTCACACAAGCCAGGGATAAGGAGTTGTAGCTCACAAAACTCCTGGATGCAATCCGAAATGGATCCATCATGTCGAAGCCTCCTAAACTTAGTCCTGGCTTCTTTCACCGTGTTACTCGGGCAAAACTGCTGCTTGAACTCCCCTTGGAACTCCTCCCATGTTCTAACGCCCATGCCCCCACTATTCTCATCAAGGCACCTACGTCGCCACCATAACAAAGCAACGTCAGTCAAGTAAACAACTGCAATATTTACCTTCTCGGCATCGTCTGTGATGCTCATTGCCCGGAAGTACTGCTCCAAGCACCAAATGAAGTTCTCAACATCTTTCACCGACCGGTTCCCCTTGAACTCTCTTGGCTTCGGAATGTCCTTCATCGGTCTAGGTGTCATCGTGGTTAATACACCGTTCCACATGGCAGTCTGATAAACCATCACTTCTGCCTTCAGATCCACCATTTCCACCCTCAATGCCTCCAACATGGCTTCGAGAGCATCTCTCTTTCCCTCTGACTGATCACTTTGGTCATCCAGCTCCTCGATCTGTGTATCCACCACGTCGAGGCGCTCCACAAAATCCTTCATAGATCCCTCAAGCCTGGTGACCCTCTCCTCGAGTGCCGACAACTTGTCCCTCGATTTTGCTCGACTTCATTTGTCCGCCTGGGTCTCCAAACCCTTCTGGCTCGCAGCAGCATTCTCTCTCTTCTTTGGTGCCATCTCAACTCGATGCTTCGTGCCTCGAACTAGCTCATGTCGCTCGAACAAGGCTCAGATACCTACTGTCACGTGGCTAGATTTCCAACCAGCCCACCATGCGGCCTTAGGCGATGTGACTCAAGACAAACGCCTAAGTAAGCCTTTTCAACCCTCTCGAAAGATCAAACTTCCCAAGCACCGACAAACGCAAAGCGTTCTACGCGGAATCGGATCAAAGAGATGAGGGAAGAAGAACTTCGAAAGAACGCTCAAGAACAAAGAAAGAACACTCAGAGGATTTAGAGTAAATGCCTTTATTCCTTTGAAACTTGGATACATCAAATGAGGAGGGGAAGGACTCTATTTATAGTTGAGTTCCCCCTAATCCGACGGTCTATACAAATTTACATCGACGGTCGAGATTGATCTTATCTAATCAAATCTCAATTTCAAATCTCTAATTATCACAAACATTATCTATATATTATATTTCAAATAAACAGATGATGCTTTGACCGAATTACCCTCCTAAATCTTCCACGGATCGGGCTAGGTCCGGTGGTCTCTTTGGGCCCAAGATCTCTATCTGAACCTCTTGGGAACGCTGGTGTGCACCCCGTGGTGCCAATGACTCGGGCCTCGGCTTACGGCCCGTGACATTTGGTACTTCTTTGTGTTACGTTGGTGGCAATTGGGGTATAGCAATTATGACAATGCATAAAATAAGTGGACCACTTTAGAAGTTAGCCTACATTATTATATATTCTATTTTTTGTTGGAATGAATGGTGGGCCAACATACATTATTATAATTTAGGATGTAAGATTATTTGGAAGTTACCATGTGTAACACCCTAAATCTGGATGTCACATTTGGGCATTAAGCCCAAACCTGTTACCATTAAATTTTTCAATTCGGTTTTGTCCAAAAGGTATTCCTCAAAAATATTAAATCCAATAGTTGAAAACATGAACTCCACCACGTAAGGTCCTATGAATACATAACCCACTAAACACAAGTATCGTACTCTAGAAACCACCACTAATAGTGCTCCCCGATCCAACGATTAACCTACGCACGGAAACAATGATTCCAAGCGCTGAGCTTACAAAGCTCAATGGTACACATCTACTTTACTATACTTCATGCTAATCATAAACATAAGCATGCAAGCTAGTAAGAGTAAAAAATGAGAGATAAATAAACTCATGGCCCTACCACAAGTCGGCTAAACACATACTCTCATCAAAGCAATCATTATACGTGGCAAGCAAGGCTCAACCATACTCATAACATGGCAATATAACATTATATGAATGTGATGCTACCTCTACCCGCCTAACCATATAGCAGATAAGCACTATACCACAATATAGGAGTGAGGCCCGCGTCCACTAAGCATCAAGATACATACACTCTGAGCGAGTCTCACGACCACTAATCATCGGGATCATACACTCTATGGGGAGAGGCCCGCAACCACTAGGCATCGGGACACCCATGCTCAGAATCTCTCATCAAGAATCTTCGAATAGGGCCTGGGACCACTAAGCAACGATATCATACATTCAGGAATCTTTAACCATGGTGTTGTAACACACTCTTTCTCACAATGGGTATTGAGATCCCACCAACCAATTGTAACTCAACCATTTAGGTGTCCATATCAGCACATAGCAAGGACACGTCTACCACACAGCATATAGCATCACACGATCCATCAAGGATCCCTATAGTTGCTATTACCATCAACTCACCCAACGTATACCAAGTTATTAATTATTATGGAAGTGTACATTAATCATCCTTATTAATTATCTCTATTAATCCATATTATCTCATTAACATTCCATATCAATTTAAATTTTTATTAGCATTATATATTATTTCGTTCAGTGGGTACTAGTACTTGAACACGAGTATTGATACGGTACCCTTGAGTATCGATCCTCATACGCGTATCGATACTTATATTACTTATTGGAAATCCTAGATTTCCTCAAGTACCGATATGGCTCAACCCGTACTAACACAACCCCCAATCGCATAACGGTACGGCTAAAGCTCGTATCGATACACTATTCACAAGTTCGTACAATTTTCTCGAATTATGATATTAAAAAACTTATTCGAACCCTAAAGCCTATGAAAGTTATTAGGATTTTTTTGCTAACACATTTATTCAATTAATATTAATTATCGGCTTCATAATCATTAAATCGAGTATTTTTCCCTTAAGCATAGTTCTCGTAGAATCACGTTAATTAATTTCGAACAAACATATAAGGCATCACAATTTTCAATCAATCAGTCATCAAGTAATTATACAAGCATCTCAAATGACCCTACACGGTCTCTAAGCATGCATATTCATCGTCTACCTATTTTGTAGATACTAACATGCAAAGAAATCACATTTATGTTTCTCATGAGCCAATAAGAGTTCGAGATGTACTAACCGTAAGCCAAAGTGATAAATCCCCATCCAATCTCGTCGAATTATCTCTTTAATTCCAACATTCGAGTCGGCCAACCCCTCGAATAAAATAAACACGACTCTATATTAGATTATTTTAAGGAATTAAACGTGCAAAAATAACTTACCAAGTTCCAATTTGGCAAAACGGACCATGTCAACGAACTCAGAATGTTGAGAAACCCCTGGAAAAAAGTCAACACCGATTAATGACGACGGCAACTCAGTCAACAGCGTGTCAACTCGGTCAATGGTGGCTCGGCTCGGTTTGTTGGACCGACTCAGCCCGAGCTGTTGGAGCAGGCGTCGCACGCCCATACGTAAGTGGTAGAGTGTGTGGTGCGTGTGGTAGCCTCTAGTGGCCAAACGATGGCGGCGAGCTCCAGATCCCCTCTTTTCCAGCTGGTGAATCCAACGATTGCCTCAGTTTACGGCGGTGGATGGCGATTAGTGATGTTTGAGCTTTTTTGGATCTTCATTCTTCTTACCCTGGCGAGTGGCGGCGGTAACGACGATAGGGTGACCACCGACGGACGAGCCTCAGTGAGCTCTATCCGATGGCAGTGGTGGTGAGAGCCATGACGGTTTGGACGGAGGCAAAACGAGGCTTGAAAGCTCATCCCCTTCACTTTTCTCTCCTAAAATCCTCCTCTCATTCTAACATTCTCTCTCCACTATTATTATTCTAATTTTTCTCCCATCTCTATGTCAAAATTAGACCCATTTAATGCCCCCACCAACATCCTATGGGTAAACTGCAAAAAGGCTATACAACACTTCAAAACTTTACACCTATTCCCTTAGAGTTACACCTAATTCCAAAACGGTCACCATATGCATTACTTTAACCTTTAAAGTTTAAGGTTCTTCAATTTCAAGCCTCTAAAATAAATCATCCAAACCCAACAACTCGACCCAAAGTACGGATTTAAAAATTGGGTCGTTACAACTCTCCCCTCCTTAAAGAAATTTTTTTCCCTCAAAATTTGTATCCATAAATCAAAGAAAAAGCTTAAGCTTAAATAACTCTTCTAAGATCTTAATGATTTTCGTTGCGCTACTTTGATCTCTCACAACACTTATCAGTTATAATCCTTGCCTTCTAACGATATAAACATAATCTCAACTGATTCTTTCTCTAAGAAGGAATCCATCCTTGCTCGGTACTTTACAGATGACAAGCAAAACCCAACGGTACCCCATCTAATGTGTCACACATATACATCATCAAAGAAACTTAGCTTATGCTGTAGAACCCAAAAGATTGTTGCACAAAAAAATCCTTCCACAACTTCATATGATCTAAAAAATATGGGATTAAACAGTCGTTGCACCAAAATGAAATGATTCCTCTCACGATGACTCCATGAAGGAGACTCTAACTCTGATAGCATCCCTTATTAATATCATTGTTTACCTAGTGCAAGGCTTCTAAAAACAAATGGTGTCCCCACTCGCCTCAAGAACTTACCTTAAACTCGACATGTTGACTCATATTGGCAACTAAAACAGCTCCCATTAACTTGATTCATGCAAGAGTCTTACACTCCAAACTATCATATGTATGGAAAACACGTCATTTGTACCCTTACTAGTATTCATCATCGCATGAAATCCCACCAAGGGATAAGGTCCGATCACGGGCCTTGAATCTCATGCCAAAAGGTAGCATGTGCACATCGCAATGTCGTACAACCCAACCCACAAACAATCCAAGCAGACTTTTTATTGGAATCTCACCTTTGCCGAAAATATCAAATGTTACCTACCAAGGTCTATCAACGAGATCTCATCAAAACTGTGCACTCACAAATCCTTTACAAGATCCACGCTAACATTATTAAATAAATGAAAGGGATTTAATGAGTTTAGACATTGTATAAAAATTAATACAATTTTAATTATGGGTAAATTATGTAAATCATCACTGAACTTTACTCTCAAACCTATTTTGAACACTGAAGTTTCAAAACATTCAATTTACTCACTGGAGTTTATACATTGAACATTTTTTGTCACTCTTTCATTAACGTGTCCATTTACCATCGAATGAAGGAATTTTTCCAAGATTCGAACAGTGGAAAGCTTCATTAGCACAAGGAAAGCAATATACTAAGAAATGGGTTGCATCCGACAGTCGCAGAGGGAGATCAGTAAGAGAGAAATCAAAAGCTTTTGCCGAATACGTGGACTTCTAGGCACATTCTGGCAAATTTGAGGTCAGATTCAGACTCATGGGGAGACAAAGCGAGTGGTGAAATTTGGTAGCGAGTAAAGATGACGGTAAACGGTGGAGTGACCAAAAACGTTCAATGTCTAAACTTCAATGAGCAAAAACGTTCAATGTCTAAACTTTAGTGAGTAAATTGAATGTTTTTAAACTTCAATGACCAACTAAACAATAAATTTATTGAAAAACAATACCCAAACTATTGAGGAGCCCATCAATTGTTCATTATATGACACTTCAAAAATTTCTTTTGAAAAATCGGAAATACATTATGTTTGAATTACATTACATAAGAACTCATGTTACGATACAACTAATCAGTTTGTGAAGTGTTATTAAAAATGTTTATACAAAGTTGAAAAATGTTGGAGTACATAAGATCGAATATAAGGTTTTTCCTTTCCCTATTCTCAATGAAGAATATGTGGTATTCCTTTGAAACCTCTACACAAATGACCGTAGAACAAGTTTGAATCAAATTTTATGAGTTCACACATTTGATTACGATCTTTTCAACATGATTATAATGCAAAACCTCAATTTTTATACTTTTTAATCAGTTAAAATTAAAACGGATCCATTTTAAGGCCCATTAGACCTGGTCCTCTAAAACCTCTACACAAATGACTGCATAACAAGTTTGAATCAAATTTTATAAGTTCATATATTTGATTACGAGCTTTTCAACACAATTATATTGCAAAACCTCAATTTCTATACTTTTTAATTAGTTAAAATTACAACGGGTCCATTGTAAGGCCCATTTAGACCTGCTCATCTGAAACCTCTAAGAAATAATCGTAAAACAAGTTTTAATCAAATTTTGTGCGTTCATATATTTGATTATGAGCTTTTCAACACAATTATATTGCAAAGCCTATATTCTGTACTATTTAATCATTTAAATTTCAACAGTTCATTTACATTGCAATGTCGTACAACCCAACCCACAACTAATCCAAGCAGACTTTCTATCTGGATCTCACCTTTGCCGAAAATATCAACCGTTACCTACCAAGGACTATATCATTACTCAACGAGATCCCATCAAAACTGTGCACTCACAAATCCTTTACAAGATTCATGGTCATCTATTTAATTTTCACCAAGGAAATATCGAAGCACCTCAAACAACTATGAGGAACTTAATGTTTGACTTCCAAATGATGGCTAGTCAAACACGTATCATTATCTCAAATACACGACTCCACATTGTCTCCCAAAACATGCGGTGAAAGCTTGGTACAAATTGTCACTCTCAAAATTTAGCATATACTGATCACTGTACAATACAAGAAGAATTTCTTGCCTCGATATATCTTTTTCTAAAACACCTACAAAAAGATCTCAAAGTCCATGAAAAACCATCGAACCTAATTTCAACCATAACATTGTAACCTTTTAAACACAATCAGGTGCTACCTCTCGTGGCTTCCAAGGTTACCCAATCCTAAACTCAGAGCTTAACTAATAAAACACAAGGTCAACAGTTCTCAATTACTTTGACTCATGTCGTTGTCCCACTCTCAACCTCCTTGGTGAACAAGCACTCAAAATTTCACACTATTGGGGTCATCACAATCTTTCCTCTTCTTACAAAAAAATACAGCCCTGACAAAACACAAAATATTCTTGAAGGTCTCAAAATCTTACTCGGCTTTAATCGAGTTAGCACCACTATCACAACAAAAATGGTCTCACACAACTCGGATCTCCACCAATGTTCATTCTCTCGTCCCAAGGAAACTATGATAGGAATAAAAGCATTTACGAAGTCTCAAACCCTTATCTCCTTAACTGATCACACGGTAACTAACCTTTCCCACGCATAAGGTCATTTAGGTAATTATCTTATTAACGCTTATATTTCTATATTCCTTATACATTCACATGTTTCACGCAAAGCATCAAACTTATATTCGAGATATAATATGGTGGCCCCACCCTATCATTGTTGAACATTTCATACATCACTACAGACATTAAACATTATCGTGACACGCTCTAAAGAGAGAAATCCTCAGTGCAAAATTCATTCTAAAACTACTAGCCTCCAACACTTTAATTGTAAACATATCATTCTCAAACCAATCCTTGAAAAGCACACGGGTTCTTCATAATCGATTAACGAGTCATCCACCTTAGGAGATAAGTAACGGTCTTTCACTGCCACTTAACAAACTAGCAACGGTTTAAGCATCACCCCAATGAACCAACTTCTTACTAGAGAACAAGCCCAGTTTACCCTTAGATAAAATACTAGAAGAAACAAAGGCTCGCTCGGGTTGCGCCCACGCAACTGTACCTCTGACTCTCTCAATTGGGTCAGTGTCCACTGACAAGGTCGATGGGCAACAACATCCAACTCGGTTTTACCTCATCATCCACTCATATTTTTGATAGGGAGGAAGTCTTAACGACCCCTCCAAGAAACATAAAAAAACACTTTGATAGTCTAAAAGCTCCCAAGCGTCGAACTATATACATTAGCATCTATCAACCGGTCAAACATGTCCTACAACCCTATTGTGTCATTCTCTAAACAACCACTACGAAGATCACGGTAGAAGGGCAACGGTTCAATATTCTCATTACCAAGGATTGGGTTCCCTCGAGGTCTCAAAGCCTCGAGTACAACTCTCGACATTATAGGCTAGTGTCGCGCTTGATTAACCAAATCAATCTCCAAGGTGTAACAAGTTCCAAGAAGATAGTTCTAACAAACCTATAGAGCGTCTAACTTGAGTCACACTCTAACAAACTAGTTGATCTCGAATCCACTATCTCTGAGAAATGTCCTTGAGGAGGGCGATGATACTTCCCAAGTATCAACAAAACTTATTTTAAGTGAAACGTTCATCTAATGATCGATTTTGAAAGTGGGTTATCTATACCCTCAACACAAATGTTATTTACGCATAATGATGGAGATTCTTTGCCACAAACTCTCATAACATATCTAAAGGCTTCTAAACGTCTACAACACGTAACAAAGACACCATTCAGGTGGCAGGAGGTGGACACATCCTCGACTTTGGCATCATTCAACTAACTTGTATCTCAAAAATCTAGGGTGACCTCGCCCCCAGGATCATTCCCATGAGCATCTCAACACTTAACTCAAATCTTTTAGCCATGATTGCAACCATCTTAGCATTTCAATGTTGGACGCACCATCAGGATTCTAGTCTTAAGGAGTATAAACTTAATTTCAGGGCTTGTATTCACTAGGCACCTATTCCACCTTGGCATTTCCTAGAACCGGCTAAAACTAAGCTCTGATACCACTAAATGTAACCCCTAAACCCGTACATCATATTTGGGCCTTAAGCCCAAACCCGTTACCATAAAATTTCTCAATTCATTTTAGCCCAAAAAGTTATTCATTAAAAACATTAAATCCAATAGTTGAAAACATAAATAAATAATTTAAATCGTTAAAAGGAGCTTACCTCAATTCAGTTTAGCCCAAAAAGTTATTCATTAAAAACATTAAATCCAATAGTTGAAAACATAAATAAATAATTTAAAATATTTAAACATTCACCTTCATTAACACAATTTCAAAATAAGAATTACAAACTCCACCATGTAAGGTCCTATGAATACATAACCCACTAAACACAAGTATCGTACTCTAAAAATCACCATATGCTGAAATCTCGTACTGATAGTGCTCCCCGATCCCATGATTAGACGATTAAACTATGCACGAAAACAATGATTCTGAGTGCTGAGCTTACAAAGCTCAATGGTACACATCTACTCTCCTATACTTCATGCTAATTATAAACATAAGCATAGAAGCTAGTATGAGCAAAAATGAGAGATAAAGAAACACATAGCGCTACCACAAGTCGCCTAAACACATGCTCTCATCAAAGCAATCATCATACATGGAACACAAGGCCCAACTATACTCATAACATGGCAATATAAAATCATATGAATGTGGCGCTACCTCTAGCCGCCTAACCATATAGCATTTAAGCACTATACCACAACATAGGAGTAAGGCTCACATCCACTAAGCATCGGGATACATACACTCTGAGTGAGGCTCGAAACCACTAAGCATCAAGATCATACACCCATGCTTATAATTTCTCATCAAGCACCTTTGAATGAGGCTTGTGACCACTAAGCATCTATATCATACATTCGGGAATCTTTAACCATGGTGTTGTAACACACTCTTTCTCACATTAGGTATCCGAATCCCACCAACCAATGGTAACTCAACCATCTAGGTGTCAATATAAGCACATAGCAAGGACACATCTACCACAAAACATACATCATCACACGATCCACCAAGGATCCCTAAGGTTGTTATTACCATCAAGTCACCCAACGTTTACCATGTTATTAATTATTATGGAAGTTTACATTAATCATCCTTATTAATTATCTCTATTAATCTATATTATCTTATTAAAATCCCATGTTAATTTCTATCTTTTTATTAACATTATAGATTATTTCTTTTAGTGGGTATTGATACTCGAACACGAGTATCGATACGGTACCCTTGGGTATCGATACGGTACCCTTGGGTATCGATACGGTACCCTTGGGTATCGATACTCATACGCGTTCCAATAATGATATTATTTCTTGGAAATCCTAGATTTCCTCAAGTACCGATACGGGTTGAGCTTTAGCCGTACCGTTACACGATTGGAGGCCGTGTCGGTACAGGTCGTACTGATATCCAATTTACTGTTTCGTAAATATCCTCAAATTATGATATTACAATGCTTATTTGATCCCTAAAGCTTATAAAAGTCCTTAGGATTTGCTTCATAATCATTAAATCGAGTATTTATCCCTTAAGCATAATTTCCATCGAATCACGTTAATTTATTTTGGATAAACATATAAGACATCATAATTATCATTCAACCAGTCATCAAGCAATTATACAAGCATCTCAAACGTCCCTACACGGTAACTAAGCATGCATATTCATTGTCTACCTATTTTTGTAGATACTAACATGCAAAGCAATTATATTTATGATGTTCATACAGCAGTAGGAGTTCGAGGTGCACTAACCTTAAGCCAAAGCGATAAATTTCCATCCAAGCCCCTCCAATCTTCTCTTTAATTCCAACATTCAAGTCCACCAACCCCTCGAATAAAACAAACATGCCTCTATAAGAAAACTCGCATTATTAGACTATTTTAAGGAATTAAATGCGCAAAAATAGCTTACCGAATTGAATTTGGTGAAATGGACGCTTCAACGGACTCAAAACATCGAGAAACCCCCAAGTAGGGTCCCTCAAAAAAGGCAACACCAGGCGGCTCGGTTAACAGTGGCAGTGGCTCAGTCAACAGCTCAGCTCAGCTTGTTGGACCAACTTGGTCCTTAGCTTGGGTCGGCTCAGCAGGCTAGCTCAGCTCGGCTCGGCCCGAGCTGTTAGAGCGTGCGTCGCACGCGCAGGCGGTGAATCCAAAGGTGCCCACACGTAGAACGAGGCTCGAAAGCTCATCCCCTTAACTTTTTCTCCTAAAATTCTCCTCTCATTCTAACATTCTCTCTCTACTATTATTATTCTGTTTTTTCTCCCATCTCCAATGTTGGGTTGTCTTTAGAATACGAAAAAATAAGTATTTTAGACATTTATTTGTTTCATGACAGGACCTTCATCTGAATATTCACTATTGTCATGTACTTGGTGGGTTTGATGGTACTCTAAAGAGCACATATTTTTGTAGTAACACAGACCGAAGCATTTTTTATTTTGTAGTAAAATATCAAAAGGCACGTCTCGTCAAATTTCAAACAAGTCAGTTAAGAAAATAAAGAAAATTTTATATTTTTACACCATCTATATTCAATCTATTGGTTGACTAATTAGGATCTAGGAGGCGTGAGCATTCGATCAATTCGATTTGAGATAAAAAAATTTAAAGTCAATTGAGTTAACGTTCTATTTTATAACTCAAACTTTATTTTTAAAAAATTTTGAGTCGAGTTGTTTGAGTTTTTTTTATAATTTAATTGTAAATATTTATAATGTTATAGTACTAATTGATTCCAATTTAAATGAATTTTCTTAACCATATACGATATACATATATATTTCTTCATATGTGATATACATATATTATCCAAAGTTGAAGGACTCAACTTGAACTTGAAAATTGATTCACTAACTAAAAATTTTGAGTTATTCGAAGTCTCATTTTTAACTCAAACTTTATTTGAATTTTTTTCGATTCGAGTCGAATTAATGATATTACAATTCGAACCAAATCGAGTCTAGTTTTTCTCACCCTTAGGATCATGTATTGCAGAGATTTATTACGGAGCGACTCATCCAACCTAATTTGCTCCATTCACATCAGAATTCGAACCCATAAACTTTATAAATTTTTTTAACACAACTAAATAGATATTTTATTTAGAACGAAGGCAAGATATTGCCGTGATACATATCCTTTTACACGTCCGGGATAAACAAACCACGCCACAAGATACAAAACAACATAAACCGCATCAACATGACCAAAACAACAAGCATTGGGGTGCTTATTTTGCAACAGAGAGAAATAAAAAGCCAGCAAGTACACTAGGGGCTGCATATGTACTTCGGAGGATAAGTCGGATACATAAAATATGAGTTACAACATTTAGTAATGTCATAGACGACCCCTGAGGATAAACAGTTTTCAGCTGGTTTGTTAACCGAAAAAACGTTGGCAAAGGGGTTCCGGATATTGGCATTGGCAATGATAGAGAATGGCATAGCTCCATTACGAGCCGCCGTCACGGTTGGAGTCATAGCAGTTGACAGCACCACGGCCATTGCAACCATAAGCAATGCAAACTTCCTGCATTCCATTTCTTGTAGTAACAAACTGATTAGATTTGTTCTTATAGAATTGGGTATTGATGAATCTGTGTTGTCACCCATTACTCCTTTATATAGTCGAGGTGATGCGCCTACATCTGTGAATTCACATGAAATATTTGTCTTCTGAACAATATTCATTGCATGCCAACAACCTTGTACGAATGTAATAAATTGGACAAATATGAAACATGTGCCTTTTAAACAATGATCATTGCATGCGAACAACCCTGTAGCAATGTATTAAATTGGACAAAGAGATAAGAAATTACAATCACTCATTTGGTTAAGACTTATCGGAATACTTGGCTAACTTTAGCTGTGGAATCTGGTTTGGTGGTGGTTGCAGAATTCGTGTAGTTTCTGTTTAAGAATGCTGGCACATCTTAGTGCTCTATAGTATACTGTTGGGATTTATCCCTATAATTTCTATTTAATGATGATGAACAAAAAAAATAGTTAAGACTTGTCTAAAAAAACTAAGACGAATCTATATTACAACTGCTCATTTAATTATGACGTATCTAAAATTCTTCGAGTGATTTTAGTATAAAAAAACGTTGTTATCTCTAGTAAATCTGAATTCGAGTAATTTGTCTGCAATAAGTGTGTGTTGTCAAAGAATTAAAAAAAATTAACAAATATTAGTTACCATAAGATTACACCAAATTCTAAAAAATTATTACACCCAAATATACATTATCTCTTTGCAGCGAGATTTCAATACAAGGCTCCACCCATTTCTTTCAAGATACCTGTGTGTATGTATCCGCTGCCCATATGTATATCCAAACAGTTCAAAGATTTAAATAGTTATGTGCAATTTATTAAAATGAAGTTCTTAATTTATTATGCGAAAGGGCTTCAAGGGACCTTTATTTTGGGAGTAAAAAATGGAAAATTTGGGTACAACAACATTTTGCTTTCCCCGTGAACAAAAATTAGTTTAACAAGACTCAAACTCATGAAGTACAACAATATTTTTCTCTCGTTATGTGTCTCACCACTAGTCCATAACTAATCTTTTGTTTTTCCTTCCAAGCATTTACCTTAATCCATTTTCTAAACTCATGAATTACAATAATATTTTTGATTTCGTTATGTGTCTCACCACTAGTCCATAATTAATCTTTTGTTTTTCCTTCCAAGCATTTACCTTAATCCATTTTCTAAACTCATGAAGTACACATGCAGATTACGCTGCTCGAATCCGAATTACTTAGGAGGAACATATCATCCTTTACCAGTATTGGAACCACTTAATGGATTCTAAACCAAGCGCGATTTAATTTGGATAAATTACGAGTTAAAGAACACTAAAAACAAATATTGCCAAGGAAACAATAAAAACAAAGATGTTATGTAATGAAAAAGAAGCCATTGCCGAATTGGTCCAATTGGAGGAGTTGGAAATTCAACAGAATATGTTAATCAACAATATAAAGTTGTGCAAGTAGAAACTCAATTTCGCTCCAGCAAATGTCTTTATGTATGTGTGAGTTCAGCAGGAGTGGCAATGTAACTTGTCATGTAGAAACAAATATGTACCGACAATATTCATTGCATGCGAACAACCTTCAACGAATGCAATAAATTGGATGAATATGAAACATGTGCCTTTTAAACAATGATCATTGCATGCGAACAACCCTGTACCAATATAATAAATTGGACAAAGAGATAAGAAATTACAACCACTCATTTAGTTAAGACGTGTCTACATACGTCCACTCGTTTAATCTCGACGTATTTGGAATTCTCCTAATAGTTTCAGTAAAAAAAAATATTATTTTTAAAAAATTTGACTTCGAATAATTTATCTGTAAAATGTATGTACGTTGCCCAAAAACTAAGAAAATTTTTAACCAATATTAACATAAATTTATACCAAATGCTCAAAAAAATTTATGGCATATCTATATTACAACCACACCAAAATACATTGTATCTCTTTGCCGCGAGATTTCAATAAAAGGCTCCACCCGTTTCCTTCAAGCTACATATCCACTGTCAGTATAAATATCTGGAACGGTTTAAAGATTTAAAACTTTATGTGCAAAATATTAAAACGAAGTCTTAATTTATAATCCAAAAGAGGTTCAACGGGCCTTTAATTTGGTCTCCTAATGTGCTTTACCACTAATCTATAACTGTAACACCCCCTAGCCAGTCTATTTGCTCTCCTTGTGTTCTTTACCACTAATCCATAACTGTGTGCTTTACCACTAATCCATAACTCTAACACCCTGCAAATAAAAAATATGTATAACAAGACTTGAACTCATTAAAACAGTATATTTTCTCTCCTGGTGTGCTTTACAACTAATTCATAACTGTAACACCCTTTATCGAGTCTGGAAGAAAATCGGATCGAAAATATTATCGAAGAATAATTTAGAGAAATTGAGCATTCAAATCAAAGTCATATAATTACAAAACTTGTTTAACATCAAAGCAAAACATTAATCATTAATTATCAGATATCCTAAACCAACCAATACATATTTTAGCCAATAGGGAATAAATTATTAAGTTTCAAAAGTTTAGGGACCTATTTGTAAATTTAAAAATAAATTTAAGGACAAAAGAATAATCAATTTATTAAAATATATTATTCTTAATCACTTCTTGATTTTAAAACTTGAATTATAAAGAAAATGGTGACTGAATCAAAGTTCAATTGACAAAGTTATGAATTAGCGACCAAAATGCAAAGTTGTCAAAATTAGACGAAGCGTTTTAAAATTCCTATTGTAGTTTCGAAAGTTGGAATTCTAATAGTGTTTCAAGTATCTAAACAGACCCAAAGTTTCAAAATTTTGCCCCTAGTTTCGATACTTAAGTTGTAGTTTCGAAACTCTTCTCTGTTTTCTGCCATTTTGGACATTTTAACCACTAAACGCAACTCTAAACCACATCAATTCACCAATTCATTAATCAAGTTGTTTAAGACATCAAATAATTATATTTTCAAGCTAACAAAACATCTATACTTAGTTCCATCTTATATGACTTCATCAATCATATAAACATCACATAACTCCTACAACATTAATACATGACTTACACATGATTTCACTAAACAAATCTCATACATGACAAGAATTCAATTACCTAACATATGCACCATTCATAGGACAAAAATTTTCATCCAAGAATTTACTTATTTCTTGTATATCATAATAATCAACCATTCAAGATCTATCACAAGGTACCAACTTATAATTCATACCTTTCACATATAGCATAATACTTATCAACTTACTTTCAACTAAACTCCAAGCAACAACCACTTTAACAATCAAAGGAACACCAAATCTAATTACCTACTACATAGCTGTTACCATTCATGTCATTAGTTTACACCATATGTTCATAACCATGCATACAAAATAAAGCATAGAACCACCTTTTCATAATTCACTCATGTCAAGCACAATACATAACATTTAACTTAAGTCATAAACTCATACAAAATCACATTTTCACATATACAACATATTTGCTTAGTTCAATGTTGAAAAGGGGTGACTTGCAACTACTCTGGCACGATCCGACTACTACAAAGTTGAATAACCTTCAACCACAATCTAATCACAAAAACTCTTTCAATCATGAAAATGAATGTATTATGCTTACTTACTCTAGTGAGGTAGTGACCTTAAATACATATGACATATAAAAATTTCAATGATAAACGATGAGACAAATCAATATAAACAAGGCATATGCTGTTATTCAATGTTGTTGGATATAGAAACTGCAAAATCAAACTATTAGCACTGACTTAATAATTATAAAATAGAATAAATGCGAAAACAAAAACCATGTCCTGGTAAAAATAGTTTGGCGATTAAGTTTGAAAATTAGGATTTTTTTCTTTTTAATTTGATTTTGACAATATTTTGGAGTCACCACCGATCACTTTGGTAGACTAGACACCATAAAAACAACCAAAGATTCGTTCTTTTAAAATTAGGGTTCAAGAGTTGGTTAGGTGTGGGGAAAGATTAGCACCCCCCATAAACGCCCAATATTGATACATTTAATTTTGTGTGGCATATTGGTATTTTGAGAAAAACAATTCGAATTTAATTTAATCATTAATTATTAATTGGGTTTATATTCTAAATGGAATTCCTTTTATAAGGAAATATATTTTTATCCAAATATGAGATTAGAAACACCCTTATATGCTCAAGGCATCTCTATTCATATTCCAAAATATATTTCTAACATAAAATGTTTTTAATGCATGATTTATTATGATCTCGTTTATTTTAAGCTCTAACCTATAAGGCACTAATTGAATTCATGAATATTATGTAATTTAAAGGCTTATATGAGATAACACCCAATTCATTGAGCACCATCCATGTTTAAACCCCAAAATTACAGATAATATTCCTTAACTCATTTAATTAAACTAATTATTTAAGTTCTAATCCTAATTAATTTCTTAATTAATTAATCTAGATTCTTTGCAATTTTATAAGAGTTTTAATTAATATTGATTTTTCTACTTAAAATCTCATCTTGAATAACACCTCATTACATCGGGACACCGTTCAAATTAGGACTTCAAAGTTTCCCACTCAATGTCCATTAATTTGCTACAATTGTCTTTCCTAATTAATTATTAAATCCTAATAGAGAACATAGGACTAAGGCTCTAAACAATTTAAATCTAAGTGAATAATTATCTAACAATTAATACTACATGCTCAATTTAAAACATGCATCAATCTTATAATAAATTACATTATAAAATAAATAATTAAATTTGTAAAGGACTAAATCGAAAGGAATTGAAAATTGGAACTGATTTTATTCATTTAGGGACTGAATTAAAAAACATTAAAAACATTTGAGGACTAGAAAACCAAATAACCCAAAATGTTTAAAAACGTGTGGATCTTTTTACCTCACCCAGTTTGCAAACGCGAACCTACCCAAACCCATGCCAAAACAACACCGTTTTGCCCAAGTTATAAAACCCCCAATACCGAGCCAACTTAACCATTTCTCACTCCCACACTCTCTCTCTCCTCCCTTTCTCATTCCCAGATCCTTTGAAAAAAAACATTTCCAAACTCAGAATTTGTTCTAGGAATGGATCAAATACGCATGGTTTTGGATGAACAATCATCAATGTTCATCTGTTTTTGGATGAACTCATATTTTTTGGCCATGCTCCGCCACAAACTTTGCCCCTGATCCATTTTGCCACCTCCGATTGAGCTCTGAACTATTCGCCAGCCGTCGAGAGTTGACTTTAGGCCCCTCGAGGTGACGCCAGTCACCATTTGTTGGAACCCTAAAATTCTTAAAAACACTATTTTATCACCAGAAATTCTTAGAACTACTCAATCCTATAGGATCTACCTCTTTATCGGCCTAGATCTACCCTCATAGCCTTTTCAACTCTGAGCAGTGACTAAAATTCACTCCGAAACCAAAAATATGCTCCGGCCACATTGAACTTTTACTTTCGCTTCTGTTTTTCTTTGTTTTAGACTAAAAGATTATGTTTTTTGTGTTTTGGTTGCAGGAAATGAAAGATTTATAAGAAATGTACCTTCTGGCGATGTGAGGCGAGTTTAGATGACGATATAGTGCTTCCAGTTGTCTTCTCTAGCGATGTTTCCTCTTCTTTGGCGGCTTTCGATCTTCCCAAGTAAGCTCATCTTCTCTTTCTTCTTTTAATTGCGTCATTATTGCATCCTCACTGTTGACTTTCTCTCTCTATTTATAGGGGATGGTGGATTCTGATGTCATGCTGACGTCTCAAGGACCAGTTTTCTTCAAAGAAGACCACAATCCACGTAAGGGTATTTGGACCCATGATATGCTTCCATGTGTCCTTATTTGAGTGGGAAAAGTCAAAAATGTGTTTGTTGGTCTGTCATTTATTGGATTTGGGCAGGAAATAGCTGCTAGAACTAAAAATTGGGCTTTTAGTTTTGCATAAAGGACTTTGGGTATTTATGCATTTATTGAACTTTTTATATTTTTTTGGGTTTAATATCTTATTATTTATTTATTTTTATGAGAAAAAAATATAATATATGCCCCAGGTAAAACTCGGGTATTATAGTTGCCCTTCTTTGCTCATTGTCGTGGAACATGAATTGGGCAAAGACTGAAAATACATGAATTATGCCTAAACTATCTAATTGTCCTCATGAGCTACAAGTTCTTCTTATTATGAACTTTCAATCCTTCTTCCACTTTAGAAAGCTTGAACAAGTTTTTCTCAATAGGAACTTCCCAATCTTTTTGTCAAGGCTAACCTTATAGTCTGAACTAGTTCTTCTCATTAGGAACTCATTCATTACTCGTGGCTATATTGATCCACCTCTCTACAAAGATGTTGAACAAGCAAGTTATTCTCATTGGGAACTCATCGTTCTTCTTAAAAAAATTGATCTGCCTCTCTATAACAGCGTTGAACAAGTAAGTTCTTCTCATTAGGAACTCCTCATTCTTCAAAGAGCAAACTCTTCTCATTATATTTCTTCATTCTTTGCTAGGCGAGTTTCTCTCATTATGAACCATGTTCTCTTTACTAGAGTGAACTCTTCTCATTAGGAGCTCTATTTTCTTTGCTAGACGAACTCTTCTCATTAGGAGCTTTGTATTCTTTGCTGGGCAAACTCTTCTCATTAGGAGTTCTATATTCTTTGCTTGACGTACTCTTCTCATTAGGAGCTTTATATTCTTTGCTGGGCAAACTCTTCTCATAAAGAGTATTGTATTCTTTGATGGGTGAACTCTTCTTATTAGGAGCTCTGTATTTTTTTGGTGGGTGAACTCTTCTCATTAGGAGCTCTGTACTCTTTGCTGGGCAAACTCTTCTCATTAGGAGTTTTGTATTCTTTTTTGGGTGAACTTTTCTCATTAAGAGCTCACCATTCTTTTTTGTGTGAACTCTTCTCAATAGGGGTTCTTCATTCTTTATTAGGAATGTCGATTCACCTACTTCTCTGGGGAAAATTGAACCTATAAAAAGAAATATCACCAGTTAATAAAAAACCTGAAGTAATATGAAATCTCCTCAATTTTTAGCTTGAAGTGCTGAGATCTTTAGTGTCATTGCTTTTTCTGCCAAAGGTTTCACGTCTTTTGGTTTGAAACTCTCATAGGATCTCTTGTTGCTCTTCATCTGCTGATTGATCTCCTTCTACACTTGGAACTTATATGCGACCTGCAAAATTTGAATCTATCATGGATCTTTCAACATTAATTGTAAAGCAAATGTACAATTTTGGTATATCATTAAGAAACTTCAAGTACTTCAACAAGAGACGCTAAAATGTTTGACCAATTAAACTGTGATTCTTTCGATCTTGAGCCCGAAGTGGATCTATCTTCATGGTAACCTGAACTTCCTTCTTTTTTCTTGAAACTGGTGACCCAAAAGGTTCTTTGTCGATACCATGCCTCCACTATCCTATTGTGATGACACTAAAAAGTTTCTCATCATTTCGGAAGGTGTCGGCCCTAAAGACTTAACATTATGCCCGAAGGACTTACTGATAACTCGAAGGTTTTAAAATTGTACTGCATTTTCTATCTTATGCAGACAATAAAATTTTCTCACCACTCCCAAAGGTGATGGCCCGAAGGACTTAATATCATGCCAGAAGGACTTGTTGATGGCCTGAAGGTTTTAGGATTGTAATGCATTTTCTGTCTTGTGCAAACAATAAAAAATCTTTGCTGAGATTCGCATCTTCAAAAAGGAAGTCATAGGTTAATGTCTTTGGTTGACAAAAATGTGATTTAAATCTTTGCTGGATCTACTTCTCCAATCTCAAAGTTGTAGATTGAAATCTTCGCTTGTTTTTTTGCTAATTTTGTAAATTCCTGCCAAAATATACAAAATGCTTTGAATGTATGAGTTAGCATACTTCTACACATGGATGCCTAACTATGATGCATGATGATTGACTTCAACTTTAGTCGTAAGTCAATATTAAAGCCCCTTGAATATGTGGGTCAACTTTCATTGTATCCAGAAAACTTTCATTGCAAGAATTCATTAATCTAACTCATCACTGCATCAGTCGATGTCAGTGGTTGGATTTAACACTCTCGTGCAAAATGTAAATCAAATCCAACGATTAAAGCTTAAGAAAAAATAATACTAATATATACTAAACTGAAGAAACAGTTTAAATAAGTTTAACAAGCTCCAGAAAATTAAACCATTGTCAAGATGAGCACAAATACAAGTAAATCTACAAAAATCATCAAAATAAAGAGAAATTTAAGAAGATATCAAGATATTTCCTCGATTAAGCACTTGACTCCTCATTTACTTGGATAGATCTGCCTTACTTCACCTCGGATCTCCAGAGAATAAGCTTAAGCCGCTATAGGAGGAGGATAAAAGCTCAAAGGTTAAAAATGGTGTGGAAAAATGAGAATAGCATGAATCTCTCTCTCCTCCAAATTATTCCTTTTATAGGCCACCCAAGAAGGACACTTGTCCTGTAGGTTATTTGTGTGCCAGGCGTTGTACAGAATTTGTTGTAACAACCTGGACAGCTGGCATATTCGTTCTTATCCTTTAGCATACTGGACAATTAGCAAATGTAGTGTCGAACTGGCTACAGTGGCGAAAACTTCCTCTGCTAAGACATTAGTAATGTAGAGACAACAATGAAAAAATAAGTAGAAATATACAAAACACGAGCCACGAGAACAAAGTTAGAAAAAATGCAGAAATAGACAAGAAAATGCAGAAATGGATGCGATGAACACTAATGAGGGGACAATTAGACCTATGAATCAAGGGAAAATACATGCTCTTTAAAGAGCTATCAATCGTCGTACCTTCTCAGTGATTTTGCTCCATTTTTTATATTTTTAGAACTAAATTGAAAGAAGTTAAAATTACAAGGACTGAAATAAAAATTAAAAAAAGAAAACAGTGCTTTGAATGTTTTGCTGCTGCTCATTTTCTTAATTCAGTCCTCCAACTTCTCAAAATTTTCACTCTAATCTTTCAAATTCGCCTTCCTTTCAATTTCCGCCCAAATTTGCCTTTTACTTTTTCAAATTTTTTATATTCACTCCTTCGATGATTTTCCAGAGTCGAGTCATTTCTTTATATTCCCTCATCCGATGAGTTCTTCGAGTCGAGTCATTTGCTTATATTCGCTCCTCCAATGATTTCCCGAAGTCGAGTCATTTGCTTATATTATCTCCTCTTTGTAAGCCTTTGCAAAGTCCAATTTCAAGATAACGTCCCCGCTTTTGCATTGAATGAATTGACTCATTCGCAAATATAATTCCATCTACAATTTGTCTCCCACATACATAAGTGGATTGTGTGTCGCTAATTAACAATGGAGCTACATGTTATAGACGTTTCGCCAAACATTTTGCCAAAATTTTATATAGTGAATTCAACAGACAAATGGGTTAAAAGTCACCTACCCCCATCGAAATCTGCTTCATCGGTACCAAGACCATGAACAATGAATTGATTCCCTTTGGCAGCCGATCCGTAACAAAGAACGAATGCATAAAGTTCATCACATCTGATATGAGAAACCCCCAACTCTTCTTATAAAATTCAAACATAAAGCCATCTGGTCCCAACTCTTTTGCTCTATTACATCCCATATAACCTCCCGCACCTCTTCCTCAGTGAAATATATTTCCAAACTTACCGACTGACTTGCATTTAACACAGTAAACTGCCCAACTGCATCCAAAAAATGTCTTATCCCCATTTAACCCCCTGACCATCAAGCTCATCAATAAGTTTTGTTACAGCCGGTATTCTTTCATTTGCATTCCCAAAAGATGTCTTATTCTAGCCCTTAAGGAAGCATTTGAAACCCTTAAGTTTCTTCTATAGTCCTGCATCCCTATCTAATCCAATCAAGCAAAACCACTCTTGCTCCATACTTTTCATCACTTACAAGCATAATTGGCATATGGTCGGACAACCCTCCTTGTAAATAAGTAGCATCCAAATTTGTAAGCCGTTCTAACCACGAAATCGGTACCAAAAATCTATCGATTCGGCTACACCTATTACAAGCTCAAACCAAGTAAATTGCTTACCTCGTAAAGGAATATCGATGAGTGCAACCCTCTCAACAAAAGTAATAAAATTGGACATACCTATAACCACACTCGTGCAACCATGTCGTTCATTCAAGCTTAGCACCATGTTGAAATCTCCTCCAAGACACCACGGGATTAGTCGATTAGCAATCAGAGTCTCCAATTCTTGCCACAACAGCCCTTGTTCCTTCAAAACCCAAGGGGTATAAACCTCCACAATTGCATAATTCCAGTCATCTACAATCCAGCACCCTTCTATCAATACAAACCATGGACCAGTACTTGACACACTCAAACGAAATAAAGACCGATCTCATACAATTAACACTCCTCCCGATCGACCAACAGATGACATAAAAACATACTCAAAATTATCAGAGTACCACACCGGGCTAACTATGCTATACTTAATCTCTTTCAATTTAGTTTCTTGTAACACCACCGTCTCGCATGGATGTTGTCATAACAATAATTGCACTGCCTTCCACTTTGTCGCCATTTCTAAACCCCTTATATTCCATGACAACATCCACATCCTTCGATGCTATTTTTTCTTCCCCCTCTCTTCTATGAGTCGCGTTGTGTCCTTCACAATTTCTTCTTTGTTGCCTACTCTTTCAGTGCCAATCCACTATCCCAAATCCAATGTCGCCCTTGCCTCTCTAAGAATACTGTGCTTACGACTCAAAAATCAGAGTTTGAAGGGGATCCGTTCGCCACTGATGGTGATCGTGGGGGGATTCTTCCTTGGTCGGCCCCTCCACTTCTTCCCTAAGCGTTGTTCAGCCTCACACCGTTCTTCTGGTGTTAAGAAACTCAGAACAATTTCAGATACTTGTCTCACACGCCTTTGGTACCCATTATGTTCAATAATAATAGCTTTATTAGCCCTAGAAATCTCAGACCGAGGCTAATTCACAACTCGTGGTGACACAACCAAACATGGACTTGATTCACACTTAGCTACATCTAGTTCTGGTCGACACTCCTCCACTCTAGCAGACAACTCGATATTTGCATCTGACATCACATCAACACTTGTCCGACACACCTCTGTTCGCACAATTAAGCCAACGTCTTCATCGACCATCCAACTCGACATTTTTGAAGGTATCTCCACCATACGTAAATCCTCCATTTGATTATCTTCCCATAACCTGTTAAGCTGCCCAAATTTTGGTTCCACGCCAAATATGGAGTCTGGAACCACTGTCACCTGCACCGAATCACATGGAGCATCACCAATTCTCCCACCCGGATACTCCTCTTATTGTCCAAGAGCACGCTCACTACCAATTGCAGTGTCTTCCACACTTGTATTCTCGTCCTTAAGGCAGCTACAATCATAGTTTGGGCCAATGGCCTCTTCCTGTAGCAACTAAATTTTTCGGTCGTTAAAAAATAATCAAGTTCTTTGAAAGATTCCTTTTTAAGTCTCAAATGTTTTAAAAATTCTTTGAAGAATGGGGTTTTAGAAAATCTCAGTATTTTACTTTTAATTGATAGAAATTATTGAAATTTAAATTGAATTTAATTAAATAGTTTGTAATTGAATATAAACCTTAATTAAACGGGCTTTATCAAATTGGTGAGTTCGAAATAATTAAACATTTAATTAATAAAGGTGACGAAACCTAGGACCTAGATTAAACCGACATCGAATAAACTCGACTGTCGTGTTAATTTATAGTTCGAACCTAGTTCATCACCTTTATACATGATGCAAGCAGTTAAGAATGATGTTATGACTTGTCAAAATTTTATCTCAAATTACATTTACCTTTGGACGATAAGAATTAATTCGAATATTTGGTCAACATCCATTGAGCCAAGACTGTTATGACACAAATATCGAAATTAATAAATATATCCATTTTATAATTTAAATTGATTAATTAAAAGCATGTCCAATTAAAATATTAGAGGTCTAATGAATGACAATTAAAATGCATGACATAGAAAGGCATAAAATTAAAACCTAAGGCCCACTAAAGCCCTAACCTAACAGACCCAAATTATTGGAAAAGACCAATTAGTGATCTAATTATTAACTAGGTTAATCTAATATTAGCCCTAAATTAATTTAATCCTAAAAACTAAAAACCTATCATTTTATTGGTTATCTTGGACCATAATAATCAATTCGATTATTTTTAAACTATAATCTCAATGAGCCAAGGAAGCTATCTAAAATTAATCGAATTAATTAGTCATGATTTTAAGTTAGGTGATCTACATGAAATCCTAATTTTACCCCTAAAAATAACTAAGAATTGTTCAACCAACTTAATACATTTAGCATTTACCCCAATGAGCCAAGGGCAAATTTAAATGGATTAAATTGACTCAAACCTATAGTCTAACTAAGGCTCTAAACTTAACCTAAATTTAATTTAATTGATTTAAAGCCTATGCCCCAATTAAATGAGCACATAGTTTAAACTAATTAAATTAAATTTTAAATTCTAAACTAATCCTAAAGGGCCTAAACTAGACTACAAAATCTACTCTAGTAATAAAGGATAAAAGGCTTGCAAATAAGGTATACAATTAAAGTGGACGAATAAATAAATAGATGGCACAAATTTAAAGGCATTAAATAAATATGAAATGCAAGGTGAAATTAGAATAAAAAAGCTAAGGGGCCCACTTGGTAATTTTTAAAAACCGAGAAGGGATTAAATTAAAATTTAAACAATGGAAAAAGGGTAAATTTAGAAGATTTAAAAAAAATAGGGACTAAATAGATATTAAACCCTTTTAAAAAAACAATTTAAATTAAAAAGGGGCTTAATTAAATGCAGGTTAAAATGGGAAGGACTTAAGGGTAATTTTAAAAGACGAAAACCCTTGAAGGATAATTTTAAAAGGGACGAAAGGACTAAAGGGGAGAATAAACCATTTTCAAGACTGATCCGGCATGATTTTGGACGAAATTGCAAGACTTAAAAACATTAGGAGGAATGGGATTGTATTTTCAAAAGACGAAATGGCTTAAAGTGTAAATACATAGATGCAGAAGGTTTTAAAAGAGGAAATAAACCTTTTATTTTTTTTTAAACTAGTATAAAACACACATTTTGCCTAAAACGGCAAGGTTTGGCCATTTGAAATTCATTCCTCAGTTTTTCCATTTCTAGAAAATTTCAAACCCTTCTCAACTCTCTCCCAGGCTCGGATGAACACCGCCATGTGTCCATCCCGGCCGTCGTTAAAACCTAGACTCCGATGGATCTCCACCGTACCGACCATCACACCCATTACTCCGGCCACCGTCTATCGGTGCCGAAAAACTCAAAGGTCACCCCCAAACCTTCCTCTTTCTCTTCTAAACATGAAACCAAAGTCGGATCTACAAGATCCAAACCCCATCTTCCTAGATCTAACGAAACAGAGACGAAAGAAAAATCCTTTTTGACACAAACAAGCCGACCGAGACTTTACTAGAAACCAAAACATGACCAGCACCGTTCAGGCTCACCCTCAAAGCCATGAAGGCCGTGAGATTATCACCAGAACACGACACGGTCGAGACTAAAGGGTAAAAACTCAAACCAAAAAAACCCAGATCTAGTGTTTTCTATGCATGCAATATATCAAAATGAGAGAGATACTCTGAAAAAGCTCTTGAGACTTTTTTTATATTTATTTTTAAAAAACTCTTAGTTACAATGTTTTGTTTCTCATTTTATATAACCCAATTGGTTTACATGTGAAATAACATAAAAATCAACTGGTTACAAATGGTTCTGAAATCTGCCGATATTCACTTCATCTTTGCTTATTGTGGCTTGATTTTCTTCTTGCGTTTTTCTAAATTTTTGCTAATGTCCGCTCTTTTCTGTTGCATGGATGTCGTGGCTGCACGAGAGAAAGAGGGGACCAGAATGAACCTGTGGTTTCTGTAGCCGAGGCATTAGAAGCCTGAAGAGTCACGCATGGAGATCCATAGCGTCCTGCGTGTCATACACACACGCGTTAGGGAGCGAGAAGAGCCGCGCGTAGGCACGTGAGGATTCTAGAGCCTTCCAGGATGATTTGGGCCATCCGTTCAGATCCGAGATCTGATGGCTGCAATTAGTGCGTCGTTGACTGATAAAGGGCCTCCTAGGGTTTCCATCCCAGATTAGATTTGGATCGTTCGATCTATCAGCCAGATCTGAGTCCAGATTTGGCTATGTATAAACATAAAATAATTAGGATTTTTTAGGGCTTAGCTATTTTTGGGCCAAACGGGTTGATGTGATTAATTTATTTTCGGCTTAATGTACAATGGACTGTAAATAATAAACATTTGGGCTTTATTATATATTATAATGGGCTTTTATTTAGTATTTAATAAAATTTTGGATTTTTGTTTAATAGTAGTAAAAGTATAATATACTAATAATATAATATAATAATTATAATATATCAACAAAAGCAAATAATAAAGATAATGTTTTTCGTTTTTCATTCAAAGTATAACATATAATTGAAACAAATTAATAGCAATTAATTACACTAATAATATTAGTAATATAATAATAAAATAATACTAGTAATAATATTTTTAGATTTTTCTTCCCATTTTAAATCATAACATAATAAACAAATAACACTAATAGATATAGAATGTTTAAAACTGCCCATTATTCAAATATTTACAAAAAATAAAAACGGGTTAAAACCCCGAATAAAATTAGTGATTACAACTGCCCCTCTTTGCTTATCCTTGTAGAACAAGAATAAAGCAAAGATCATAAGCACTAATTTTATCCGACTTCCCTGTTTAGAGATTCTGAGCTGCGAGTCCTTCCTAAGTAGAACCGTTCGCCCTTCCTCTTCCAAAAATTCTAGAGCTCCGAATTCTTCGCATGTAAGGCCTGAAGAAGAGAAGCCCCTAAAATGATACCTCGATCCTCGATCGTCTTACACTAAATGACATCTCGCTTTGAGTCTTCTAGCATGCCCTCGATCTTCATCACCTTGGCCTAGGGTGATAGCTCGCCTTGAGGACCCCAAAAAATGATGTCTTGCCTTCTAGTCGTCTTGACATCAAATGATGTCTCACTTTGAGTCTCCTAGAATGCTCTCGATCTTCATCGTCTTGGCATGGGGTGATATCTCGCCTTGAGGACCCCGAAAAATGATGTCTTGCCTTCTGGTCGTCTTAACATCAAATGATATCTCTCTTTGAGTCTTCTAGAATACTTTCGATCTTCATTGTCTTGGCATGGAGTGGTACCTCTCCTTGAGGACCTCGGAAAATGACGTCTTGCCTTTTGGTTTTCTTGACATCAAATGATATCTCGCTTTGAGTCCTCTGGAATGCTCTCAATCTTCATCGTCTTGGCATGGGGTGTTCATAACTCCCAAATAGCTATACGATTTCTTTACTCACTGTTGGTATCTAATTCTTCTTTTCTTAAAACATAGGATCCACTATACCTGAAAGAAATAGACACAATGATTTGATGATGCTAGTTAGCATGCTCCTACCCTAGAGATGCCTAACTATTTATGATGCATGAGTGGAATCATTTTTTAGTATTGTTGGGGAAGACTCTTGCTTTCTGATTGGTCACCCTTAACTCCCATGGGCCATTTGTCTCCGTGGAATCTTCGTCTTTTGTCCTATCTTGCAAGGGTGTGTCTAATTTGCATTGGTCGATACAAAATCAATCAATTTCTTGGAGTTCAACTTAGGAACACTTCCCTCTACTTCACTTGGGATTAAACGGTGTCCCTTCAATGATTCTTCATAACGATTCTTCCTCATCTTTAGCATTATGACGAACACATGCCCCCACGTCTCAAAACTTTTCTTACTAATATGAGGTCCAATATTCGACTCTCCTAAACTGAACAAGGTATTATCTTTATCTCTACTGGATCTTCCTCCCTTGTTTCCTCTTAGAATGATAGCTGACTTACCCTGGTCAGAGTCGAATCTATCATTTGTTGAAGTCTAAATTCATGACATTGCCCTCAATCGACTGTTATTTATTCTAAGACTCTTTATGATGAGCCTCATTCTACCTCGGCCTAGTGATGAACACATGCCCCACAAGCTTCCAAGCTTTCCGTACTTCGATATGGTCTGATTTTTAACTTTCTGAACCAAACAAAGTATTTCTTCTACCTTTGCTGAATCTGTCTCATTCTAAAAGGTAATTGCTTTCTCTTCCAAAATCTATCATTTTCCATCTTGGGACATCGCCCTTACTTAGCTGAGGCTTAAGTGTTAACTCTTCCAAAACTCACCACCATGAGCCTTCCTCTATCTTGACATTGGAGTAAACACCATGCCCCCAAGTTCTAAATCTTCCTTTTTTTCGATAATATCCCAAATCTTCTATTCTGAGCCATACAAAATGTTACAACAAAAAGTTACTTCAAATCTCTAAACTGTCTGGCATATTAAATCTTGGGATTATTCACTCCAACCACTGATAAGTTACTCCTTCATTCTAGGCTAACCATGTAGATCCTTGACCTAACACTCCAACTATAGGGCCATGTAGTGAGCTATTCTTCTCCTTCTTTACCTTGGTAGTACCTTATCTTACTTCTGAGTTTAACTATTTCTTTGCTCTTGACTCATCAGTATGGTCTCTCTTCTGTCTCAAGATTGGGCTAAAACATGCCCCTTAAATCTCCAAATGTTTTCCTCAAAAAGGCTCAATCTTTATTGTGATATTCCAATCAAGCCATTACGGTAAACATTCATCTTGAGCCCTTACTATTATTCTCTTCATAATTACTGATAGGTTTTGTATTTAGGTCAATCATGCACATCCTTGACCTAAAACTCTATCTCTTAAGCCACGCATAAGGACAACTTTCTTCTTTCTGAATCTTGGTAACAACTTACCTCGCGTTGGGGTTTTGTTGTTATTATTTTCACCTTTGATCCAACAGGAAAATCCTTCTTCTATCTCAATGGTAGGGCAAAAAATATGCTCCCTTAAGTATCAAAAATTTATTTCTTCAATAAGATTCAACTTTCATTCTTTTGAATCAATCAAGGCATTGTGGAAGACACTCACTTTGATTCCTTGAACCATGTGGCATACCAAGGCTTGCTACATTTCCAACTCCGAACTATAGACTTTATTCTTGAAACAAGACAAAAGCCCAATTCTTCCTATTTTTTCTCTTTTATTCTATTCTCTCCCTATTTCTCTTTTTTCTCTCTCTTTTTCTATCTCTATCTCTCTCTCTTTCTTTTTCTTTATCCATGTCAGTTTGCCTATTAACATTTCAACAGATGATGCTTTTTGTATTATTATACAAAATCAAAATCAACAGAAAATAATAGAATGCCCCATATATCAAATGCAATAGCGTCTATGATTCAATCCCCCGGTGATCAACTTGCCCTTGAATGTTATTGGGATATTTAAAGTTGTGAAATTCCTCCCATATTGCTTGGTTCATCCTCATGATTATGGTATTTGCTTGATCAGCTCAAAAACTACTCATTCTAGTTCTCATTATTTTTCTCCAAAATACGTTTATTGTTTCTAAATTTGCTTAACACATTGAGTGTAAAAATATATCAATTTAAACATTTTAGTACATGTATATACTTTCAATTACAATTAATATCGTGTCAGTGCCTTCAAAAAGTCATCTTTGACGCTAGGGTATTGAACAGGTGAAGCATAGTTCCTTATTAGATTTGTTCTTCACCTACAGCTCCATCGGGATGCTCCAAGACTTATTTGATTGTTCATTCATTTTAGAAATTTATCTCTGATATTGGGGAATTGAACAGGTGGAATCTAGTTCCTTATTAGATTTGGTCTCCTCCCTAACTCCATTAACTATTCATTTCTTGATAGATTTCTTTATTAAAAGAATTCCCACATTTAAATTATTCTATTAGTCTTTCTTAGGAGATTTTTTTATCGTCAAACATTATCGAAAGAGTAGTAATCTTACGTCTCATGCTTTACCGACCAGAGCCGGCTGAGTAGGAAACCATACTTCATCGTGATCACAACATTCAATTGATCTTTTATCAGAATCAATGCTACATCATGCACATGATATCCGGGGATCTGCGAGGGCAAGAAGGAATATACACATATATACATGACTAAAAATGCATCATTTCATTAAAATGAGAAACAAAAGCAAACATGGCATATGCCCTTAAAAGGTACTTGCTACTTTCGGGAAAATAGTAGTAAAGTTGATTACACACATAAAGTGTAGCAAGGAAAATGCAAAATAAGCTAATAAGGCAAACTTAAAAAATGGATAGGATGCACTGGAAATCCTCAACCGTCGCACAATGGTCATTCACTCTGACCCCTCTAGCTTTTCGAAGAATTCAATTTCTTTGTTGTCCATCATTCCCTGAACCAACCTCTTGAATTCTGGACAATAGTGGATTTCATGTCCCTCTTACTAATGGTACTCACAGAATGCTCCATATCACTCCCGTGTATTCTTCGTACCACGCTTAATCAAACATGCCATAAAAGTTGTTTGAAAACCCAACTTAGAGGGGACCTGATTTTTGACACATCTGTCTTCACCCTTTTTCCACCTACCTCTTTAAGAGCATTCACACCTCGGCCTCTATGGCTTGGAAGCATATTAGTGGCTGTATTTGGCTCACCCAGCTATAATACCCCATACTTTATCATATTCTGAACTAATTTCTTGAACGCCTAGCAGTTTTCAATTGAATTTACCGGAATATCAGCATGATACTTACAACGTGTACTGACGTCATACCAAGAAGGGTTGGGTGGATTAAAGGGAGGTACATAATAGGGCCGGACCAAGTTTGCCTTTTATAACTGTGAATACAACTCTTTGTATAAAATTGGTAGCTGGGTGAATTTCTCATACTTTCTTTTGGGTCTCATTGCTTCTTTCTTATTTGAACTTCGACCACTTTCGGCCGTAGCTTGAGGTTGGGAGACTTTCAGGTTCTTCGGGGCCTCATGATCCTTTTTCGTAAATTAATTGTGAGTGGGTTCTCCATCCGTTGGAGAAGACAAAGTTTTCAAGTGAGAGTCTTCGATCTTATCTAACACCAACTTGGTGGGACATTCAGAAGCGATGCAGGCTACCTTGTATTGGTTGATGATGGCTTGATCTTCGTCAAACATAATATTCTTCACTGTAAAATCACAATCCCAACTCTCACTTGTTTCTTCGACCTTCTTTTGCACCAAGGAGTCTTCTACCAAACTCTTTCCTCTGACCATCACACCCATCAATTCATCGAATTGCCCTCTAGTCTCCTCTTAAAGCTTCTTCATATGTGTTATCATCTCTCCTTGATTCTAAACAAGATATTCATGGAGTTGTTTGAGCTTCTCAACCCTGGCTACTAAGTCAATCGTGCTTCTAGAGCTGTACTGGCTAGAAGTCATTCCTTTATCCTTCCTAATTTCTGAAGCAAATACTTCTCTCACACTGGCTTCCATCATAGCAAAACTGTCTTCCATTTGCTTTCTTTCGAAGTTGAATCTTCGACCACTGGCACGGGATCACCAACAATTAAATTTTATTATTTCATGAATCAATGCATGCAATGCATCATAAGTGATTAAGCAAACAATTAAAAGGCATGAATGAAATGTAAACACGAAGGACCAAAATTCTTTCATAAGAAATCTTAATCAATTTCAACTTAGCAATTTTCACAAACAAATGCGAAACAATGTAAATATGCATAAATGCAAAGGGAAACACTAGTTCCGGTAAATATCATCATTAAAAGAATGTCATTAATAAAAATGTTGTTCCATTACATCAATTCAAAGAACATCCGCTACGCATATGGTTCTAAGCTAGCGCTTAAGTCAACAATCTTCTCTCTTCCCTCGGATTTGTCGTCCACGCATTATTGAAGCTCGACAGCATCTTACGCTAGAAATTGTACCTTTTGGGCGACTTCTTACATCTGGGTCATTAGGAGTGCCAAATATTGCTCTTGCCTCCAAATGGTGAAGGCATCAAACTGAAGTTTTTCCATCGTAGACATCCGATACACTTGAATTGCTCCCCTAAAGCTCGTCATTTGGTCTTTAAGTTGTTGGACCTCGGTCTCTAGATCCTCGATCTGATCTTTCAAAGCTCGATTTTCCAAGCTACTGGCTTCTAGCTTCTGGGTAGAACCCCTATGCTTGAGAAGGGATTTCTCTAACTATTTCATCTAATCCTTTAATGCCTTGTTCCGACGTTGCTCATCCTCAAGCTTCGTCGAATGAGAAGTCTTCAAGCTCTCCATCTTTTGTGTCATAGCAAATACTTTTTCCTTCTTCTCATAGTACTTCTTCTTGTAAGCCTCAGTTCTTGCATTTTCCTCCTTGAGTCTAAGATCTAACCCTTCATTGGGCCCATTACTTACAACTCTCTTACTCTTGTTTAGCCTTTGCAACTTCTAAATTTCTTTATTTTTTGACTTAAGCTCATATTCTAACATACCATTCCTCCTTTGTAGACTTTTGATTTCTCCCTCTAGTTTTATCTTGTCTAAATTAAAGTTGAACCTATCTTGATCGGCCTTTGCTTCTAGCTGAGTGAATTTCTTTTACTCCTCTTCAAGTTGCTTTCTTATCAAGTCGACTTTAGTGGGAAGCGTTGCCAACCTTTCTTGAACAGACCTTCTACCATCGGGATTCAACTGAGGAATATTGTCATTGACACGATTAAATCACCACACTTCATATTCCAGAGTCATCATGTATGGAGCGCTCAGAACCCTAACTTGTCAGTGTTGTTCCATGTAGAAAAAAGCGTCGTACACATTCCCTTTGTATCCTTTCTCAGTTGCGTAGTCTATGTTGAACTCATTGAGTTCGCTCGTGGCTGGTATAAACTGTTTGGAGCCATATTGTCTCAAAACCAACATGGGTGCGTAAGCTGTATGCCCCCAAAGGCCAAGCAATGGTATCCTAGGATGCTCCCCACATTGGTTCATAACATTCCTCGTGCGTAGCCACATAGCCTTCCAAACTATGTATTTATCCTTTAGGTTTTGTAAGACGTCTAGCCATACCTCCTCGGATCTTTCCGTTGGTCAATCTTTCTTTTGCGAGAATTTTTCACGTCGGACCATAGATGACTGTAAAACCAAATTGTCAAAAGCTGAGGGCATCCTAAAAAGTGAACCCCACCATGCTTTCTACAAAGCCTGAGAGACTGAAAAGTTTCAGACTAAATAACGGGCATCAGATTGGATTTCCCTTCTAAGCAATCGAACAGATCTAGCACCAATGGATGAGTAAGTCCCAATGCCTTTGGAAACAGGACCAACCCATAAATCAGCAATGCAAACAAGTCTTGCTGAACTCGGCCCACTAGATGAACTGAAGCTAAGGCCAAAATCCCTTCCCACTTGAGATACTCATTTTTGTTCCAAGTGGTAACTTGATCTTCAACCCAAGATGGTAAAGTTCCCAAAAATCTACCTAGCTTGACTCGGACGTACTTGTTATTGGGTGGCTTGGAGTAGACTCGGTTCTCATCAATATTTTTACAATTCAAGAGGGATAGATACTCCTCGATTGTCAAAGTCAAATTTAGGTCGCCAATTGTAAAGCAACTGTAAGCTAGGTTCCAAAATCTCACCAAGGCTTGGAGTAGTGACTGATCGAATATGAAATCTAACAAGTATGCTATGTCACCATATTTACTTCTGAAAACACTCTTTGCTTCATAATCCCAACTGTGCCATACCGGTCTCAACCCTGACACGTTATTGTATTCGGTGTTCATGAAAGTTTCGACTGAAATCAATGGCCTATGTCCGACAAAAATACTGTCTCCATCATAAAGTTGCTCGCCTTCTAACCATATTTTACCTCGGAATTCTCTTTATCAGTGCTACAAACTAAGTCTCCCATTGATCAAGTCTCTAACTTCATACTATTTCTGAATCAGTGTTTTCCTCATGATATGACGAAAATACGCAAAATAAAGTGTAACGGGGGAAATAATAAAAAAAATGAAATATGTTAGTAACAAAATAAACGAATTCAGAAAAACATGAATTAGGAAGCAACAAACAGAACAATACAAAAAGAAAACCCTAACCACATGAATTCTAAAATACTATGGTTGTCTGCATGGCTCTAACCGGGCTGGGCTCTTAGGTTCTCACACATAGGTTCGGTTCTAGAAAGGGTACTCGAACCTATCTTGCCGCCTACTAAGACAACAAGAACCCCAATTTTGGCCCATTACAGGCTTGCAAATTGGATTCAGTTTGAGGGAATGCACGACTTAGTGACGTGGAGGGCTGCTCACATGTCAAAAGGCGTGGACTCTGGAAGTGAATTACCGACCCGTGGAGGACTACTCACGTGGGTATATGGCATTTCACTCCCACTCAAGGGACAAAGCTCGGGTATAGAGCATGATGATCGTGATGCAACACATGTTGGTGATTCCTTAGAAATTAAATGAACAATTAATTCAAAACCACCAATTATCAAAGCCCATACAATTAAAGTCGTATTTTCAAGAACGAACAAATTGATTGAAGTCAATTTAAAATTCAAAATTTCCATCATTAAAAGCAACATAGATTTTCTTGGTTTAACTCTCTTTTTGTTTTGTAAAAAACAAAATCGGTCCCCAAAGGAGTCGCCAGCTGTAGCAACTAATTTTTTGGTTGCTAAAACATAATCAAGTTCTTTGAAAGATTTCTTTTTATGTCTCAAATGTTTTGAAAATTCTTTGAAGAATGGGGTTTTAAAAAATCTTAGTATTTAAAAAAAAACTTGGAGTCTCCACTGGCCACTAAGGTAGGCCAGACAACATAAAACCAGATATTCGTAAAAAACAGATTCGAGAGTTGGTTATGTGTGGGGAAGGATTAGCACCCCCATTTACTTTTAATTGATAGAAATTATTGAAATTTAAATTGAATTTAATTCAATGAATCGTAATTGAATATAAATTTTAATTAAACGGGCTTTATCAAATTGGTGAGCTCGAATTAATTAAAGATTTAATTAATAAGGGTGACGAAACCTCGGACCATAGATTAAACCGACATCGAATAAACCTCACCGCCATATTAATTTATGGTTCGAACCTTGTTCATCACCTTTATGCATGATGCAAGCAATTAAGAATGATGTTATGACTTGTCAAATTTTTATCTCAAATTACATTTACCTTTAGATGATAAGAATTAATTCGAATATTTGGTCAACATCCATTGAGCCAAGACTGTTACGACACAAATATCGGAATTAATAAACATCTTCGTTTTATAATTTAAATTGATTAATTAAAAACATGTCCAATTAAAATATTAGAGGTCTAATGAATGACAATTAAAATGCATGACATAGAAAGGCATAAAATTAAAACCTAAGACCCACTAAAGCCCTAACCTAACAGGCCCAAATTATTGGAAAAGACCAATTAGTGATCTAATTATTAACTAAGTTTAATCTAATATTATCCATAAATTAATTTAATCCTAAAAACTAAAAACCTATCATTTTATTGGTTATCTTGGACCATAATAATCAATTCGATTAATTTTAAACTAGAATCCCAATGAGCCAAGGAAACTATCTAAAATTAATCGAATTAATTAGTCATGATTTTAAGTTAGGTGATCTACATGAAAACCCAATTTTACCTCTAAAAATAACTAAGGATTGTTCAACCAACTTAATACATTTAACATTTACCCCAATGAGCCAAGGGCGAATTTAAATGGATGAAATTGACTCGAACCTATAGTCTAACTAAGGCTCTAAACTTAACCTAAATTTAATTTAATTGATTTAAAGCCTATGACCTAATTAAACGAGCGCATAGTTTAAATTAATTAAATTAAATTTTAAATTCTAAACTAATCCTAAAGGTCCTAAACTAGACTACAAAATCAACTCTAGTAATAAAGGTTAAAAGGCTTGCAAATAAGGTATACAATTAAAATGGACGAATAAATAAATAGATGGCACAAATTTAAAGGCATTAAATAAATATGAAATGCAAGGTGAAATTAGAATAAAAAAACTAAGGGGCTCACTTGGTAATTTTTAAAAACCGAGAAGGGATTAAATTAAAATTTATACACTAAAAAAAGGGTAAATTTAGAAGATTTAAAAAAATAGGGACTAAATAGATATTAAACCCTTTTAAAAATCAATTTAAATTAAGAAGGGCTTAATTAAAATGCGGGTTAAAATCGGAAGGACTTATGGGGTAATTTTAAAAGACGAAAACCCTTAAAGGATAATTTTAAAAGGGACGGAAGGATTAAAGGGGAGAATAAACCATTTTCAAGACTCATCCGGCCTGATTTTGGATGAAATTGCAAGACTTAAAAACATTAGGAGGACTGGGATTGTATTTTCAAAAGACGAAATGGCTTAAAGTGTAAATACATAGATGCGGAAGGTTTTAAAAGAGCAAATAAACCTTTCATTTTTTTTAAAAAACTAGTATAAAACACACATTTTGCCTAAAACGGCAAGGTTTGGCCATTTAAAATTCATTCCTTAGTTTTTCTATTTCTAGAAAATTCCAAACCCTCTCAACTCTCTCCCAGGCTCGGATAAACAGCGCCGTGTGTCCATCTCTACCGCCTCTAAAACCCATACTCCAGCAGATCTCTGCCATACCGACCATCATACCCATTACTCCGGCCATCGTCTATCGGTGCCGAAAAACTTAAAGGTCACCCCAAACCTTCCTCTTTCCCTTCTAAACACAAAACCAAAGATGGATCTACAAGATCCAAACCCCATCTTCCTAGATCTAACCAAACAAAAACGAAAAGAAATCCATTTTTAACACAAACAAGCCGGCCGAGACTTCACCAGAAACTAGAAACCGATCAACACCATTTCAGCTCACCCTCAAAGGCATGAAGGTCGTGGGCTTATCACCAGAACACGACACAACCAAGACTAAAAGGTAAAAACTCAAACCAAAAAACCCCATATCTAGCATTTTCTATGCATGCAATATATCAAAACGAGAGAGATACCTCTAAAAAAGCTCTTGAGTCTTTTTTTATATTTCTTTTTAAAAAACTCTCCGTTACAATGTTTTGTTTCTCGGTTTATATAACCCAATGGGTTTATATGTGAAATAACATAAAAATCAACTGGTTACAAATGGTTCTGAAATCCGCCGATATTCGCTTGATCTTTGCTTATTGTGGCTTGATTTTCTTCTTGCGTTTTCTTGAATTTTTGCTAATGTCTGCTCTTTTCTGTTGCATGGATTTCGTGGCTGCACGAGAGAAGGATGGGAGCAGAATGAGCATGTGGTTTCGGCAGCCGAGGCGTCAGAAGCCTGAAGAGTCACACGTGGAGATCCAGAACGTCCCGCGTATCATACACACGCGCGTGAGGGAACAGGAAAAGTCATGCGTAGGCGCGTAAGGATTCCAAAGCCTTCTAGGATGATTTGGGTCATCCGTTCAGATTCGAGATCTGACAGCTGCAATTAGTGCAGCGTTGGTTGATAAGGGTCGTCCTTGGGTTTTCATCCTAGATTGGATCTAGACCATTCGATATATCATCCAGATCTGACGGTCCAGATTTGGCTGCATATAAACACAAAATAATTAGGGTTTTTTAGGGCTTAGCTGTTTTTGGGCCCAAAAGGGCTGATGTAATTAATTTATTTTGGGCTTAATGTACAATGGACTGTAAATAATAAACATTTTGGCTTTATTATAGATTATAATAGGCTTTTTATTTAGTATTTAATAAAATTTTGGATTTTTGTTTAATAGTAGTAAAAGTATATGTAATCACTCATTTTTATCTAGGGTATAAATTTTGTGTTAATTTGTAAATATTATGTAATTATTTAATATTTACTATTATTGCCTATATACATATATTATATTATGTACGTGTGATTAGTATATGTAATATATACATGTGTGATTAATGTGTAGATGCATGTACACTACATATTATATGTGTACGTATTAATAATTAATATGGTAGTTGTGTCGTATGTTTGCATGTCATGTATGCTTTAATTGTTTGTATATGTACTAATGTGCATGGTTATGTTAATTATGTACGAACAAATATGTATATATACGTGCTTCTGTATTATTAATGTATGTGATGAATTTGTTAATTTGCATGTATGCTTGTATGTACGTATATTGTAGGTGTGTGTGTATATGTATTATTGTATTTTATTATTATTATTATTATTATTATTATTATTAGCAATGGGCTAAATGAAATTCAAAAAAATTATTATTAATTAATTAAAACCCAAGTGTTGAATTGTCCAGTCCATTTACAAGACCAAAAATTAAATACATTGGGCCCAATTCGGCCAAGCCCATCCAATAACCAAAACCCTAAAAAAACTATATGATAAAATAACCCTAATTACAGCTTCTTCTTTTTTGCGCAGCCGATCATAAGCCGTTGGATCAAATCTTGATCCAACGGTCATGATTGAAGTAGATGCCCCTCTAGACGCCGCGTGTGATACACGCTCGAGACCTTTCAGCCTCCCACGCGATTGTGTATCCCACGCATCAGATCCTTTGGCTCCCACGTGCCACGCGACTGCATCTGATGGTGCCACGTTGTTTTTACCAGATCAAATCCAAGCTGCCCATTTTTCATGCAACCTCAGTCGTTGGATCAGATCTAATCCAACGGCCAAGGATGCTTCTGGACAAATGGTCACCTCCACTATGACGTCGTACCACCAACCCCTCAACCACCGGACATGCCAAAAAAATCACAAGAAAGATGTATATCAGAGACCAAATCAAAAAATATACGTATTAGCTCTACCAAAAACAAAAGTCAGAGGATATATATGTATTAATCAAAAAATCGGTAAGTTCCAGTTCTTCCAGTTTCTAGAAATAAAAATACAAAGAGTTTCCAGTGGTAAATCTGCTTCCTTCCCTTTATTTCATGCATGCAAGTACAAAAATAAATAAAAAAACATAAAAGAAGTATGAGATTGCCCTCGCCCCAGCCGCCGTCCGGTGATAAGCCCCGAGATTCTTTTGAATCACGCATGTTGATTTGGACGATGGTGGTGGTTTTAAAAAGAGGGGTTTTTTCTTTTAAACGGTTTCTGTTTTCCTAGATCTAGGGCAAAGGGGGACCATTTTCTAAAATCCCGGGCGGTATTTGATTTCTAAAATACAAAATGCTTTATTTTCGGGTTAGGGGACGGTGGCCGGTGGTGGCGGACGGCGACCGGAGTGGCCAGCCACCACCTTTTTCTGGAAAATGGTTAAGTGTTTGGGGAGTTTAGGGTTATAAAATGTAGAGGATTTAGGGTTATACTAAAGGGTTGAAAAAAATGAAAAAGAGGCAAAGAGGAGGGCGATCAGTTTGTTATATAGACCAAAATAAATTTTTTTGGGGTTAATACCATCATAAATCCTCTCGCATTTTGGGTATTTTCAAATTGAGCCTGCCCCTTGGTATAATTGCAAGTCTAGTCCCTCTGTCTTTTTGCTCTCTTTCAATTTCCCCCTGATTTAAACCAATCAGGTTTTAAAATGGCAAAATTACCTGTTTAATCCTTCCGTGTTTTGATATTTTTTAAATTGAGTTTGCCCCTTGGGTTAATTACATTTCCAGTCTCCTTAGGTTTGGTTCGACTCTCAATTACGCCCCTAAATGTGACTTTTTATTTTTTTAATTTCTATTTTCTAATTTTCTTTTTATTCCATTTCAGTCCCTTTCCATTGTTTCAAGTATTTATATCATTTACTTTTTATTATGTTTTTTTAGTATGTTCGCATTGATTTTAGTATGTTTTTATGATACATGATTAGTTTGTGAGATCATGTTTTATGTTTTAATTTGTTTGTTCATATTATATATGTCTATTTTACACGTTATGTCTTAGTTTAATTTGCATATCATATCCATATGTTAGCATGATTTTTGTTTGTTTCGTATTTATTTGTTATATCATGCTTTTTGTGTTTTAATTCGTTAGTTCATCGTATATATATATATATATATATATATATATATATATATATATATATATATATATATATATATATATATATATATATATATATATATTAGGTGTTGTTTTAGTTTCTTTGTATATAGCATGTTTTAGTATGTTAACTTTTCCCCCCCTTTGTTTCTTAGGTTACATGTTAGTGTGGAAAACTTGTTAATATCATCATGTATCTTTATTATGTGTGCAAATTGTGTCATGTGTTAATTATCAAGTATTAGTTTTTATGTTATCATATCGCTTTGATTTGTTAGTTTAGTATCATGTTATATCCATACCATGTATATTTTGTTTTTTTAATATGTTATTTATGTGTTAATTTGATCTTGAAGTATGATAGTTAATTAGATCTTTCTATATGTTTGTTTTGTTTTGTGTAAAATTACCATGTCTATGATTATTGCTATGATTTAATGTTGTATTTATGTTTAAATGTTTTATTAGTGTCGTATCATGTTTGTATATATGTTTTATAATTTGTTTTCTAAGATTGAATAACGGAATATTAATTGTCAATGCGGTGCCCTTTTATTCGAGGATAAACGTGGCCAGTATCAAGCGTAGTGATGGTGGTTTATCGGTTTACTCTCGAATAACGGGGTCCTTAAAATTTACTCGCATTTATAAAAAAATTTAAATTAATCGTTTAATCCAGAAAGTTTAATATTAATAAAGCGATAATTATCAAAGTACCAATTTTGGGCAGTGTGGGGGTGCTAATCCTTCCCCATCCGTAACCGACTCCCGAACCCAACAGTTTTTAAATCTCTGGTTTTATGGTGTCCAGTGGCGACTCCATTTTAAATAAAATATGTTTTTTCTAAAACCCCAACGGAAGATATTTCTTAAAATACCCGAAAGACCCCAAACACCCAGAACCTCATTTTTTAGCGAAGAAGTAGATTGCTACAGATGGCGACTCCGCTGGGGACCATTTTTTGTTTTTCAAAAACAAATGAGAGTCAAGTTTTTAAATAATTACCGCTTTATGAATATCAGAAGTTCCGGATTAAAGTGACTATTAAATTAACATTTGATTGTAATTGTGCGTTTATTTTAACGCATTTAAAATGCGGCATATAAACTAGTCTTTTTAAGGCTTTATGAATATCAGAAGTTACTTCCTATACAGTTACGATGATTACAACTAGCTAATGATGTTAGGGCTACATGGTGGAATTGCTTGTGCTCCGCTTTTGGTGTCTCAACAATTTGGATCGCGATAGTTTGTTCCCGTCACCGCCGGTTTAAGCCGAAGTAAGTTCCCTTTCAAGGGCGAGTTCAGGGCGAAAATTCATATCATCATAAGAGCTTGGGATCACTGATATCGGATCAGAGTAGAAGGAGATACTGAGTCCATGACCACCCTGGATTACGATCTTTGGAGGCACCTGAGGGTTAACGACAAGATTCTAGAACCTGGCCAAAGACCAACCATGTCACTTGAGGAGCATATGAGGATAGTACCGTCTGAGGCTGACATCTTGCGAAATGAACTCGATGAGGTTAAGAAGAAGATGGAGGCTTTATAGACTCGGCATATGGATGAGCTCTACAAGGCAAGTTTAAAGGTCGACGAACGAGATAGGACTATCAGGCAACTAAAGAAGCTGAATGCAGATCTGAGTGAGAAAAATGCCCTTTATCATAAAGATACTCTCCAGCTTCAAGCAAAGGTGTAGAATGCCATCCGAAGCCAGTTCTTAACTGTAGGGTAGGAAATGATGAATGGTATGCGTTTAGTCGAAAAAGAACGAGAGAGAAGAAAGCAAGCAATCGAGAAGGAGATAGAAAGTTGCAAGTTAGCCATCGAAAGTGAAAGACGGTCTTTTAGGGACGCCATTAACCAATAGAAAGAAAGATCTAGGCAAGAGATTGAAAAAGGCAAGCAAGCAATCATCTACGAAAGGGAGAACACTGTCGTTTGGAAGAGGAAATCTATGAGGAGCATGAATAGACTACTAGAGATGCAAAACTTGTACAACGACATCGTTCAAAGCCTGAGTCAGAGCCAAGATCAGAATACTGAGTTAGAAGGAAGAATGACAGAGTTAGAGCAGTCCTTTCAGACCTATCATCGGAGGAATGGTTTGATCGAATTACAAGAACGGGAGCGTGAAATCGGTATGTTACGAGCTCGCATTGAGTCACTCAAGGCAACCGTTTAGGATTACAAGGAGAGAATTAGGGTATTCGAAGAAAATATAGTAGGTGGAGACGATTATTGGCGGTGAAGACTTCGTGATGCCTCCCAAATGATTCAAGAAAGAGACCAATATTACATTGCCCAGATGGTGGAGAAACGACAAGTTGCGGGACATGTGACGGATTTAGTTGCAAAAGCCGAAGCCCTTCGGCCTTTCGTAACCTCGGACATGAAAGAAGCGACTAGGTTCATCAAGCTACTCAGGGCTATCAAGAAGTTAGTAGCTAGGGCTTATATGTAGAACTCTATTTTAATATTTTGTAATTTGGACCCTTTAATTCATATGAAAGTAGTTCAAAATGGTGATTACCAGCGGAATCAGTACCTTTATTTGCATACATTCTTGCATTGTATCATGGCATTTGCATCATTATACATGCATTCATCTTTCTTTGCAATAATATTAATAGTGCAAATATTGTGGCAATGAAACTAAAAGTTAAGTCGCAACCATTCAGCATCCATACTTTACTTGGTTCCAAAGCAAACTAATGGAGGATAGAATAGTCAATTTTGGAAAAAGGGCAGAAGGATTTGGAAGCATATTTCAATGAAGCTAGACAACACCTCAACGAGCAGATCGCTCAATCACAAGCCGCGATAGTATCTGACTTAACCTCATTGCTGGAAAGAAGCCTTGGGAAAGAAAAGGCTAAAGACGAAGTCGTTCAAGAGCCAGAAGGTACCGCATCTCACAGTAAGGTTTAACCAAAGACACCAAGTCCAGCAAGAAGAGTATACATTGACCCTGTTGGGATATCTGCTAGCCTGCAGGCAGGGGCATCTGAAAACCAACCCATCGATACAGAGGCATTCTATGAAGAAGAGGTGCCAGATCTGAATTTGGTCAAGAAAATTAGAACTGAAGTGGAAAAGAAATGAGAGGAAAGATTTTACCTCGTGGAAGAGAAATTTAGAGCACTGCAAACTCCAGATGAACCAGGGAATGAGGCTAGTGATTTAAGCCTGGTAACTGACCTTGTTTTACCACCAAAATTTAAAACTCCAGAATTCGACAAGTATGATGAAACTTTATGTCCTTCATCGCATGTGACCATGTACTGCCGAAAGATGGCAGCCTTCATCAAGGATGAGAAGATTTTAATCCATTGTTTCCAGGATAGTCTGACTGGAGCAGCAATTCGGTGGTACACCTAATTAAGTTGGACAAATATCAAGACCTGGAAGGACCTTTCGAAGGCGTTCATTGAGTAGTACAAACATGTGACGGATATGACCCCCAGCAGGATCATGTTGGAAAACATGGGGCAAAAGCCTAATGAGAGTCTGCGATAATACGCCCAGAGGAGGCGAGAGGTGGCTGCTCAGATCCAGCCACCAATTCCTAAGCATGAGATTATGTCCCTGTTCGCGAATACTCTGAAGGAAACGCTATTCGATCGCCTTATCAATAATACAACTCAAAGCTTTGCCGACTTGATCAGGACTGGCGAGTCTCTCGAATTGGCAATCAAGAGTGGCAGGATTGACAGTGTGGATAGCTCTTGAAAGTACAATATGAAGAGAGAGAATGAGGTAAATACCATGAATACTTACAATGCTCCAAGGAACTTCACGGTCTCTCAGCCACAAGCATCCACAGGAAAGGCTCAGAACCCAAACCAGAGAGAAGGGAAAGCTCCAAGAAAGGAACAAGAGAAAGTATCATTTACTTCGTTTCCAGATTCTTACTCCGAGCTTTATTCTCAGTTGTACAAAGCTGATTTGGCCCGCCCCTACTATGTTACCCCGTTCAAACCTCCATTTCTGTCATGGTATGATCCCAATGAGCATTGCGATTATCATGGTAGTGCCCTTGGTCACTCCACAGAAAATTGCCTCGCGTTCAAGAAGCTTGTGCAGAGTCTGATTAATTCTGGGGTATTGAAGTTTGAAGAACCGAACTTGGCCTCTAACACATTACCTAATGACAGGAACCGCGGAGTAAATGCTATTGAGGAGTACTCTACTTGGAAGGCCAAGGAAGACGTATCAAAAATTAAGTTTCTTTTACGATGGGTGTTCCAACAGTTATGCATGGCCCGTTTGATTGACAGAGGCATGGTAGTGGTACAAAAGGGATGTAGAGCTTATTGCGAGTTCCACTAGGACGAAGGGCATGACATCCAACAATGTGAAGAATTTAGGAGATTGATTCAACAGATGATGGATAGCAAGAAGATAGAGTTCTTTGAGGAGGTTACAAGAAGGAAGGGGTTAGATGTATGCGCGTCTGACAGCCCCAATATCAAGTATGGAATAGATAGACCCTTTATTATCCCATCCAGACCAAAGGAAGTAAGTTCAACTCAAGCAGAAGCTGTAAAGGTGGCCCCCAAAATCATCATCTCAAAACTCGTTCCGTTTCCGTTCAAGGACATGCGACGAACCGAACCCCTTGGAATTATGCCGCCAACGTGACTATACCAGAGAAGTCAAAAACTCGTGAAGAGAAGGAACAAATGGTAGAAGAAGAGCCAACACATAAAGATAAACAGACAGAGGAAAGAGAAATTATAAATGAAGTAGGCCACTTCACGAGGAGTGGCAGGTGCTACTCGTCGGAAACTTTAAAATCTACTGAAGCTGCCAAGGACAAAGGAAAAGGTACATCACTTGGTCTTCCAAAGACATTTGGTAAGGAGCCCCCTCCGAAGATAAATGAGCCGGTAACTGAGGCTCGGGCATAAGAATTTCTGAAGTTTATGAGGAACAGCGAATATAATGTAGTAGAGCAGCTGCAAAAGCAACCAGCAAAGATTACAGTGTTGGAGTTGCTTTTGAGTTTTGAAAAGCATCAGGATGCATTATTAAAGATGCTAAACCAAACTTTTGTGCCCGATGAAATCATTGTATCTAAACTAGACAGAATAGTGGGGCATATCACTGCATACAACCATATCACATTCAGCGACGACGAGATCCCAGAGGGAGGTATGGGGTCTACCAAAGCTCTCACATCACCACCCATTGCAAAGGGCATGTCTTGCCAAAAGTGTTGATTGATAATGGGTCGGCATTAAATGTACTAACGATGGTGACTCTACAAAGACTACCGGTAGATGATTCCCACATGAAACCTTGCCATAACTCTATGATAGCCTTTGACGGTACTCAAATGGGAGCACTTGGAAAGATCGAGGTACCTTTGTTGATCGAACCGACAGAGTAAACGATTGATTTTGTGGTAATGGACATCAAGTTGACCTACAGTTGCTTATTAGGGAGACCATTGATTCACTCTGTGGGAGCCGTTCCCTCGTCACTCCATCAAAAATTAAAATTTGTGATCGAAGGCAAGCTGGTCAATATAGAGGTTGAGCAAGAGATCATCGCCTCGTAACATTAGATGCCCCCTACATCCAGAATGATGAAGATGTCGTGGAATGCTCTTTTCGAGCATTAGAGCTCGTAAATGCTACATTTGTTGCGGAAGATAATCAGATCCCCAAGTTATCTAACTGTACCAAGATGACCGTGTCTGAAACTTTGGGCCGAGGAGCCAAAACAGGAAGAGGGCTAGGAATGAGATTGCGAGGAAGCCTATGACCTAGAAGTGTCATCACCAAGAAAGATCATTTTGGGCTTGGCTACAAACCAAGTATTATGCAAAGGAGAAAAGAGTATAGAAAGAAAGAAGAACAAATGAGGGCCAGACTCAAGTGAGAAGACATTCCATAGAGATCGATGTCTTTCCCTTGTGTAAAGGATATTTTTGTCTTTGGAGGAATTGAATGTACAGGATAGAAAGTAGAGGAATCAATTCGAGAAAATGATATACTTAATGAGAACAAGATGTTCAGTGAATCGCTTGAAGAGCTGTCCGTCAACATGATAGCTGAAGATGACAATGGCAACAACGTGTTAACCAGCATCCGCCCTTGCTGTCCTGGGAAAACTCTCGATAATTGGAGCTACGTTGATCTACATGTAATCTTTAGGGCTAGATCAGAGTAATGCTCCGAACCAACCCTTTTGTTTTTGCCCATAGGCAATGGGGATCTTTTGTATAGGGCATCTATTTTAACTTTTTGTTTGCAATGAAAGAATATCTTCCCCGTTTTCTCAAATGGGAAACATCTCATTTACTTCATTCATTCATTCTTACTCATATTCATTCACTCCATTAAAAATCACTCTTCCCAATACATTCGTTCTCACTTCATGCATGGTTTCCATAATTAACTGTATGAATGATTCTGAATCCAATCCCGAGGTAGATTTCAAGCACCTTGAGATCTCGACAAAAATTGAAGAGGAGGACAATGAAGCAGAATGTGAGGTTCCTGATGAGTTGGTAAGGATGATGGCCAACGAAGAAAGGCAAATCATGCCCCACCAAGAAGAAATAGAAATTGTGAACTTGAGAACCAATGAAGAGAGAAAAGAAGTGAAAATCAGGACTACATTTTCCTTAGAAACTAGGCGTGAACTTATAGCCCTACTCCAAGAGTTCAAGGACGTCTTTGCTTGGACTTATCAAGATATGCCGGGGTTGAATACATACATAGTGGTGCACAAGCTACCAACGAGGCCAGAATGTAAACCAATCCAACAAAAGCTCAAAAGAATGAGGACCGACATGCTGTTAAAGATCAGATAAGAGGTAAAAAAGTAGTTTGATGTTGTTTTCTGGAAGTTTCCAAATACACTGAATGGGTTGCAAACATCGTACCGGTGCCGAAGAATGATGGGAAGGTCCGCATGTGTGTAGACTACAGGGATCTCAATCAAGCAAGCCCTAAAGACAATTTCCCTTTGCCACATATTGACACGTTGGTTGACAATACCGCAGGACACTCGTGGTTTTCATTCATAGATGGTTTCTCAGGATACAATCAGATAAAGATAGACCCAAAGGACATGGAGAAGGCCACATTTATAACCATGTGGGCCACGTTTTGTTACAAGGTGATGCCTATCAGACTCAAGAACGCAAAGGCGACTTATCAAAGAGCAATGGTGACTCTTTTCCATGATATGATGCACAAAGAGATAGAAGTATACGTGAATGATATGATTACTAAATCCTAAACCGAGGAAGACCATATTCGAAACCTGAGAAAGCTATTCCAAAGACTACAAAAGTACCAGCTGAAGCTTAACCCAGCTAAATGCACCTTTGCGGTCACATCTGGAAAACTCTTGGGGTTTATAGTGAGCAGAAAAGGGATTGAGATCGATCTAGAAAAAGTAAAGGCTATCCAATACCTCCCACCACCCAAAACAAAGAAATAAGTTTGAGGTTTCCTGGGAAGATTAAACTATATCTCTCGTCTCATCTCCCAATTAACAGATAAGTGCAGCCCTATCTTTAGACTACTTAAAAAGAATAACCCGGGGGTCTGGGATGAAGAATGTCAAGAAGCACTAGAGAAGATTAAGAAGTACTTGATAAATACTCTGATTTTAGTCACACCGGTCCCAAACATGTATTTGATCCTTTACCTGACAATTTTTGAAAACTTAATGGGTTACGTGTTGGGGCAACATGATGAGTCTGGGAAGAAGGAAAGAGTTGTTTACTACTTAAGCAAGAAGTTTACTGATTGTGAAACACGGTACCCACCGATTCAGAAGCTATGCTGTGCTTTGGTTTGGACTACCAAAAGGCTTAGACAGTACATGTTATACCATACCACCTAGTTGATATCCAAATTAGACCCCTTGAAGTTTCTAATGGAAGACCGACATTAACGGGAATGATGGCCTGTTGGCAGATGTTGTTATCCGAGTTTGACAATGTATACGTGAGCTAGAAAGCTGTGAAGGAGAGTGCTATAGCAGATTTTTTGGCTAGTCGTGCTTCGGATGATTATGAATCGTTAAACTTCAATTTCTTCGATGAGGACATTGTTGCGTGTGATAAGTGCTACGCAAATGTGCAAGTATACACGTCGCAAGTAATAAAGTGATATGAGTATCGAGTATCGTCTCCACAGGGATTGGTTTGGGCCACTTTGCTTAAGTTACTGCACTGTGAAAATAAAAACACAATTGATAATAGAGGTTTTAATTAACGAGAAAAGTAAAAGCAATAAACTAAAAGAATAGATGAAATAAAAAGAGAGAGATAGGTCAGGTTATCGTGAGTTGAGGTGTGATAGCCGATTGGATCGTCTTGGTAAATGAGTGCAAGGGCAACTCAGTTGCCGTGGCAACTTGCACAGCGGGGTTGCCTTGGCAACTAATCGATGGTTGCCTGGGCAACTAGCTGGGCAACTACTTGGGCGTCTGGGCAGCAACTTCAAGGTTCGGCGGAGCGTTCTTCAATGGTTTCTTCTTATCCCTAAGTCGAAACTCTAGCTACTTGTGCATGCCTTGATAATACATCCATGCGTGAATCAAGGGTGAACAACAACCAATCTTGCGCTCCTCTTAGCCGTTGAAATCCTTAACTTATTCCTAAGCCGGATTAATCTTCACCATCAATAGATTGAATAAAGACCATACTCATTCGTTTCTTGAATCTAACTCTCCCGATATTAGATAAATAGATGAAGTTACGAGATCCTCTCCCAATTCACTCGTAAACAAGAATAAAAGCCAAGAATGAGTAAACCTTGAATAGAAAAATGCAAACTCTTATTACCTAAACAAAATCCAATTGTTTCTCACAACAACAAAACACAATAACCCCAACCGATCAAGTTAGTTCATGGTTGGGTTCAAAAGATATACAAAGAATAATCCCCAAACCATGAATCTAATGGAAGCAAAGAAGAAGAAGAAGTCGAAATTTCCCCTAATGCTCTCTATCGAAATTTCTCTATTTTTCTCTCTCCCTTGGATTGTCGAAATCTCCTTGCTATTTATAGGGCTAGGCCAAAGTCCTTCTTTGAGGAGGAGTTTGAGTTGGAATTAAATTATCTTTAAAGAATATAATTCTTTATTATAATTTTATTCCTATTAGAACTTCTCCTATCTTCTTGGAATTTAATTCTTCTTTAATCTCTGCATGGCAATCAAATTCCTTTGGGCTTGGGCCTTGCTCCATGTCATCTTGGGCTTGTAAAGTCATGAATTTCGACATCCATATTGCATTTTGTCTTTGTCGACAAATGCCATGGCAACTGGCTCGGCGTCTCCTTCATGCATTGCCCTGGCAACTAGCTCGGCATATCCTTCATGCATTGCCCTGACAACTAGCTCGGCATTGCTTTGGCAAGTGATCCTGCACATACACACACAAAAACACACCAAAGCAGCATCTTTTTCCACAAAAATCACCAAGTTATGAAATCAAGCTCAACGGTGGAAAGAAACATGAATTAATGCATGAATGACTAATTATGCAACTATTATGAGCTTAAGTCTAACAATAATATGAGTAAAAAGGGTAATAAAAATAGTACTTTTGAACACTTATCACGCCCCCAAACTCGAACTATTGCTTGTCCTCAAGCAATGCAAACTAACAATTACCTGCCAAGACTTTAATCATCAAAGACATGCTTCAAACTTGAATTCAAACCTCGGAACCGTGGCACAAAGTATGATCACCTTTTAATTTTTCGGATAGCACAAAAAATTACCCGGAACCAAACTATAATGCTCGTGACAATGTGTGTGCGTAGTTGTGTACAAGTTGATTTTCAAGATTCTATGTGAACAATAGGCTTTTATCAATTTAATTATCGGGGCATTTGTTTTTATTTTCACTAGAGCCAATTTTGAGGCACCTCTAGCAAAGTAAGCTATTTCTCATTTTATTTTAGTCGACTAGAGCCAATTTTGGGCACCTCTAGCGATTCTTTAATGTGCATTAACTACTAGAGCCAGTTTCGGGCACCTCTAGCAAGAAAGTGTATTTACTACTAGAGCCAGTTTTGGGCACCTCTAGCAAGAAATTATTTTTTAATTTTCAATTTTAAATTTACCCAAATTTTAAGCAACCTAAGTTCACTAAGTTTCTTTCAATCAACAAGCCACAACCGTGTAAAAAAAATCAGCATCATAGTAAAATTCTAAGTTCTTTTCATGCAATCCTAAAATTAAAGGTTCTTTCAATTAAGTGCAGTGGCAAAAATTTATCATTGGATATTCAACAAGTCTTAAGCAATTAAATCAAATTAAAGGCATGGCAAGTAACATATGCAACCTATATGTGATTGCTAAAGATGAATGCAACTCAACATGAAACTAACTAGAAACCAACACCCCCCCAAACTCGAGAGAAGCATTGTCCTCAATGCACGTAAAAGTGGAACAAAATTTAAAAGAAACTAAATGAAATGAGTTAGTCAGAGAGGTCGTCACCTCGAGTGATGAGTTTCCTTCGTGCCGTTTGCTTGATTCATTTTTTAGTCGGTGGTTGAATGCTGGTGCCGCGTGAATAGCATTGCTTTGATTTGATCCATGTTTGCCGATGCAGGTTCACTTTCATGGGCATCAGTAGTTGCCGAAGCCATTGTTGTTGCCTGGGCATCACCAGTTTCTGTTGTGGTTCTTTGTGGCCAAGTAGTCGGCAAAGTGAATTTCCTTAGCATGGTGGTTGTGAGTCTTGTTGTGGAAAAGAAACACTGGAAACTAAAGATAATGAAGAAAAATAAAATATATCCTAAAAATAAAGAGAAAAAATAACCAAAAATAATAGAACAAAATAGTTCAAAAAATAAAAATAAAAATAAAAATAAAAATAAATGTATCAGTAGTTGCCGTGGCGTCGAGGGTTGCCGAGGCATGCACATCCATGGTTGCGGCGTCGGGAGTTGCCGAGGCGTCGCTGGCGTCCATGGTTGCCGAGGCGCGCGTGATCAGGAGTTGTTGCGGTGTTGAAGGTTGCCGTTTTCGATACTTCTTATAGTCCATCCGCACCCTCCATCGGGTGATAATATTGCCCAAAAAGAGTTTGGCCAATGTGCTTGCCACTACTCCCTTTTGCGTTACCATGGTGGAGGTGTCTTTCTTCTTTGTTCGCTTGTAGTCCATGTATACTCTCCACCTTGCTACTATTCCTGAAGGCACAAATATATTAATAGGAAAAATTATATCCATTCTCAACCATTCAATTACCTCATTCTTGTCGACTTCTATCATGGTTGGATGTAGCCTTTGTTGTCGTGGCAATTGCTGCTCAAGCCAATTGCCGTGGCAATCAGTTGTCAAATTTTGCTCTAAGTCAAGGGAAGAATCAATTTTCTGAAGAGCTTTATGAATCCAAACACCTTTTTCTTTTGGCCTCTCAAACATCTCCATCAGTAGAGATTTCGATGGCTTCAAATCTACCAACCTCGGTTCCTCAAGACATACCTGCAATGGACGAGGTGAGTTTTTAAAGAATTCAAAAGGTTCAACTATTACCTGCTCATATTCCATTGGCAAAGTATTATCATCTCGTTGATCTTGCATGTGGTCGAGTAATTGCCGTGGCAATTGTAGATGAGAGCAATCTGCACATTCCTGCTTCAACATCAACGTTATAACTTTCTGGGCATCAGGTTCCTCACAATTTGCTGTAGTATTATTGTTCTCAGTTTCACCGAGTGTTGTCGCGGCATTGCTCTGTTTAGGCTCCTCAATCATTGCCGAGGCAATTTGTTGTTCAAGCTCATCATGTGTTGGGCAGTCTCTCTCATTGGCATCCTCTTGACTTTGAGGTTCTAGTTGTTCCTCACACATCGGAGATATTTCTTTGTATTGCTCCTTATCCTCTTGCCTTGGGATGTCAGTATCCCTAGGAATAAATTGTTGGTGCATGTTATCCATGACATATGTGGATCTCCCCAATTGATCTTCTGAATCCCCTAAGGTTGCATCCCACTGAGCTATCCTCGTATCCATAGATTTTGATAGTTCTCGAATCTCTTCAATTGATCCGTCAAGTCTAGCCAAGGAAGCTAGTAACGTTTCCTCCAAGGAATTGGAATGCTCTTGAAAAGGACTACATTGCCATGGCATATCTTTTGTTGCGGCAAAGATGTCATGGTAAAAAAAAATTTGAGCTTGTTGACCATACCATGAAGAATTTTGCTGCTGGTTCCCTCTATGGTCCTCCATGTAGTTATATGCACCGAAAATGTGAGGGCAATTTTCAAACAAATGATGTTCTCCACACATAGCACAAGATTTTTCCACGGTATAAGTTCTTTGGGCTTTTCTCGGTTGGTATAGGTAATCATCAAAGGGTGCAAGAAACTCTTGATTGGATTGATTCATATCTTCCAACATCATCTCTCGAATAGATCGGCTTTTATTTCCTGACATGTTGATGTCCCTTAACTTGTAGCGAACCTATTTTTTTTTTTTTTTGATAAAACAAACAAAAAGAAAAGTTAGTAAAACTAATAGAAAAAAAATGCAATAACAAAAACAACTAACACCAATTGCCAATCCCCGGCAACGGCGCCAAAAACTTGTTGCGTGTGATAAGTGCTACGCAAATGTGCAAGTATACACGTCGCAAGTAATAAAGTGATATGAGTATCGAGTATCGTCTCCACAGGGATTGGTTTGGGCCACTTTGCTTAAGTTACTGCACTGTGAAAATAAAAACACAATTGATAATAGAGGTTTTAATTAACGAGAAAAGTAAAAGCAATAAACTAAAAGAATAGATGAAATAAAAAGATAGAGATAGGTCAGGTTATCGTGAGTTGAGGTGTGATAGCCGATTGGATCGTCTTGGTAAAAGAGTGCAAGGGCAACTCAGTTGCCGTGGCAACTTGCACAGCGGGGTTGCCTTGGCAACTAATCGATGGTTGCCTGGGCAACTAGCTGGGCAACTACTTGGGCGTCTGGGCAGCAACTTCAAGGTTCGGCGGAGCGTTCTTCAATGGTTTCTTCTTATCCCTAAGTCGAAACTCTAGCTACTTGTGCATGCCTTGATAATACATCCCTGCGTGAATCAAGGGTGAACAACAACCAATCTTGCGCTCCTCTTAGCCGTTGAAATCCTTAACTTATTCCTAAGCCGGATTAATCTTCACCATCAATAGATTGAATAAAGACCATACTCATTCGTTTCTTGAATCTAACTCTCCCGATATTAGATAAATAGATGAAGTTACGAGATCCTCTCCCAATTCACTCGCAAACAAGAATAAAAGCCAAGAATGAGTAAACCTTGAATAGAAAAATGCAAACTCTTATTACCTAAACAAAATCCAATTGTTTCTCACAACAACAAAACACAATAACCCCAACCGATCAAGTTAGTTCATGGTTGGGTTCAAAAGATATACAAAGAATAATCCCCAAACCATGAATCTAATGGAAGCAAAGAAGAAGAAGAAGTCGAAATTTCCCCTAATGCTCTCTATCGAAATTTCTCTATTTTTCTCTCTCCCTTGGATTGTCGAAATCTCCTTGCTATTTATAGGGCTAGGCCAAAGTCCTTCTTTGATGAGGAGTTTGAGTTGGAATTAAATTATCTTTAAAGAATATAATTCTTTATTATAATTTTATTCCTATTAGAACTTCTCCTATCTTCTTGGAATTTAATTCTTCTTTAATCTCTGCATGGCAATCAAATTCCTTTGGGCTTGGGCCTTGCTCCATGTCATCTTGGGCTTGTAAAGTCATGAATTTCGACATCCATATTGCATTTTGTCTTTGTCGACAAATGCCATGGCAACTGGCTCGGCGTCTCCTTCATGCATTGCCCTGGCAACTAGCTCGGCATATCCTTCATGCATTGCCCTGACAACTAGCTCGGCATTGCTTTGGCAAGTGATCCTGCACATACACACACAAAAACACACCAAAGCAGCATCTTTTTCCACAAAAATCACCAAGTTATGAAATCAAGCTCAACGGTGGAAAGAAACATGAATTAATGCATGAATGACTAATTATGCAACTATTATGAGCTTAAGTCTAACAATAATATGAGTAAAAAGGGTAATAAAAATAGTACTTTTGAACACTTATCAGACATGATGTGCATTACAATTGGGGAAGATGTTTTAGATGACGGCTCATGGAAGCTTTACTTTGATGGAGCCTCCAATGCCATTGGCCATGAAATAGGAGTCGTGCTAATTTCTCCGAAGGATGTCTACTATCCCTTCACCAGCAGACTAGAATTCTTTTGCACAAACAACATAGCTAAATACGAGGCCTGTGTTATGGAACTGAATGTAGCCATTGAAAGAAAGATCAAAGAACTTCGGGTATTCAAAGACTCATTCTTAGGGATCTATCAGCTACGAGGAGAATGGGAAACTAGGGATCCGAAGCTAGTAAAATACTACGGGTTGGTCCAAGAGCTCATTAAAGAGTTTGAAAAGATCAATTTCATCTACCTTCCTAGAGAAGACAACCAGATGGCAGACGCTTTGGCAACCCTGACCTCCATGTTCAAAGTAAATACAAGAGAAGAAATGAAGCCAATTGAAATGTAGAATTTTGAAAGGCCTGCTCACCGTTATAATGTGTAAGAAGAAATAGATGGCAACCTTTGGTATTACGATATCTTACAATATATCATGTATCGAACGTATCCTGAAGGAGCAAACGAAATTGACCGAAAGACACTCAGAAGGATGGCAATAGGATATGTTCTGGACAGGGAGATTCTGTACAAAAGAGGCCATGATCAAGTGTTGTTGAGATGTGTAGATGCCTGGGAGGCAAAAGAAATTTTGGCAGAAGTGCACGATGGTTTGTGTGGAACACACGCCAATGGTCTGTCAGTGGCCCAAAAAATCATGAGATATGGCTATTTCTGGTTGACTATGGAGGGAGACTACATCAATTACACCAGGAAATGCCATAAGTCCCAGATATATGCTGACAAGATCCATGCTCCTCCTCTACCTTTACACACCATGAACTCGCCTTGGCCGTTCGTAGCATGGGGCATGGATGTCATTGGACAGATCCATTCGAAGGCTTCCAATTGGCACCGTTTTATTTTGGTTGCCATTGATTACTTCACTAAATTGGTAGAGGCAGCATCTTACGCCAATATCACAAGGACAACAGTGTGTAAATTCCTAAAGAATGAGATCATTTACCGATAAGGGTTGCCAGAAAGGATTGTCACCGACAATGCTTCCAACCTGAATAACAAATTGATGACTGAGGTGTGCAACCAGTTCAAAATAACACACCATAACTCCACGACCTACCATCTTAAGATGAATAGGGCAGTAGAATCGGAAAATAAGAACATAAAGAAAATCATTGCGAAGACAACAGACACCTACAAAGATTGGCATAAGAAGCTGCCATTTACTCTGTTCGCCTACTGGACATATGTTCTCACATCAATAGGGGCAACGCCCTATTCTCTAGTATATGGCACAGAGGCGGTACTACCCATTGAGGTTGAGATTTCGTCACTCTGGGTTCTGAATGAAGTAAAACTGGATGAATCAGAGTGGGTGCAAACCAGGTTTGACCAGTTAAATCTCATCGAGGAAAAGAGGCTGAAAGCCACCTGTCATGGTCAAATGTACCAAAGACGAATAATGCGGGCATATGATAAGAAAGTGTGTCCGAGAGAATTCGTAGAGGGAGATCTGGTGCTTAAGAAGATCCTTCCAATTTAGAAAGACTTTAGAAGGAAGTGGATGCCTAATTGGGAAGGGCCATATGCCGTCTAGAAGGCCTTTTCGGGAAGAGCATTGATTTTAACTGAAATGGATGGAGAAGAATTAAAAAATCTCGCGAATTCTGATTCAGTTAAGAAGTATTATGTTTGAAAAAAAAGAAAAAATGATGAAAAATGAGGCAAAAACCTTAAAAGGCGCTTCGTAAAATGAAAACCTAAGGTGAAAACCCGTAAAAGGTGCCTTAGGTGAAGAAAAGGAAAAACGAGAAAAAATAGGAGAGCTCGAGGCGAAAACCCAAAAAATGGCGTCTTGAAGTAAAGGAAGGACCTGAGTTAAAAACCCGCTAAGGGCGGCTCAGATAAATTTTGAGGTTGGGCCTCCGGCGAGTAGAATTACCCCCAGGGTACTAGAAGAATGAGCTTCGGGCAAAGATTCTACTTCGGTCGACAGGATCACACATCATTCATACTGTGGATACTTGGGGTTTTGCATTTCATGTTTTGCTTTCCCTTTTTCTCATGTTTGCCATGACTGTTCTAAAATTGTTCCAAGTCCTTAATGTTAATAAGATCATATTTTTGTGCCTTTATTTCCTTGTCTTCTCATTGTTTTCATAAGCATTATGCAAACATGTTAACATAGACTTATGATAAACAAAAAATTTATGAGCATTACTATGATCTAACCTTGAGAGTACAGGTGACTAGAAAACAAAGTTACCTTTGATCTCGAGCTTTCTACGTAATGAATGTCGAGGCACGACGAGGGGAAGACTTTGAACATCAAAATAAGATAACCAATGTCATGCACCATTCATGCTTGTTTGGGAAAATATTTAAGACGACAATGGAGATCTCCCAGGTGAAAACCCGTAAGGGCGCCTAAAAAAACTCTAAAGTGAAAACCCAAAAGGGCATTTTAAAACTTCGTACCAGAAACTCAGAAAAGAAAGGCGAAATTGGTTGAACCCAACAGTGAGATAGGATACCGCCACTAGAAGAAGAAAAGGAAGACAAAGCAAACAAAGAGTCAGGATTGACTGACTGCGGAAGCAGACGCATCGAGATATTGACACTCATGCATCATATATAGTTAGGCATCCCTAGGATTAGGAGCATGCTAACTCGTTATCACAACATTTTGGCTATTTTAAACAGGTACTTATAGATTACCAATGACTTTGATCTGCGACTTCGTTCTGAAGATGTGGATTTATTTGAAGAAAGATCTCGACAGCCTTAGTAGCGTGAATCTGAAAAGTTCGGCAACCATTTTGGCGTGAGTCCCAAATTCGAAGATCAAGGTTCTATTTAGGAAATGCCTATATTTTTTAGCCCTCGCAGTGAAAAGGTTCTATATAGGAAGAACACGTAACTCTGAGATTTTAGAAGCTAAAAGTCCTATATAGGAAAGACTTGGGGCTCTAGGGTGAAGATTAACAATTCTATATAGGGAGAACTCCAGTCGAAAGAATCCACCCATGACGCAAAAGGTTTTATATAGAAAAAACCCACCTCGTTGAAGGCGAAGAGTTCTATATAGGAAGAACTCCAAGCTTTACCGTCTTAGAGTTAAAAGCTCTATATATGAGGGACTCGTTACTCTGGACTTCGTAACGGAAGGTTCTATATAGGAAGGACCTATAGCCCCAAGATTAGAAGGTGAAAAAGTTCTATACAGGGAGAACTCACGAGCCTGAAGATTCAGCTGAGGAAGAGCGGAAAGTTCCAAAAGAATACGTGACTCCGAAGCTACAAACAGGGAAGTCGGATAAAAATGAGTGTTTATGATCTTTGCTTTGTTCCCGTTCCACGTGAACAAGCAAAGAGGGGTAACTATAATCACTCATTTTTATCTAGGGTATAAATTTTGTGTTAATTTGCAAATATTATGTAATTATTTAATATTTACTATTATTGTCTGTATACATATATTATATTATGTACGTGTGATTAGTATATGTAATATATACATGTGTGATTAATGTGTGTTGCATGTGCACTACGTATTATATGTGTACGTATTAATAATTAATATGGTAGGTGTGTCGTATGTTTGCATGTCACGTATGCTTTAATTGTTTGTATATGTACTAAGGTGCATGGTTATGTTAATTATGTACGAACAAATATATATATATATATATATATATATATATATATATGTGTGTGTGTGTGTGTGTGTGTGTGCTTGTGTATTAATAATGTATGTGATGAATTTGTTAATTTGCATGTATGCTTGTACGTACGTATATTGTAGGTGTGTGTGTATATGTATTATTGTATTTTATTATTATTATTATTATTATTATTATTATTATTATTATTATTATTATTATTATTATTATTATTAGCAATGGGCTAAATGAAATTCAAAAAAATTATTATTATTAATTAAAACCCAAGTGTTGAATTGTCCAGTCCATTTACAAGACCAAAATTTAATTACATAGGGCCCAATTCGGCCAAGCTCGTCCAATAACCAAAACCCTAAAAAAACTATATGATAAAATAACCCTAATTACATATTCTTCTTCTTTTGCGCAGCCGATCAGGAATTGTTGGATCAAATCTTGATCCAACGGTCACAATTGAAGCAGATGCCCCTCTAGCTGCCGCGTGTGATACACGCTCGAGACCTTTCAGCCTCCCACGCGCGGGTGTATCCCACACATCAGATCCTTTGGCTCCCACGTGCCACACGGCTGCATCTGATGGTGCCATGTCATTTTTACCAGATCAAATCTAGGTCGTCTGTTTTTCATGCAACCTCAGCCGTTGGATCAGATCTGATCCAACGGCCAAGGATGCTTCTGGACAAATGGTCACCTCCACCATGACGCCGTACCACCAACCCCTCAACCACCGGACATGCTAAAAAAATCACAAGAAATATGGATATCAGATACCAAATCAAAAAATATATGTATTAGTTCTACCAAAAACAAAAGTCAGAGGATATATATGTATTAATAAAAAAATCTGTAAGTTCCAGTTCTTCCAGTTTCCAGAAATAAAAATACAGAGAGTTTCCAGTGGTAAAGCTTCTCCTTTCCCTTCATTTCATGCATGCAAGTACAAAAATAAATAAAAAACATAAAAGAAGTACGAGATTACCCTTGCCGCAGCCGACGTCCGGTGATAAGCCTTGGGGTTTTTTGAACCATGCATGGTGAATCGGACGGTGGTGGTGGTTTTAAAAAGAGAGTTTTTTTCTTTTAAATGGTTTCTATTTTCCTATATCTAGGGCAGAGGGGGGCCGTTTTCTAAAATCCTGGGCGGTATTTGATTTCTAAAATACAAAACGCTTCGTTTTTGGGTTAGGGGACAGTGGTGGGGACGGCGGCCGGAGTGGCCAGCCACCACCATTTTTTGGAAAATGGTTGAGTGTCTGGGGAGTTTTGGGTTATAAAATGCAGATGATTTAGGGTTATACTAAAGGGTTGAAAAAATGAAAAATAGGCAAAGAGGAGGGCGATCGGTTTGTTATATAGGCCAAAATAAAATTTTGGGGGGTTAATACCATCATAAATCCTCCCGCGCTTTGGGTATTTTCAAATTGAGCATGGCCCTTGGTATAATTGCAAGTCCAGTCCCTCTGCCTTTTTGCTCTCTTTCGATTTCCTCGTGATTTAAACCAATCAGATTTTAAAATGGCAAAAATACTTTGATATTTTTCAAATCAAGTTTTCCCCTTGGGTTAATTACATTTCCAGTCTCCCTAGGTTTTGTCCGACTCTCAATTACGCCCCTAAATGTGTCTTTTTATTTATTTAATTTCTGTTTTATGATTTTCTTTTTATTTCATTTCAGCCCCTTTTCATTGTTTCAAGTATTTATATCATTTACTTTTTATTATGTTTTTTAGTATGTTCGCATTGTTTTTAGTATGTTTTTATATTTTTATGATACATGTTTAGTTTGTGATATCATGTTTTATGTTTTAATTTGTTTGTTCATATTATATATGTCTATTTTACATGTTATGTCTTAGTTTAATTTGCATATCATGTCCATATGTTAGCATGTTTTTTGTTTGTTTTGTATTTATTTGTGATATCATGCTTTTTGTGTTTTAATTCGTTAGTTCATCGTGTATATATATATATGTGTTGTTTTAGTTTCTTTGTATATAGCATGTTTTAGTATGTTAACTTTTTTCCCCTTTGTTTCTTAGGTTACATGTTAGTGTGGAAAATTTGTTAATATCATCATGTATCTTTATTATGTGTGCAAATTGTGTCATGTGTTAATTATCAAGTATTTGTTTTTATGTTATCATATCGCTTTGATTTTTTAGTTTAGTATCATGTTATATCCATACCATGTATATTTTGTTTTTTTAATATGTTATTTATGTGTTAATTTGATCTTGAAGTATCATAGTTAATTAGATCTTTCTATATGTTTGTTTTGTTTTGTGTAAAATTACCATGTCTATGTTTATTGCTTTGGTTTAATGTTGTATTTATGTTTAAATGTTTTATTAGTGTCGTATCATGTTCGTATATATGTTTTATAATTTGTTTTCTAAGATTGCATAACGGAATATTAATTGTCAATGCGGCGCCCTTTTAGTCGAGCGTAAACGTGGCCAATATCAAGCGTAGTGATGTTGTTTATCGGTTTACTCTCGAATAACCGGGTCTTTAAAATTTACTCGCATTTATAACAAAATTTTAATTTAATCATCGCTTTAATCCGAAAATTTTAATATTAATAAAGCGGTAATTATCAAAGTACTAATTTTGGGCGGTGTGGGGTGCTAATCCTTCCCCCATCTATAACCGACTCCCGAACCCAACAGTTTTTAAATCTCTGATTTTATGGTGTCCGGCCTACCTTAGTGGCCGGTGGCGACTCCATTTTAAATAAAATATGGTTTTTCTAAAACCTCAACGGGAGACATTTTTTAAAATACCCGAAAGACCCCAAACACCCAAAACCTCGTTTTTTAGCGAAAAAAAAGATCGCTACAGTATAATATACTAATAATATAATATAATAATTATAATATATCAACAAAAGCAAATAATAAAGATAAATTTTTTTCGTTTTTCATTCAAAGTATAACATATAACTGAAACAAATTAATAGCAATTAATTACACTAATAATATTAGTAATATAATAATAAAACAATACTAATAATAATATTTTTAGATTTTTCTTCGCTTTTTAAATCATAACATAATAAACAGATAACTCTAATTAATTATAAAATAGATACCACTAATAGATATAGAATATTTAATAATATTTTTTTTTCTTTTTTAACTAATAATTATAATATATATAAAGTAATAACAACTAAGGCCCATTATTCAAATATTTACAAAAATAAAAATAGGTTAAAATCCGGATAAAATTAGTGATTACACTTGCACCTCAACAATTCAGATCGAATCACATTCTCACCAATCTGTAGATCAATAATCTCATCAATTTGCGTAATCCAATCTGTTTCCACTTGAAACCGACTCCTCTCAAAAGTGGAAGGTGCCAATGTTTCCAAATCCACTTGTACCAACTCACCCCAAAGGGCCACGATATTTTGAAAAGTGCCCTCTTACCAAGCATGGATTGGAATTCCACTTGCTGAGAGCCAAACATGACGATTCAGTATTCCCATCATTGGCGAACATTCTATTACATTTTTTAGCCATCTACCCAGGCATCCGGCCTCTAACGTCTTCTTTCTCGATTTCTTATCTTCGAACAAGAATAGGATTACCGATCCTGCTGCCCTCATCACCTTGAAACCCCTAAGGTCGGCCTTTCAAAATTATTTCACTAAATCTAAAATATGGGACGGCTGGCGGCAGAAACCGACAGCACAATTTTTAAGGATTTCTAATTTATCTTCATCAACAACCCCAGCAACCGATTTGCATCGCACTTTAGATTGTGAGATCGGCCTATCAATATCCTCTATATTTCGAATCTGTCGTTGCATAGGTTTTTCGTTTGGGCTCCTCTGCTGTGTGACTCGATCTCCTTGGGAGGGATTGGATCCTCCTTTTTTCCGTTTCCAAAATAAATCGCGGGCATCCTTTTCGCCATCGCCACTCTTACTCCTGAGTCGTACAACCGGAATCTATTAAATCTCTCGATGACTCTGTCTGCGTCCGCTTTTGATTTCATTCTCACAAATCCGAATCTGGATCCATCCCCCAATTTCTTAAGAACAAAGACATCAACCACAACCCCATGCCTAACGAATACCTGCAAGATCCTTTCCAATGCAATTGTAGTGGAAGATTTGCCACAAACACTGTCCAACATCGCCTACCTTGGGAGCCTCCATCCCTCGCCATCTATCCAAGCTTTTTTTATATTAATTAATTAATAAATTAAATACAGATCATTATAAAAAATGATAAATATTACTAAAATTCTGCTTTGAGTGTGTACGAATCATAAAAGTTGGGTACTAAGGAAAAACATTGAGAGTTTAATTTTCATACCATGTAGGATGGCAACGAGACATGCCAAATTGGACCTGATTCTACTTTATAAATATATGTTTGGTTCTGAATTTTATTTAATACGTTAGTATGTAACTTTGACGTGGGTTCTAAAAATATTTTTTTTAATATAACACAATCTAAAATTTTATAAAACTTGTTGATGCCTAAAGTATCGAGCACCAGACAATAGAGGTGAAGAAGAGGACTGCGGTGGTTGGTGGCAACTTTAGGCAGTTCATCCCGGTTGATTTGGTGAAGATAGTCGCATATAATACAGTGGTCGAAGTAAGGAGGGAGATGAAAGGTAGAGAAGAAGAGGGAAAGTTATCCTTGGTTATTCCCGTGTCCCACTTCTCTAGGATGGCCTGAGTATTTATAACCCCAAGTATTGCTGGTAGTAGAATGGTGTCAGGCCTAACATCATGATGGCTATTGATGGGTTGATAGAGTAGTCTCGACTATCGAGTAATAGGCTGAATAGACTCGATAGTTTTCATGATGAGGCACGACAGTTGAGCGTGGAGAGTGGTCCGGAGAATGGAAGCTTCATAGGCCATGGTACCTTACATGTTGGGTGGTGTGGAGAATAGGAGATCCGAAAGAGCTGCAACGGAGGCTTTTGAATTCCGAAGGAGGATGCTGGGGGTATAACACATTTAGAGGCTTTGGGTCCGAAAGTACATATTAGGGGTATAACACTTGTCCTTCCTAGGTCTAGAGAATACCATAAAGTGGTATTAGCCGAGATGTATTCGAGAAGTTTGCCTTGTGGTCGTTGACTACGAATATAATTAAATGACTCGACTCTAAAAAACCATCAGAGGAGCGTATATAGGCAATTGACTCAACTCTGGGAAATCTTCAAAAGAGTGAATATAAGCAAATGACTCGACCTTGGGAAATCATCAAGGGAGTGAATATAAGCAAATGACTCTACTCCCGGAAATCATTGGAGGAATGAATATAAGCAAATGACTCGACTCCAAGAAACTTAAAATGGGATTGTCTGGATCAAATCTTGATTCGTATGGGTTTTGGAATTACATGGCATAAGTGGATGCATGAATATGTTAGTAGAACACAGCTCTCTATTGTGTGCCTCGTTAAAAAACTCTCTAAATCTAAATAAAAAAAAGACTACAACACAATTAGAATAAAATTACATCTTCCTAATATAATTTGTTCTATTTACAACAATAATATTAGAATAAATACAATTATTTTAGAGAGGAATCAAAAAAAAGAAGAACCGGAAAAAATAAAGGTGAAAGGGTACGAAATGAATTGTCATTTTCCAAGTAGTAGTAGTTATTGTCCTTTTTTTCAATAAAGAAAAGTTAGTCCTTTTTTATCTTTGAAACTGAGTAGTAATAGTTTCTCTGTAGACAATAACTCATCCTCGCATCATCGATTAGGGATGGACATATGATCGAGTCGAGTTAAAATATTTTGAGTTAATCGATTTGAAGAGTCCTATTTTATAATTCAAATTTTATTTAAAATTTTTTGAGTCGGTTTCGAATTTATGTTTAAATTTAATGGCTAAAGAGTTAATTTTGCCTCTGTAGTAAATCCAAATCAGTAATATTGTCCCTAATTTTTTTCATGTAATTTTGCCCTCAAATTCATTCAATTGCAGCAATTTTACCCTTTGACCAACGTTGACTGTTAAAGTGGTGACATGGCAGTTAACAGTGTTGATGTGGTGTCCACGATGGTGACATGGCAGTACACGTGTAACGATGACGTAGCAAAGGGGCTGAATTGCTTTTTTTAACCGACTTTGAGGGTATAATTGATTTTTTTGTTGAGTTTGGGGGCATAATTAATTTTAATTGAAGTTCGATAACTTATTTAATCTTTAAGCTAAAAATAAGAAATTATGAAACTTTTAAAAATATTTAAATAATATATAAATATTTATAAAATATTAAAAATAAAAACATTATACTGAATTTAAAAAATTAAGTAAAAAAACATAAATTAAAAATATCAAAAGTTATAAATATAAAAAAAATCAAAATTTCAAAATATTTATAAAAACCATTGAAAAAGTGTTCGACTGTTTTTGGTTATGTTAAGCCAACTAATTTTCCTTGAACATATTTTCAATGGAATCATCGTTCCATTAGAGTAGTAATAAAACTTATAAAATATTAATGATGATCAATTTCATGTAGAAAAGTGAAAGAAAATTTGATGAAATTGTTTGTTCATTTTTATTCAAAAACTAAATAAACTGATTAAGTTAATTTGACTTTTAAACAAATTGTTTCTCCATTTTTAATATTTTAAAATTTTAATTTCTTAAATTCTCATTTTTAGCTTAAATATTAAATAAGTTATCGAACATTCAATTAAAATCAATTATGCCCATGAACTCAGTAGAAATAAATTATACCCTCGAAGTCAGTTAAAAAAAACAATTTAGCCCCTCTACCACATCATCATTACACGTGTACTGTCAAGTCAGCATCATGGACTGTTACGCTAGCACAGTGAACCGCCATGTCAACACCATTAATTGACATGTCAGTACTTTAACGGTCAACATCGGTCAAAGGGTAAAATTGTTGTAATTCAATAACTTCGAGTCCAAATTTTCATGAAAAAACATTAGGGGAAACATTGTTGATTTGGGTTTATTATAGAGGCAAATTTGACCCTTTAGCCAAATTTAATTGTAAACATTTATGATGTTATGATACTAATTAGTTCCAATTTAAATAGTTTTCTATAACCATATACAATACATATATATATATATATTTCTTATTATGTATATGTATATGTATATGTATATGTATATGTATATGTATATGTATATGTATATGTATATGTATATGTATATGTATATGTATATGTATAATTGAGAGACTTGACTCGAACTTGAAAACTGATTCATTAATTACTAAAAAGCTCTTATTATTCGATCTATTCAAATTTTCATTTTATAACTCAAACTTTATTTGAACTCTTTTCGAGTCGAGTCATGTTTACCAAATTACGAATCGAGTGTTAAACTCTCAAAGTAATCCAGAATATTATAAGGCAAAGTGCTTCAAAAACATAGAGATGAAAACGTACTTCTTATTCGAGTATTTTCATAACGAGCCGAGTCGAATAATTCGTTTCTCGAGTCAAGTCGAGTTTTGCCTACCCTTATCATCGACGCCAAACAATCGGTGTCATAGGGTTTTTTCCCTTTTTGAAAATAAAGATTGATGTAGTCACCACCGGCCACTTTGGTAGGCCGGACATCGTTAAAAATTAACCAGAGATTCAAAATGCTTGGGTTCGGGAGTTGGTTATGCGTGGGGAAGGATAGCACCCCACAACGCCCAAAATTGGTACTGTGTTGATTAATTGTCGTCGTTGCAAGAAAACAAAAATTCGAATTTTAATCCCAAAAAGCAGTCTAAGGAGAACATTTCCTAATTTACAACAACCGATGAAGATGACACCTGAATGAGTCAGGACACCACTTCCTAACTGATTCCTGAAATAAAGTGGAATATATTCCCTTAAAAGTTAAATAGCACGGTAAGTATGTATGTATGTATGTATGTGAGTATGTACAAAAACTATAAAATTTATATAAAATATATAAAAAATAAAGATTATAATATATATATGTAATTAACAAAGTTATAATAAATATAATATAATTTTATTTTTTTGATGAAAAAATGTAGTATAATTTTAAAAAACTATGTAAAATATTTATACGCAATAAATACATTATAATAAAAAACTATATATAATAACGTTTTATAGAATATAAAAAATACATATTATAATATATACATAATAGATAATATATACTTAATAATATACTGAATATATCATATACAAATATAATATACATTATATAATACTATATATACACATTAAACATACGTAATGATAACATACTATATATTATATAAATATATATTTACATTTCACATGATAATATATTATAAATACATATAAATGTATTACACTAACATTATATATACATATAAATATACTAAACATATATTATACATATTATATACAAATTACATATTAATTATAATAAATGAACAAGTAAAAATAATAATAAACATATCGAATATAACATAAAGACTGAAACTAAAAGAAGCAAAAAAAAAAACAATGCAAAAAATAGATTAAAAATAATATATAGGGGTGACAATAAATAATTTACAAAGATAGGGGACCAAATCCGAAATTATACCCTCGAATTAGGACCAAATTGGAACCTGTAAGAAGTTTGAGGGACCAAATAGGTAAATATTCCATTTTAAATCGATAAAAACTGAATGCGGGACCAAATTGCAAAGTTTGCAAAACAGTCAAGGACTGTAAGAGAAATAAACCATACGACACTGTTAGAGTATGCCCAAAGACCAATCATAAGATGATTTGTAAATGACATTTGTTTTTACCTTGTTTATTCAAAAAGAGGCAGTGTAATTATTATTTGTTATTCTGCGTGCATAAATAAACTGAATTATAATAAAATCCTTATAATAATATGGTTATTCTTAAATGTCCTTACTCGAGTATTATTGTGGGCATGGACAATAATAATACAACAAGACAAATATGTAGTTGATTGATGACAAAGTGTTTTCATTGACATGGAGATGTCAAAATCAATACATAAGTATGTGTTAGAGAACGACATACTGGACTAACCCGCTATGAACATGTTTCTTGGATTATCATGTAACGGTCACAACATTTCTCATAGTGATAACTACATGTATGATCCTCAGACTTGAGATCATTATTTCAACATTGTGAGTGACATATTTTGGTGCGATCAAATGTGTGTCGTAACTGACTACACTATAAAGACTTATATTGGATATGTCACAATCTATGTAGTGGAATATGGTTGATCAAGATAGAATTTGTCCCTCCTACATAATAGGAGTAATATCGTAGGCCACTTGATTGAGTGAGACTAGAAATGCATGGTCATGCTCGAATAAGTTGATATGAGATATCATAGTTATTCATTTATAATAGTCTACTCAAGATATCAAGAAATATTAGATGGACTATACAAGTGTGATTGTTCCATGACTTGTGTCCAATCTAAATATAAAGGACAAAAGGATGCAATACATAAATAGAGTTAATCACGAAAAAGGTTATGTCGAATCATGATTTCTTGTAACTTAGGTGACAATGACATATTGCTAGATGTCACTCATTGTTTGTAATATTAGAAATGTTCTAATATTTACTACTAACGTTACATGAACCTACATGGTCACACCCACAATTAAAATGAGCATATATTAAACGAATTATATATGTACAAATTTGTTGTACACGAATTTAGTTAAATTAATATATATATATAATTTAACTATTGGGTAAATATTAAAAGAAATATAATTATTGTAGTTATGACTCTTTTAATATATAAATAATATAATTCAGTTTAAATCAATATATATGTATATTGAAATCCTAATTAAGTTAAATTGGGATTATATATATTTAATATATATATTAAAAATCCTAATTAAGTTGAATTGAGATTATATATATATAATATATAAATATAGAAATCCTAGTTAAGTTGAATTGGGATTATATATATTTAATATATATATATATATATATATTGAAATCATAATTAAGTTGAATTGGGATTGTATATATTTTAATATATATTGAAATCCTAATATAAGTTAAATTAGGATTTCAAAGGCTATATAAAGGCATGACAGATCTAGCAGTCATTAATGCTTTTTGGAAAAACCCTCTAAATAGTTTAGAGAGTTTTATATGCTCGTTTTAACTAGGTAAACTACGTAGAGGTTGGAGCATTACCGTTGCAGCTTAAAAATCATCATCGTGGAATCGTGATTGCTGGATATTTTTTCTGCTACGCCATGGGGTGTGACAGCGAGACCCAACAGTGGTATCAGAGCCACTTGTATGATACGGATTCAGGTTTTAATTACTTGGGTGATGTAATTGTATGATATACATGTTATTTTTTTTTATTTATTTAGCGAATATATGATATTTTTACGAGCAAATTGATTCAATCACGATTAATCTATTAATCCAGTTAAAAGATGTTCCTAAGATTGATTATTAAGAGTTAATCATCAGGATCTTTGTTGATAGGGTTTGAAATATTATATGTTAATTGTTAACATATTCAATATGGAGTTTTAGGGTTTTTGATGCTAAGTGTTAACATACGCAGGTTATACTTATATATTATACTAATGGTTAGTCTATAAATTTCGTACCGAGAAAGTAAAAAGAGTTGCCTTAGTAAAAACCTAGTGGATTTTAAAATTCTAAAAAAACACGATAATATTAATAAAAGTTATCAAATTGTGAGGCTTTTTACATAGCAATTAAGATGCTAATTTTTAAAATTTCCCCACCGCTGACCGATTAGCAGCACCCCACCGATGGCCCCGCAGTCGTCAAACCCCCGCAAAGGGCTTTGCTCCTTGACCCCTATGTAGGAACAATCCGGTAAAACCTTAATAACAAACTGCGTCGTTATTAGTTTTGATATGCACAGTGTTTGGAATACATGGTTATGACCCAATAGCCCATTTAGTTTTATTTGTAAGGTTTTATAAATAGAGCCTGTGTGTCGTGCCTTTCTCTACTTTTATTGTAATTCTCTTCTCATCTTACTCCCTCGTATGTAAAACGAGCTTTTGAAACTGTAATCTATACGAAGAAGCATAGACCCGAGGAACAGAAGTATGGGCCGACAGAAAGATGCTTGAGAAGTTTTTTTATCCTTAGAATATTTTGGTTCTCCCATTGGCTTGGGACGGGCCACCTTAGGATATGGGCTATAACTATTGCATTCATATTTACTGTTTTTCATGTATGTGACAAAGTAAATGTATGGGATGCATGCTAGTTAATTGATAAGATCAAATGTTAAATGGTGAGATAATATTCACTAAACCCCTCAATAAAATATTAAGTCTTTTATTGCTTCCCAATATTAACCCTCGTTAAAGTCTAGATCAATGCGTTGTAGGTTCTGCTAAAGGGAGGTACTTGTATCTATCTTGGCCAAACGCGAAGAATAAGCAAGTGATATTCGTTGGTTGTAATATTGGTTAAAGACTTAACTAGGTTACTCTAATATGATTAGAAAACCTAAAAGTTAGTTATTTGGATAATCATAAGATGATTATGAACAAGAGCTGTTCACCAAATGAAGGAGTTACATGAGATGTAATTAGCAAGTGTTGCTTACCTAGATAGACCATAATATTAAGAGAAAAGCCAAAGCCGACTTAAGAGAATGTGAAATTTGGATCCTTGCCCACTAGAAAAACTTTACAAAAGTTATTTTCGACATTAATATTTGAGGGTTATTAATTTTAATAAAAGTACTGGTAGTACAAAGTAATTTTATAAACAAACATGGTAAACGTACTTAAAAATTCATATTTTACTGTTGTAGACTTATTATGGCAAATACAAATTTGTTATCATTGCGATCGGTCCTTGAGAAGGACAAGCTGAACAACGTAAACTACCTTGACTGGTCACTGGAAGAAAAATATTTCCATTGTAACAAGGCATGTTATTGTAAAAGGAACTGCCCCATTTATCTTGAAAAGTCAAGAAGGCAAATGAAAGCAGAGCGTCCTTTTCAGATATTTATGTTATTGATATTAATTTATCAACACCTACTTCTTAGGCATTGGATACTGGTTGTCGTTCTCATATTTGTACATTTGTATATGGACTACAAAAGAGTAGAAATCTGAGAAAATGAGAGGTGGACCTATGGGTTGGTAATGGAGCAAGAGTTGTTGCATTAGCTATAGGAACATATACTTTATCGTTGCCTAGTGGACTTAATTTATGTTTATAGGATTGTTATTTTGTGTCTAGTTTGACTAAAACATCATTTCAATTTCATGTTTAGACAAGATTGGTTTTAAGATAATTATTAAGAATAATTGTTGTTCTTTTTATCTCGATAATGTTTTCTATGGTGTGACACAATTAATAAATGGACTCTATATTTTGGATCAAGAGAATTCCATTTACAACATAAATACGAAAAGATTAAAAAACAAATGACTCTAATCAAACTTATCTTTGGCATTGTCACTTAGGTCACATAAGTGAAAACCGCATTTCAAAACTTCATAAAGATGGATTTTTTGATTCATTTGTTTTTTATCAACTTGATGTATGCGAGCCTTGCATATTGGAAAAGGTGACCAAAGCTCATTTTAAGGGTAAAAGTGAGTAAGCAAGTGATTTATTGGGATTAATACATACTGATGTATGTAGACCAATGAATACATAAGCTAGAGGAAGGTTTCAATACTTTATTACTTTCACAAATGACTTCAGGAGATATGGGTACATTTACCTAATGCATCACAAATCTGAAGCCCTTGAAAAGTTTAAGGAATTTAAAAATAAAGTACAAAACCAACTAAGAAAAAACATTAAGGCTCTTTGATCAGATCGAGGAGGAGAATTCTTAAGCTTAGAGTTTGGTGACCTTCTTAAGGAATATGGGATTGTCTCACGCCTCTTGGTACTCCATAATGGAATAGAGTTCCCGAAAAGAAGAAATCGAGCATTGTTAGACATGGTTTGATCAATGATGAGTCATGCTGATCTTCCAGTTTCTTTTGGGGACATGCACTAAAATAGCTGCTTTTACACTAAATCGTGTTCCAACTAAATCTGTTCAAAAATACCATATAAGATATGGACTAGGAAACGTCCTAATATTTCTTTTATGAAAATTTAGGGATGTGAAGCTTATGTTAAACATAAGATGTCTACAAAGCTTGAATTGTGGGTTATCCTAAAGAAACTAAAGGATATTATTTCTTCAATCCTACCGAGAACAAAGTGTTTTTTCCTCGAACATGAATCTTCCTAGAAAGAGAAATTGTTTTCCTAAAAGAAAGTGGGAGAAATATTAAACTCAATGAAATTTAAGTTTAACCACATATTATTGAATAAGAGATTGAACAACAACAAGTTCCACAAGTTGTTGAGGAGCATTCAACAGTATTGGAAACACAACCATTGCGAAGATCTTTGAGAGAATGCAATGCCAAAGAAATGTGGATTTCTTGTCACATTGCATGGTGATGTTCTCTTCATGGATCAAGATGAGCTCAGGACTTATCAAAAAGCAGTAATGGAGCCAGACTTTGAGAAATGGCTAGAGGCCATAAAATTCGAGATGGATTCCATGTCAGAAAACCAAGTTTGGACCTTGGTTGACCCACATGAAGGGGTTAAGCCCATAGGGTGCAAGTGGTTTTCCAAAAGAAAAATGACATGAAGGGTAATTTACAAACATACAAAGGATGATTAGTCTCTAAGGGCTTTCGTCAAATTCATGGTATAGACTATGATGAAACCTTTTCACATGTTGCTATGTTTAAATCCATCCGGTCTTACTCGTGAAAGCTGTATTTTATGATTATGAGATATGGAAAATGGAAGTTAAACCATTTTTCTTAATGGAAAACCAGATAAGGATGTGTACATGACACAACCTGAAGGTTTTGTCGATCCAAAAGATGCCGAAAAAATATGCAAGCTACAAAGATCCATTTATGGATTGAAGCAAGCTTCTCGAATTTGAAATCTTCGTTTTAAAGATGCAATCAAAGAGTTTGGTTTTATCAAAAATGAAGATGAGTCATGTGTTTTCAAGAAAATTAGTGGGAGCACTATCATATTCTTGGTAATGTATATGGATGACATACTAATAATAGGAAATAACATACCTAGCTTACAGTCTGTAAAAACTTGGTTAGGAAAATATTTTTCCATGAAAGACTTGGGTGAGGCAACATACATATTAAGATTCAAGATCTATAGAGATAGATCGAGAAGACTCCTAAGATTGAGTCAAAACTCATACATAAATAAAGTACTAAAAAGATTCAGCATGGAAGAATCCAAAAAATGGGTTTTTACCTATGAGACATGAAATATCACTCTCGAAGGAAATGTGTCCTTCAACACCTCAAGAAAGAGAGTGCATGAGTAAAATTCCATATACTTCAACAATTAGATCTGTCATGTATGCCATGCTATGTACTCGTCCAGATGTATCATAAGCTTTAAGTATGACAAGTCGGTGCAAGGTAGATCCCAATAAAGGTCATTGGGTTGTAGTTAAAAATATTCTTAAGTACTTAAGAAGAACTAATGATACATTCCTTATATATGGAGGTGAGGAAGAGCTAAGTATAAAAGGTTATATTGATGCCAGCTTTCAAACTGATAAGGATGATTCACGATCGCAATGGGTTTTGTGTTCTACCTTAATGGAGTCGTTGTGAGCTGAAAAGGTTCAAAGCAAGATACAATAGTTGTTTCTACAACAGAATCCGAGTATATTGTAGTATACGATGCTGCAAAAGAGGGTGTTTGGATCAAGAAATTCATATATGAACTAAGGGTTGTGCCGAGCATATTGAATGCTATAAATCTACGTTGTGATAACAACTTAGCCATCGCAGAAGCAAAAGAACCCAGATCTCACCAACGATCCAAACAAATAGTTAGGCATTACCATCTCATTCGAAAAAATATAGATCGAGAAGATGTGAAAATATGTAAGAGTACCAATAGATGATAACATTGTCGATCCACTGACAAAGCGTTTGATGCAGCAGAAGCATAATCTTCACACTAAGTCACTTGGTATTAGATACATGAGTGATTGGTCTTAGTGCTAATGGGAGATTGTTAGAGTATGCCCAAAGACCAATCATAAGATGATTGTAAATGAAATTTGTTTTACCTTGTTTATTGAAAAAGAGGAATTGCCATTATTATTTTTAGTTACAATTCTGCGTGCATAAATAAACTAAATTATAATAAAGTCCTTAGAATATTATGGTTATTCTTAAATTCCTTAGTCGAGTATTATTGTTGGTATGGGTAAAAATAATACAGTAAGACTAATATGCAGTTGATTGATGACGAAGTGTTGTCATTGACATGGAGATGTCAAAATCAATACATAAGTATGTGTTAGAGAACGACATACTGGACTGACCCGCTATGAGCATATTTTTTGGATTATTATGTATAATCCTCGAACTTGAGATCATCATTATTTCAACAGCATAAGTGATACACTTTGATACGATTAAACGTGCGTCGTAACTGACTACACTATAAAGACTGATATTGGATATGTCACAATCTATGTAGTGGAATATGATTGATCAAGATAAGATTTGTCCCTCCTACATAATAGGAGTAATATCGTAGGCCACTTGATTGAGTGAGACTAGAAATGCATGGTCATGCTCGAATAAGTTGATATGAGATATCATAGTTATTCGATTATAATAGTCTACTAAAGATATTAAGAAATATTAGATGGACTATACAAGTGTGACCGTTCCATGACTTGTATCCAATCTAGATATAAAGGAAAAATGATGTAGTACATAAATAGAGTTAACCACGAGAATGTTATGTTGAATCATGATAACTTAGGTGACAATGGCATATTGCTAGATGTCACTCATTGTTTGTAATATTAGAAATGTTCTAATATTTACTGTTAACGTTACATGAACCTACAAGGTCACACCCACAGTTGAAATGAGCATATATTAAACGAATTATATATGTACAAATTTGTTGTACACAAATTTAGTTAAATTAATATATATTTTGTAACATCCCAATTTTGGGCCTAGCAGTTTGGTGGGTTACTTAGACGATCCAGTGGATCAGGTTGGGGATTCTAGTCGAATTCGGGAGTAAATATGTTTCGGTAAGATAAAAATATGGGAAATGGCTAAAAGTCATATTTTAATATATGATTAATAATGGTGGAAACAATTTTGGAAAATGGGATTTGGAAATGTAACATTTTGGTTAGTGACCAAAATGTGATTTTTGAAAATTATTTTTTGAAGCGACTAAAATGAAAAGGGTCAGGTACTTAGAAATTTTTTGGAGCTAATTTACCAAGTTTTGACTGGTGATTTCTCCTTTCAATTAAAGTATTTTTAGCATGTTTTAAAGATTAATTAAAAGGGAAGTGGTTATTAGAGTTAGTTATTTGCTTTTAAAGAAAATTCATGTAGTTTTTTTCTAAACCTTTTCTCTCAACTCCTTTTCTGCCAAACACTCAAAATTTCATCAAAATCCAGAGGTGAGAGATTCTTTTACTCATATTATTGATTTTAACTTGATTCTTTAGCTTTGTTTTACAATATCTCATTGGAATATTATGTTTTCTTAGCTTTAAACAAGCCAATTGAGGTAAAAATCACACAATAGGGGTAAGGTTTGTGATCTCCTCTATTGAATGGTTCTTTATTGATATTCCCAAGTGTTTGATCCTTGATTTATGGTTTATAATCTGATTTTATTTTTTTATGTTGAATTAATTTAGGTAATTGGGTGATTTTGGATGAAATAGTGAGAGATCCATATTGGATATGTTTTCCAGTAATAAAGATTGATTTTAATCATATTTTGGATGTATTATAATGTTGATAAGTTGTTTTTCTCAATGTAATCCCGAAACTCTTGAATCCTTAGTTGTTTAGGTTGTTAGATTGGTGTTTTTGTGGAGTTGCAGTGGTTGTTTGATTGTTGGATGTATTTGGATGTGTAAATCCTATTTTTGAGTGTTAATTGATGATTATGGAAGTGTTATATTGATAGATCATGGCTGGGTTATGTTTGGAAAGGGTTAGGTGATGTTTTCGATTGTTGTGGTTGGTTAATTGAGAAGGGATTGTGGAAGTTCGTGATAAATTGTTGTTACAGATTTTGAATGCATTGAGATGCATTAATCCTTTTTTGTAATGTGTTCAAAATAGGGGAGGTTGATCCGGAAGTGGTCGGTGAAGCTTTGGAGGCTTCAGACGCTTGATTTCGCGTCGACGAATTGAAGTTTCGCGTATCGGTGAGTGAAAATGTGGATTCTAGCTTTGGAATGTTTTAAAGGTGGTTTATGGGAGTTTAAACTTAGCTTGATACGCTGGTTTAAACTCGAAAGTAAGTAAATGTGGTTTTCCTCTCTTAGTTGTGCTAGATTGAAATGGTTTTATGCACTTGTTTTGAATTACATATTACCTACTGTTTAAGCATGTTTTAAAGTATTTGAAATACTGTTTTTAAGCATGAACTGCTGAATGATGCACATGGTAAGTGATCCTTGTAAGTATGTGGTCTATACTTGTGTTTAAAGCATGTGATGTTGCTTTGGGAAATGGTTTGGTGAATGCTTGTTAAAACAGTGAGGTTAATGGTGTATGGTTAATTATATTGGCAAGTGATATGGTTTTAAAATTGTTATCGGATATAGTTGGTCGGCCATAGGATTGATAGTTCTCTATAATAAGTCACATTGGATGTTGAGGTGTTTAGATCCGTGTACCGAAAACTCTATCCAAGTACCCTAATGGTAGAGGGGCTTTACAGTACTGTATACTCCCGTTAATGGATTAAGCATCTAACAAAGGTAAGGGGTTGGTGTCCCCGTGGGTTGAGAGTGTACCTAGTTGTTAGGTACCACGATTGTGATTGTATCGCTATTTTTGGTTGAGATGGCTTGAAGTGTTGGGTAAACACTTGTTGAATCCGTGTATCTAACGAACTCTTTTGGTAAATGAACTTGGTTAATGATCACTTGTAAGCCAAAATAATTATTGATGTATCATTGAAAAGTTTATGTTGTATAATGTGACTTATACATGTTTACTCTTTAAGCTTTGCATATGGTTGTTATGCATGGGAATGCTTAAATTGAGGTTGAGCAATGGGACTTGCTGTTGGTTAATGGTACATGTTACATAAAGTTTAATATGCTGGTTTTAAAGATGTAAAGTGCATGTTTTAAAGGCATGATAATGTTTAAGTAATGTTTTAAAAGATGATTGAAATGAGATTTCTATCTAATATTGCGAAATGATTTAAATGCATTGATGGTGTGTTGTTTTTTAGCACTCTTCACTAAGCCTAGTGTGCTTACGCTCTCTTTGACCATCAATGCAGAGAATTAAAGGTTGGAAGGTAGCAGGAAGCAATGGATCAGTACAAGAATTGATAAACAAATTATGTTTTGAATTAGACTATAAGTAGTAAGGGCAATGGGGATTTCTGTTGTTTTTGGGAGATGCATTGTTGAACTCTCTTTGGAGCAAGTTTATGTTGTCGCTTCTGGGTTGTAAAAGGCCTTTATGATTTGATTTTGGTGATGGCTTGAAACTTTATGTTTTACTTGAAAGGTTTGTTAGGTTGCATACCTATAGATTTACATTTGAAGCTTGATGCTATGTTTGTTGTTTAATCTAGGTTGTTTGGATGTGGATTGACTCTTGATTGTGTTAGATGTATTTTAGAAACATGCTAGGGTATTTGGTATGTTTGAAAGCATGTTTAACTAGCATTTAAGGACATTTCAGGTCTAGGCGTACTGGTACGGGTGTCCCTCTTTCGGTACGGGTAAGCCATTTTAGGCTTGGCGTACCGGTACACGGGCAAGCGTTCCGGTACAGTCAAAGGCAATTCAGGCTTGCGTTCGGGAACATTGTGAGGTGTTTCGGTACGGTATAAAATATTTGTGGAGGGTGTTTCGATACGCGGAGGCGTATTGAAACGGACTTTGGTCACTGTAAAATTGGATTTTTAAGTTAACAAGGGCATACCAAAATGGGCTTCACCGTACCGATACGGTGGCTGTTAAATCAGTTATTTGGGTTGTATTGAAGTTCTGTTTCCTTGCGTTTTGGTCCCTGAATCTTGTAGAAGTAATTGAATATGCTTGGATGTCTGTTTTGAGCTGAGCTTTGTCACGTAAGCATGAAATTGGTCTAATTAAAAGTTGGTGACCTCAAAATGGACTTAGTCTTTGTATTTTCCTGAAATTGCAATTTGGCCCCTATTTTGTGCAGTGCCCAATTGGATATCGATTTGATGCCCAATTGAGATAGGTTCTCACCTGTGAATAATATGTATATGTAAGAAAGTAATAATACATCTAGATAAGATAAAAGAAAAAAAAAAGACGCGTTTAAGTTTTATCTTCCTGGTTTACTTCGGTAAACCTAATGTAGGTTGCTTGGTTCAGTCTTGCGTCTAGGCCAAGTCGAGGGGGTTACATTTGTCGGTATCAGAGCCAGGTTTTGAAAGGTTAGGATGTTGATGCTTGATTGTAACATTGTTGTTATGCACGGTGATTGAATACGCATGTTGATATATATATATATATATATATTTGTGAGTATGACTATCATGATGATATAGAGAGTTGTAGTTGATGTTTGCTTGGTACGGTGTTTGCGATATGTACGTTGGTTGCTTTATGCCATGTTAGGGGAAAAATATGGGAAACTATTTCCTTATTATTATAGTCTGAAATGTTTTGAATTGACGTGAAAGTCTTGGATCCTTGCTTGAAGCTGGCCTAACGGTGTTGCTTTGAAATGTTTATCATGCCTTAGATATATTGTGATCACGATGGGACCGAGGAGAGAGTTGTGATCTAGTACGATTGCTATTATCGTTGGGCAAGGAAATGAGGAGAACGTTATACCTCCTAGAGGGTTGCCACCGTCCCTACCTAATCCACCTGGGGGAGTGAAGCAAGTGCCACTTGAGCTAGCTGGGCCAGGATTAGGCAATATGGCACCGTTGATACAGGCCATGGCCGGCGCTTTTTAGGTAGCAGTTGCGGGTGTCCATATACTGGCACCACCAGTAGTTGGGTTGGGTTTGCCTTTTGAGCATCTTTGTAGTTTGGGCAGAGTTGAGTTTCAAGGTTTGTCGTCTGAGGCTTCTGAGGAAGGGTTGGCCAGTACTGATAGGATACTGGGCTAGATGGCCTGTTCTAATGCCCGTAAACTGGGTTGTGTCGTATCCTTATTGTAGGGTGATGCGTACACATGGTGGACTACCACGATATCTGGTATAGGGATCGAGGATGTAACCTGAGAGTTTTTTTATGAGGCTTTTAGGAAGAAGCACCTGGGAGTCCGATATCAGAACGATAAGAAGCGTGAGTTCATGGCTTTGGTACAGGGTAGTATGTCTGTTGCTGAGTACGAGGTGTAATTCGTGAGGTTAAGTCAGTATGCACATGAGGTTGAGTTAGTATGCACCTGAGTTAGTTCCTAAGGAGCGTACGTGATGTGATCATTTATGCTACGGGCTTGTGCAGGAGGTTAAGACATACATGCTTGCTGCTGATTACACCGATTTTGATGTGTTGGTTTCACAGGCTAAGGATGTTGAGCGAAATTTGAGTATAGCTTCTAGGTCTCGAGGTTTTAGTTAGGGTAAGATGGCGGCTGATTCTAGTAGTGACAGTGGTCAAGCCAAGAAACACCGTATCAAAGGTTTCATCCGGATCTGAGGCAAGGTGGAGGTGTTGTTGGACGTGGAGTCTAGGGAAATGGTGCCCAAGTTAGAGCTCCATTTAACACCTACTAGGTTTGTGGATCCCAAGATCATCTGAGGCGAGATTGTCCATGTTTGGCCAGAGAAGGTCAGGCTCCCGCTCTTGTTATGGCGAATGCTTGTTAGAGTTGTGGGTCTAGCGACCATCTGAGACGTGATTGTCCTTTGTTGGCTAGAGGTGGGCAGGGTATTGTACCTGTTATTGCTCCGCAAAGAGGTTGTGGTCGTGGTCATAGACCGTTCCAGCGTAGAGATGGTGGGCAGAGGATTATGGCTCATACCGTGCTATCCAGCCCGAGGGAGGTGGATCGGCTAGGGTGTATGCACACTAAGAGGGTCGCAGTGACACTGACGTGATTGCATGTACTTTTACCTTACAATCTTTTCCATTTTATTCGTTGGATGATTCTGGTTCTACCCATTCATACATCTTGTGTGAGCATGCACAGTTGCTTGATATATCTGTTAAAATCCTTAATATGAGTGTTAGAGTGACTAGTTCTCTTGAGGGGACAATCGTGGTTATGAGGTTGTATCGTAGGTGTTCGCTGATGGTTTAAGGACATGAGTTTGCCGTGGATTTGATGGAGTTGTCATTCCATGGCTTTGATATAATTATGGGTATGGATTGGTTGACCGAGCTTAGGGTTGTGGTAGATTTTGAGACCAAACGGATATCCTTGAAATTGTCTAATGATTTTGAGGTGGTTGTTGTGGGTGAGAGTGCCAACTTTTGGCTAATGCAGTTTTGGCTTTGGAAGCAAATCGAATGTTGGATTCTGGATGTCAGGCTTTATTGGCCTACGTTATGAATCTTGGTTCAAAGGAGTTGAGGGTACAGGATATTCGCACCGTATGTAAATTTTTGGGTATTTTTCTAGAGGAGTTATCGGGGTTGACACCTGGTCGTGAGGTAGAGTTTGGCATTGAAACCTATACTGATACGGTACCAGTGTCTATTGCTCCGTATCGTATGGCTCTAAAGGAATTAAAGGAGTTGAAGACGCAACTGCAAGAGTTGCTTGATAGAGGTTTCATCCGACCTAGTATTTCACCGTGGGGAGCACCATTGTTGTTTGTAAAGAAGAAGGATGGTACGTTGCGGATGTGCATAGACTATCAGAAATTGAACAAGTTGACGATAAAAAACAAGTATCCTTTACCGTGGATAGATGATTTGTTTGATCAGTTCAGGGGTGCCTTGGTGTTTTCTAAGATAGATTTGGGGTCTGGGTACTATCAGGTGAAGGATATAGATGTACCCAAGATAGCTTTTCGTACAAGGTATGGGCATTATGAGTTTTTGGTGATACCGTTTGGTTTGACCAATGCGCTGACTACTTTTATGGACATGATGAACCATGTGTTTCATGAGTTTTTAGATCAGTTTGTGGTTGTGTTTATTGATGATATCCTTGTGTACTCTCATACCGAGGAGAACCATGACCGGCATTTGCGGATGGTGCTTCAGATGTTGTTGGCTAATTAGTTGTACGGCAAGTTAAGCAAATACGAGTTTTGGCTTAAGGAGGTTGTGTTCTTTGGGCATGTTGTGTCGGCCGAAGGAATACGTGTTGATCCGTGTAAGGTTGAGGCTGTGATGAGTTGGAAGGTGCCCAAATCTGTGACAGAAGTATAGAGTTTTCTCGTGCTAGCTGGTTATTACCGTAGGTTTGTGAAAGAGTTCTCTAGTTTGGCGGCTCTTTTAACCAAATTGTTGCAGAAGAATGTTCGTTTTGAGTGGACAGAGGATAGGCAATGAGCTTTCAAAAGGTTGAAAGAAGCTTTGACTCGAGCTCCAGTCTTGGTTCAACTCGAATTGGGAAATGAGTTTATTGTTTATATTGATGTGTCATATGTTAGGCTGGGATGCGTGTTGATGTAGGAGGGTAAGGTAGTTGCGTATGCATCTAGGCAATTAAAGGTGAACGAGCGTAATTAGCCTACTCATGATCTTGAGCTTGTTGCGGTTGTGTTTGCCCTGAAAATTTAGAGACATTACCTTTTAGGGTGAGAAGTGTGTTGTTTATACGGATCATAAAAGTCTGAAGTACTTGATGTCCTAGAAGAAGCTGAATCTTAGGCAACGAAGGTGGTTAGAGTTTCGTAAAGATTATGATATGACCATTGAGTATCATTCGGGCAAAGCTAACGTTGTAGCGGATGCTCTGAGTAGAAAGGCTACTGTGGAGTTGAGAGCTATGTTCGCTCGATTGAGTGTGTCTAGTGATAGTGGGTTGATAGCTGAGTTACAGGTAAAACTATCCTTGATGCAGTTGATCAAGGAGAGGCAACCTCTTGATAAGAGCTTGGTGCTGCATGTGAAGGATATCATGGATGGGAATGCTACGGATTTCCATTTCAGTGATGATGGGGTGTTGTGTTTTAAAGGTCAAATTGTGGTGCCTGAAAATGATGAGTTGAAGCGTACCATTTTAACCGAAGCGCATGCTAGTCCTTTCGTTATGCATCCCTGTAGTACTAAAAAGTATCGTGAGTTAAAGGAAGAGTACTATTGGGTGGGACTGAAGAAAGATGTGGATGATTTTGTTTCACGGTGTATGGTATATCAGCGGGTGAAGGCTGAGCATCAGTTTCCTTCCCGGTTGTTGCAGCTGTTGAGGATACCAGAATGGAAGTAGAAAAGAATCACCATAGATTTTGTGTCTGGGCTGCCTTTGACGTCGACCAAAAAGGATTCCATTTGGGTGATTGTTGATTGGTTTACGAAGTGTGCACATTTTGTACCAGTGCATAGCACGTATACCTTGGACAGGTTGGCCGATCTGTATATCTCCGAGATTGTGCATTTGCATAGAGTGCCTAAATCTATAGTTTCAGATAGAGACCCGCGTTTCACGGCTAGGTTTTGGATGTGCTTGCACCGTGCTCTAGGAACTAAACTGAATTTCAGCACTTCGTATCATCCTCAGACGGGTAGTCAGTCGGAGCGTGTGATTCGGGTTTTGGAGGATATGCTGAGATGTTGTATTATTGAGTTCCAGGGTACGTGGGAGAAGCAGCTGTCATTGATGGAGTTTGCTTATAATAACAGTTATCAGGCTAGTATACAGATGGCACCGTATGAGGCGTTGTATGGAAGGAAGTGCCGTATGCCTGTGTGTTGGGCTGAAGTTGGGGAAAAACATATTTCCTTACCTGATGTATTGAAGGGCACAAATGAGAAGGTAAAATTGATATGTGAGCTAGTTTACTTCGGTAATATCGATTTGATGCCCGATTGAGATAGGTTCTCACCTGTGAATAATATGTATATGTAAGAAAGTAATAATACATCTAGACAAGATAAAAAACGAAAGACGCATTTAAGTTTTATCTTCATAGTTTAATTCGGTAAACCTAATGTAGCTTGCTCGGTTCGGTCTTGCGACTAGGCCGGGTCGAGGGGGTTACATATTTGATATATATAATTTAACTGTTGGGTAAATATTAAAAGAAAATTAATTATTGTAATTATAACTCTTTTAATATATAAATAATATAATTCAGTTTAAATCAATATATCTATATATATATTTATTGAAATCCTAATTAAGTGGAATTGGGATTATATATATATTTAATATATAAATATTGAAATCCTAGTTAAGTTGAATTGAGATTATATATATTTAATATATATTGAAATCATAAGTTGAATTGGGATTATATATATTTAATATATATATTGAAATTCTAATTAAGTTGAATTGGGATTATATATATTTAATATATATTGAAATCCTAATATGAGTTAAATTAGGATTTCAAAGGCTATATAAAGGCATGACAGATCTAGCAGTCATTAATGCTTTTTGGAAAAAAACCCTTTAAATAGTTTAGAGAGTTTTATATGCTCGTTTTAATTAGGTGAACTACGTAGAGGTCGGAGCGTTATTGTTGCGGCTTAGGAATCGACATCGTGGAATCGTGATTGGATATCCATCTCCTCCAAATTCAGAATTTCAGATTTTAAACAGGTAATTCTTCATCCTTATTCATCCCGATTCGTTCCTCGTACATGGATCTCTAGTGGTGATCGCCAGATATTTTTTTTGCTGCGTCATGCGGTATGCCGACGTGACCCAACAGGCATACCCATTTTGAAAATATTTTTACAGCGGAGGGACTGACAGTGTAAGTTGGTTGGGTGGAAGCATTCTTCGTTATCTTTTGCAGCAAGGGTGTTGTACTCTCTTCCAATATACTATATGGGGTTATTTGTGATCCCTAAGGGGGTTATTGCAAAATTGGACAAAATTCGATGGAATTTTCTTTAAGGTGGTGTCGATATGCAACAGAAACTACATAGAGTGTATTGGGAGAAGGTTTGTTGTCCAAGACATTTAGGTGGTCTGGGGTTATCGATCTAGGGGTGCGTAATGTTGCGATGCTTTCGAAATGGGTTTGATGTTACGCTAGTGGAGGTACGTTTCTATGTTGGTCTTTGATTATTGAGAAGTATGGTAAGACTGTACCATGGTGGCGCTTTGATACATCACGTATGAATGTGATGTAGGTCATTTGGAAATAAATTGTCCAATCATCGTGTAGCAAGGGGTTGGTGCTTGGATGGATTCGTCTAATTTCATTTGGAAGGTTAGAGATGGTCGACAGGTTTTGTTTTGGTGAGATCTGTGATGTGTAGAGGAATCTCTGAAGGATATTTATCTGCGACTTTTTTACTTGTAGTGGATAAATTGGCTTTGGTTGTGTATTACTTGGTTGGTTGCTCGTTTGTTCATTCAGAGTGGCAATGGTTCTTTTGTAGGTCTTTATGGTCGTTTGAGGGTCTATAGCTACGTGAGGTGGTGGATTTAGTAATGCCTATTAGGTTGCACAATAGGGTGTTAGACATGCTGTTTTGAAAGCCGGATAAGCTAAGGCAATTTTTTATTAAGCTTCTTACAATATTGTTGTAACACTCCAAAAATACCCCAATTCAAAAACCTAATTTTAAAATCCATAAATTCAAAACCCTGGAAATTGGGAATTTAAAAATGAAACCCTAATTAAGAAATTTGGCAATTAATTGAATTTTAAACAAATTTAGTTACCTTCTTATAATGAATTGATATTAGATACTTACTTTGTGAACCCTAGAAAAGAACAAAGACTTACCTTGTAATTTATCCAAAGATTTGTATATAAATAGGTTACCTTCAACCTTTCCCTGCAACATTCTTTCAGCCGTCTGCAGCCGTACCCTCTTTTTCCCCTCTCCATCTTCAAATAGTTCAAAACGTATCTCCTTTTTCTTTTATTTATTTATTTTGATCAAACCCCGTGATTTATGGATTTATGGACTATGATTTATGAAATGTGTGTTTATGGAATATCGGATTTATTGAACAACATTAATGAAATTTTGAGTTTTAAACATCATACACGTATGAGCATGGGTTGGGATTTATACGAAGGAAGTTCAGTGGTTTCACCCTTCGGGCTGAATTCTGCTTCAGATCAGTGGCTCCACCTTCGGGTCAAGATTCCACTTCGGATGGTGACGATGTAGCGAGGAGGTTATGGGAACCTTCCTCGTCTTTGGCGGACGTAGTTGGGGTGCATTGCATTACGCTTGTGATATTGTACCATTGTTTTATGTTTTAAAGAAACTTGAGAAAAATATTACTTTGTTTTGTGACTATGGTTTTCTTGCACTTTAGAGACACGCTAAGCTCTTTAGCTTACTCCCTCTTAGTTCTTCTTTCAGATGCGCAGAACCTAGACGTTACGGTACTTGGAGGATCTCACATTTTATCCGATTATTTTATTATTCAGTACGATACTATTTTTAGTTATTCAGATTATTATTTTGAGACATTGATGTAATTTCATACTTTGAGACTAATTATGTTTTGGGATTATTTTTGGCATTCATTTACTATATTTTTTTATTATATATTCGGATATTAATTATGACATTTGCTAAATTATTTATTATAAGATATTTATTAAATTATCGTTATATGTATTCTTTTTAATTTAAAGTATAATCTTTAAAACTTCTTTTCTTGAGGGAAAAGTTTTTCAAGCGTGACTTCCTAGATTCGACCTAATTCTTCTGGGCTGGGTTTAAGGGCTACAATTATTGCTTGCGTATAGAGTTAGAGATGCAGATGTTGGGGTGCATTTCGTTTGGAAATTTTTGGTGCCTCCAAAGGTGCAATCATTTCTTTGGTTCCTTTGGTTGGAGCATCTTCTGATGGGCAATTTTTTTAGGCATCATGGGGTTAATTTGTAAGAGGAATAAGGACGTTGCGTTTGGTTTGGTGTTAGTGAGGATGAGGTAGATCATTTATTATTTTCATGCTCGGTTATTCGTTCAGTTTGGAGCTGGTGGGAGCTTTATTTGCCTTTGCCGAGTTCTTTGAAGAAGTTGTTAATACCCGGTTGTCATGGTTTGTTTGAGGGGCAGTTGTAATAGTGGTGGTTGGCGAGTGTGGCCACTTTGTTATGGTCGATTTGGTTATTGTGAAATGAGGTTGTGTTCCAATTGAAGTGTATTCCGTTAGAGGAGCTTTTTTCTTGGTAAAATTATGCGCTTTGCATTGGGTGAACGCCTCAAAGGTTGAGTTGCATCTTGATGAAGCTCAATGGTGGGTATGTTCGCGCTTGTGTTTCTCGGTTATGCCTCGTGTGTGGACATGCTTGAGGGTGCAGTGGATACCTCTGATTAAATGGGTGTTTAAGTTCTTTACGGATGGGGCTACGAGAGGCAAACCGGGGGCTACAGGGATGGGTGGTGTGCTGCGAGAAGATTGTAGCACGATCCTAGCAATTTTTCGGGTCTTTGGGGATTATAAAGTCGAATGAGGCTGAATTACGCTCGCTGGTTTATGTTGTATCATTGTTTGCTTCCTCTCAATGGCATTCGTATGGTAGTTTGGTTGTTGAATTGGATTCCACGGTTGCGGTCAGATGGGTGTTACATAAGGAGGGTGTCAAGCGAATGGGCTTGTGGATATTCTTTCCAAGGAGGGTGTCAAGCATAACACATTGTGATTTAGGTTGTGATGGGGCTGGACCGTGTTAGCTGGGTGCTGGGTGATCGAGTTTATGGGGCGCTCATGCTGGAGTTATGGTTGCGTAGGCGGGTGACTGGGTGCTCAGTGCTAGCATTGTGGTGCTCGGGTAGGTGGTTGTGTGGTTTTTGTTGTGTTGATGTTGTTATGGTCATGTTTTGGGTCTTTTATATTTTTGGTGTTCGTGTGAGTTTGGTGTGTCGGGTTTCGTTTTTGTTTGTTAGGCATAACATGCTTGTACTATTTTCCTCCATTTTTAGTTAGGAAGATTTTTAATGAGACACACGCTATTGATCAAGTATAATTTTCTTCTTAATAAAATCATACGTTTGTTGATCAAAAAAATATTATCCACAATTGAATATTTACGAATATTTGAACTAGGGGCGAACATTCTATCGAGTCGAGTAAAAAAATTTAAGTTAATCGAGTTGACAAATCATATGCTATAAATCAAACTTTATTTGAAATCTTTTTGAGTTGAGTCAATTTTACGAAATTTGAGTTGAGTCAAGTCGAGTTGATTTGTTCGAATTTCTGTTAAAATTTAATTATAAATATTTATAGTGTTATGATACTTATTGATTCCAATTTAAATGATTTTATATAACCATATACAATATATATATATATATGTATATATCTTCATTTTTTTGTATGTGGTATACATATATCATGAAAGGTTGAGAAAATTGACTCAAACTTGAAAATTGATTCACTAATTATTAAAAATTTTGAGTTAGTACAAGTCTCATTTTATAACTCAAACTTTTTTTAAAGTTTTTTTATTTGTATTTATAAAATTAAAATTTAAATCAAATTTTTTAAGTCAAATCAAATAAAAAGTTTAATTTTTTCGAGATAAATTTTACTCCCCTAATCTCCTATCCCCTGACGTCAGTCGCCACTTCTCAAATTATCATCCATTTAAAGCCCACTAGCAATAACCAAACTCTCCACTAGCTTTTGAGACATCCAAGTGGATAGGGTGGCTTTGGAGTTTGTGGGATTCCTCAATCTCCTCCGAAGTGTTAAACTAAAGGCCTTCACTCGTGCTTCACTTAATGGCTAAGCTAAACAGCTTCAACATGCAAAAAATGAACGTAAGATTTTATGTTAAAAATACGAATTATTATATAATTATATTAAAATTTTAAATTATAAAATTTTAAAGAGCGTAAACTTAAATCGTCAATATAAAATACATAAATATATAAAATTTTAAATTTTTAACGTGATACTGCCTCTAGCACTCTTTCAGTCTATCTCTGAACACATGCATTGAGTAGCTAGCTAGCTAGCAGAGGCTTTTTGGCTAATGCACGGGCTAAACCGACAAGTCACACAAAGGCAATGGACTCCATCATGAGTATTCTTTTTCTTCCAAGTCACTGGCGGAAAGAATAAAGGTCTAGGGGTTATGGCTTCTCAAAAATTTAAGAATTTAAAATTTGATCTCTATAATTTATTTTTTTTAATTTGTCCTCCTCAATATTTTTAAAAAAATCATATTAAATTTCAAAATTTTTAATATTTTTAATTAAATCACCTCTTAGAATTTTTAAAAATTCTTATTCAGTCTCTCAAAATTAATAAAAAAAATTAGTTAAACCCTCAAAATTTTTAAAAATTTTAGTTTAAACCTTTATTTTTTAAAAAATTTAAATTGGCCCCTCAAACTCTTGCCCCAAGTTCAGCCACAGTTCTTCGCTATATATTTATGTGTTTGTTTGCATTTTTATTGCTTTCTTTTAGGATGCTGATGTGTAATCTTGTTTTGCAGTTTATAGTTTAGAACTTTTAAATGAGTGGAATAATAAGTCGATCATTTGTTTATGTTGTTAGAACCAAAATATATTCAATACGAATAAATAATCTCAAGATCTATACATACCAAATCATTAAGAATAAAGACTAGATTTGTGGAAGAGTACCTGAATCTATTGATGGAAATTTTCCAGAGGGTTTGATCTTCCAAGATGATAGGTTACCTCTTGCCACACAACTCTCTAACGGTGAAGGAGAGATATGCAAGTTAACCTATATCTCGGAGACCACTACCCATTATATAAACTGAATTAAAAACAGTTTATTAATATTTACAACTATGTCCCTCATTGAGTTATAATATAACTTATGTTATCTACACTTTTAATTCCGTGACAATTTAATACCTATAACACGTGTAACATAATTAGTCACTTAATTTCGTGTCATACTTTATAATAACAACATACATTATACATATGTGCCCACAACTGCGGATTTTAATCCAACAATCTCCCACTTGGGCAACATATGTTTCTTGACAAATTTATAACCTTATGAGCTCAAAAATTAGCTATCATACAATAGGTATTCTTTAACAATCTCGTCCATCAACTATATTCATTTAGGATCAAAGCGGTCTTCGCCATATCAATCATGATTGTAACCCATCAATGGTTACGTATACAAACACAATCAAATGACGTAGATCAATCATGGATGCGTAGGGATGACAAAATTACTCGTCCCCGACCTGACCCGGTGTGCCCCGACTCGACACGATCGGGTTTTTTCTTATGATTTTCGAGGATCGGGGCGGGGTAGGGAATGATATGAAAATTCCCTGCCCCGCCCCGGTATTTTTTTATTATTTTTATTTATTTTTATTATATTTATAAAAATACCACTATATATAAATACTTTTAGGAGTTTCAAGCTATTTTTTTAGTTTGTGTTTATCGTAAATTTTTGTTAGATATTGTTCGAATTTTAACATATCTGATTCTAAAAGTCAATGGTCGAGTTTATTTATTTAAATATGTATTTTTTTCTTCATATGAGTAATTTAATTGGTTTTATTTTTTATATAGTTTAAAGTCTGTAAAATTTATATTTTGTAAATATAATGGTCGTTCGAACGAATCTAACATTTATCGTCGACGAAATTCAATATATGTTTTACATTTTCGGGTCGGGTCAGAGTCGGGTTTACGATTTATAAATTGGGGAGGGCGGGTAAATTATTATTTTATTTTTGGGGCGGGGTCGGGTTTTGGGATTAATATATCGGGGCGGGTTCGGGGTGGCCAAAAACCCGCCCCGCCCTGCCCCGTTGCCATCCCTATGGATGCGTAGCATGGAAATTACATGTACTGTGAACCGAACATGCCTATTTCTAACTGGTCCTCTTTAAACTTAAGTGAGGTCCTTATCAAAATAAGAAAAGAGTGAATAAACTAAATACTTCATTTCTAATCAGAAAATAACCAAATACATAAATGTTCAAAAACAAAACATAAAGCAAACAAATAACAAACTCCCACTCAAACAATAATATCCTCAAATGTTATAACACCTATATGAGCAGTGTGCTCATGAAAGACCTTGGGTGGTAAACCTTTTGTGAGCAGATTCGCTAGCATAGAGTTTGTCCCAATGTGTTCTATGGATATTTGTCCACTTTGCACTCTTTCTTTTACAACTAGGAACTTTATGTCTATGTGCTTTGACTTAGACGAGCTCTTATTATTGTTGGAATACAGTACTACTAATTTATTGTCACAAAATAATTTAAGTGGTCTTTCTATATTCTCCAAAATGCACTGCCAATGACAAAATTTCCCAGCCATATTCCATGATGTGATGCCTCATAGCATGCTACAAACTCTGTTGCCATAGTGGAGGAAGCTACAAGTGTTTGTTTGGCACTTTTCCAGAATATAGCTCTACTAGCTAATAGATAAATATAGCCTGATATAGATTTTCTGCTATTTTGGCACCCAACAAAATCAGAATCCAAGTACCCTACGACCTCCAAATTACTAATTTCTTGTAAGTGAGTATGTAATCTTTTATTCTCTGAAGATACCTCATAACCCTCTTGACTGCTATCCAATGGTTCATACCAAGGTGCTTGAATATCTACCTAACATCCCAACAATGTACGCAATATCTGGACACGTACAAACATGAGCATACATTAGACTCTCAATAGCTGATGTATAGGGAATCTTATGTATTTCTTGAATTTCAAGGTTACTTTTAGGGTATTGGGTAAGACAAAATTTGTCTCCTTTAGCAATAGGGTTATCTATTGGTTTACTATTTGGCATGCCAAACCTTTTAAGTATTTTATCAATATAGTTCTTTTTTGACAATCCAAAAATACCTTGAGATCGATCTCGATGTATATGAATTCCTAAAACTAAAGAAACGTCACCAAGATCTTTCATCTCAAAATGCATATATAGAAATCTCTTGGTTTCGTGCAATAAGCCTATATCATTTGTGGCAAGCAAAATGTCATCGACATATAAAACAAAAAATACATGCTTACTCCCACTAAACTTGTGATAAACACAATCATCAACTATATTCATCTTAAAACCGAATAAGATAATTACTTGATAAAATTTATGGTACCATTGACGAGAAGCTTGTTTGAGTTCATAGATGGATTTTGTTAATTTGCAAACTATATTCTTTGGGTCTCCTGACTCAATGTTTTCTGGTTGCACCATATAAATTGTTTCTTCAATGTCTCCATTGAGAAACGCAATCTTAATGTTGCGCGTAAAAACTGCTACGCAATTGTGCAAGTATACACGTCGCAAGTTATAGTATAAAAGATATCGTCTCCACAGGGATTGGTGCCACTTCAAGGATCTAATCTCTTGCACTGTAAAAAGTAAAAACACAAGTAAAGGATTATCGGAGTTTAACTAATGACTAATCTAGAAAGCAATAAAGTAAAAGAAAAGATGAGTTCAAATGAGAGAGAGATAGGCCAGGTTATCGTGAGTTGAGGTGTGATAGCCGATTGGATCGTTTTGGTAAAAGAGTGCACGGGCAACTCAGTTGCCGTGGCAACTTGCACGACGGGGTTGCCTTGGCAACTAATTGATGGTTGCGTGGGCGACTAGTTGGGCAACTACTTGGGCGACTGGGCAGCAACTTCAAGGTTCGGCGGAGCGTTCTTCAATGGTTTCTTCTTATCCCTAAGTCGAAACTCTAGCTACTTGTGCATGCCTTGATAATACATCCCTGCGTGAATCAAGGGTGAACAACAACCAATCTTGCGCTCCTCGTAGCCGTTGAAATCCTTAACTTATTCCTAAGCCGGATTAATCTTCACCATCATTGGATTGAATAAAGATCATATTCATTCGTTTCTTGAATCTAACTCTCCCGATATTAGATAAATGGATGAAATCACGAGATCCTCTCCCATTTCACTCGCAAACAATAATAAGAATCAAGAATGAATAAACCTTGAAATAGAAAAGTGCAAAATCTTATTACCTAAACAAAAACCAATAGTTTCTCATAACCACAAAACACAATAACCATAGCCAAGTAAATTTAGTTCATGGCTAGGTTCCAAAGAAACACAAGATAAACAATCCCTAGCAAGAACCCAATCGAACAAAGATGAAGGAAGAGGCTTGTCGAAATCCTCCTTGCCCTTGATGCTTGTCGAAAATTCTCTCCTCTTGCCCTACTTGGACTTGTCGAAATTTCCCTCTTGCTCTCTCTATTGGTCTTGTCGAAATTTCCTTGATATTTATAGGGCTAGGCCAAAGTCCTTCCTTGAGGAGGAGTTTGAGTTGGAATTAAATTATCTTTAAAGAATATAATTCTTTATTATAATTTTATTCCTATTAGAACTTCTCCTATCTTCTTGGAATTTAATTCTTCTTTAATCTCTGCATGGCAATCAAATTCCTTTAGGCTTGGGCCTTGCTCCATGTCATCTTGGGCTTGTAAAATCATGAATTTCGACATCCCTATTGCATTTAGTTTTTTTGTCGACAAATGCCATGGCAACTGGCTCGGCGTCTCCTTCATGCATTGCCCTGGCATCTAGCTCGGCATATCCTTCATACATTGCCCTGGCAACTAGCTCGGCATTGCTTTGGCAAGTGATCCTGCACATACACACACAAAGCACACCAAAGCAGCATCTTTTCCAAAAAAACTACCAATTTATGTAATCAAGCTCAACGATAGAAGGAAACATGGATTAATGCATGAATGGCTAACTATGCAACTAATATGAGCCTAAGTCTAACAATAATATGAGTAAAAAGGGTAAGAAAAATAGTACTTTTTAACACTTATCACACCCCCAAACTCGAACTATTGCTTGTCCTCAAGCAATGCAAACTCATAATTACCTGCCAAGACTTCAAATTTTCACAAACTTAGCTTTGAACTTGATTTCAATTCTCGAACGGGACACAAAGTATGATTGGCTTTTTATTTTTCGGAAAACTGAGGAGTTACTCGGAATCAAACTATAATGCTTGTGAGTGTGTGCGGAGTTGTGTGCAAGTTGATTTTTCGGATTCTATGCAAATAATAGGTTTTCAAATTACTTCATTGGGTTCTTTTTAACATGTTTTAACTAGAGCCAATTTCGGGCACCTCTAGTGTTTTATTTTTAGTTTTCTTAAGTTAATTTAATCGACTAGAGCCGGTTTCGGGCACCTCTAGTTAAAAAAAAATTTAACGCCTCCTAGAGCCAGTTTCGGGCACCTCTAGTGATCAATTTTTTTAGCATATGCTAGAGCCAATTTCGGGCACCTCTAGCATTCATCCAATTTTTATTCTAATCCCCCAATTAGTTAATTATCAACCTAAGTTTACTAGAACTCCTTAAATCAATCAAACCACAACAGTGTTTCATCAAATTTAGCATCATAGTAAAATTCTAAGTTTTCCATGGTTATCCTAGAATAAAAATTCTATCAATTAAGTGCATTGGTAAAGTCATCATTGAATATTCATCAAATCTAAGCAATTCTTGTTCCAATTAAAGGCATGGAAAGCAATTTATGTATCCTAAATGTAATACTTAAGTGAATGTAACTAAACATGGTAACTACTAATAACAATCCCCCCCAAACTCGAGTGAGGCATTGTCCTCAATGCATGCATAAAAATAACGAAAAATAAAAATGCATACGAGGACTTACTCCGAGAGTTTGTCATCGTAGATGATTAGTTTCCTTCTAGTTGGCGTCTTGATTTTCTTGCTTGAACGCGATGGTTGTTTTCTTGTTGCCGGGATGTCTTTAGCTTTGGTTGCCGTGGCATCAGCTTCCTTGGTTGCCGTGGCAAGGATATCGGCGGGAAAGATTGGGAACGGCACGCGATTGTCCGGGTACTTTTCTAGGATGACTTGGGTGATGGCATTGTTGTGCTCCTTCATGTACCGCATGAACATTAGTTGCCGATCTTCAATTTGCCTTAGGCGACTTGTCAATGGGTTCAAAAGTGCTTCAAAGTGTCCCGGGATTAATGGCCGAGTTGCCCTGGAGTTAGGTGCTTGGGCATTAGGGATTGCCGCGGCGGCATGAGTTGCCGTGGCAATTGGAGGCCTTGAAGAATCTTCCGGTGCTTCTCCCATTAGCTTCCGGATTAGTGCTTGATTCCAACCAGACTTGGGTAGGGCCTTTTCATCGATGGACTCACTCGGGACATGCATCTCCTTGCAAAGATTAGAAATTAAGCAAGGGAAGAAAAGATAACCCTTATCTTTTGAGCTGCATACAAAAATCTCATCACAAATAATTTTTCCAATGTTAATGATGCGATTATGCAAAATAGAATGTATGAGCAAAAGACGTGGTATATCAATGGTAGTATTGTGTGTGGAGGGCATTAAAGAAGTTTTAACAAACTTATTCCATAGTTTTGCCTCGGGTTTAAGCCGAAGGTGATTTACCGTGCCCTTGTATTTACCGTCGTTCCAATGAGTTCCCGGTTGAGTGAGTTCTTGAAGCACCTTGTCGAGTTGCTTGGGATTGATTTGGTCAATGAAGGCTTGATGCTCATCCTTCTTAATGTAAAGTCCGTAAAAGGTGTTGATGCTTTCGGGACTTATAAGTATGGCCTTGTCACGAACAAAAACATAAGGATTATCCGGGTTAGGTGAGTGAGCATAGAATTCTCTTACCCATGAGATGTTACCCGGTTTCGGTTGATGGCAAAAGATTTGCCACTTTTGATGTGCAATCCTCTTGAAGATGAATGGTTCAAGGCCGAAATCTTGATGAGAGTTGGAGTATTCAAAGCCTTGTTCTTCATGAATCTTCCGGCTTTCAAACTTGGATTGAAATCTTTCTTGAACCGCCGGTGTAGCAAACTTCTTGTATCTTGGTTCTTTGGAGGAACTTGGATGAACTAAAAGTGGAATAGGTTAAGGGTGATGGGTTTTATAGAAAAGATAGGTGGTTGGGATTGGGGGAAATCGAAAAAAGGGTTTAGGGTTTGGTAGGGATTTTTGACAAAGGGGTTTTGGTTAGGATGAATTGGAGGCTTTATATAAGCCTTAGATTCAGCCCATTAGTTTCCTTGTTGAAGATGTTTTCCTACTTGGTTTAGAATTCCTTCTTTCTCTTGAACTTCATTTCCTACAATTCAAAAACAAATCAAATAAGGATTAAAATTAAAGATAAACTAATAAAGAAAATAAATAAAGATGTGTAATAGGATTCTTAGACTTGAATAAAAAAAATCTATCCTAAAACTACTAATAATCGGCAAAATAATAAAATAAAAAAAATATCGGAAAAAAATAAAATAATGAAATAGTCAAAAAAATAAAAATAAAAATAGAAATAGAAAAATAAAAATATAAAAAGGGAGAGCATGCTCATGCATCTCCTAAATTGACCACTTCCTTGTTACGTTCCACATGGGCACCATTGTAGTGCTTCAATCTTTGTCCATTAACTTTGAATTCATGGTTGTCAGAGATGGACTTGATTATCACGGCGCCATGGGAGAATGGTTTGACGACTTCAAATGGTCCTGACCATCTTGATTTCAGCTTTCTCGGGAAAAGTTTTAGCCGAGAATTGAATAGGAGAACTAGTTGCCCTGGCGTGAATTGCCATGGCAATAGTTTCTTGTCGTGCCATCGCTTTGTTATAGGCGAGTGCACGGAATTCTTCTATCTCATTAAGATCCATCAAGCGCTTTTGTCCGGCACTTTCCCAATCCATATTCACGGTCTTGATTGCCCAGTACGCCTTGTGCTCGATTTCCATCGGTAGATGGCATGTTTTGCCATAGACAAGTCGGAAGGGGGACATACCTAAGGGTGTTTTGAATGCAGTGCGATATGCCCAAAGTGCGTCATCTAGTCTTAATGACCAATCCTTCCTTGAGGGATTTACAACTTTCTCGAGTATTCCCTTCAACTCCCGGTTGGAAATTTCTGCTTGCCCGTTGGTTTGTGGGTGATATGCCGTGGCGATCTTGTGTGATATGCCGAAGCGTTGCAACATCTTGGCAATTAGTCTGTTGTCAAAATGCTTGCCCCCGTCGCTGATAATTACTCTCGGCATCCCAAACCGTGTAAATATGTTTTTCTGCAGGAATCGTTGCACGGTCTTGGAATCGTCGTTGGGAATTGCAGCTGCCTCTACCCATTTAGACACATAGTCGACGGCGAGTAAGATGTAGAGGTTGCCGAATGAAGATGGGAAAGGTCTAATAAAATTGATCCCCCATACATCGAACAGTTCCACATCGATGATGTTCTGGAGTGGCATCTCATGTCGTCTAGAGATATTGCCCGTCCTCTGGCAACGATCACATTGCTTGTAAAAGTCCTGGGCATCTTTGTACAATGTTGGCCAATACAAACCGGATTGCAAGACTTTGGCCGCAGTACGAGTTCCTCCAAAATGTCCTCCATAGGGTGAAGAATGGCATTGCCAGAGTACATTCTATTGCTCTTCTTCAGGGACACATCGGCGTATAACCTGATCTGCACATTGTTTAAACAAAAGAGGCTCGTCCCAAAAGTAATGCTTAGCATCATGGCGGAACCACTTCTTCCCTTGGTGAGTAATGCCATACGGAAAAATACCACAAACAAGGAAGTTAACTAAATCTGCGTACCAGGGTATTGCCGAGGCATGTGCTGCCGTTGTGACTGCTCCCAAAATTGCCGAGGCATGTGCGTCAAAGGCTGTTGCGGCATCGAGAGTTGCCGAGGTGTGTGCATCCATGGTTGCCGAGGCGTCATGGGTTGCCGAGGCATCTAGGGTTGCTGAGGCGTCAAGGGTTACCGAGGCATCTAGGGTTGCTGAGGCATCAAGGGTTGCCGAGGCGTTGAGGGTTACCGAGGCAATTAGAATTTGTTCATCCGGGAATGCATCGTATATCTCTAGATCCGCGTCCTCCTCCCTATTGCGTTCCAAACGTGATAAGTGATCGGCCACTTGATTTTATGTTCCTTTCCTGTCCTTAATTTCAATATCAAATTCTTGTAAAAGTAATATCCAACGAATCAAACGAGGTTTAGCATCCTTTTTAGCAAATAAGTATTTGATTGCCGAATGGTCCGTATGAACAATTACCTTTGTACCAATTAAATAGGATCGGAACTTGTCAAATGTGAAAACTACAGCTAGTAACTCTTTCTCCGTTGTTGTGTAATTCACTTGAGCACCATTAAGAGTTTTACTAGCGTAGTATATCACATGGAAGGTCTTACCCGTGCGTTGGCCTAGGACTGCTCCTACCGCGAAATCACTTGCATCACACATGAGCTCAAAAGGTAGCGTCCAATCTGGTGGAACGATAATGGGTGCCGAGGCAAGCTTTTTCTTTAGGGTTTCGAATGCTTGAGTGCAAGAATCATCAAAATCGAAGACTTTATCCTGTTCAAGCAGATTACACAAAGGTTTAGTGATTTTAGAAAAATTATGAATGAACCTCCTGTAAAAACTTGCATGTCCGAGAAAACTTCGAATTCCTTTAACCGAATTTGGTGGGGATAATCTCTCGATCACGTCCACCTTGGCTTTGTCTACTTCAATTCCCTTGGATGAAATCTTGTGGCCGAGCACTATTCCTTCATCTACCATAAAGTGGCATTTCTCCCAATTGAGGACTAAGTCCGTTTCTTCGCATCTTGCTAACACCCTCTCTAAATTGCCGAGACAGCCATCGAAGTCATTACCAAAAACTGAAAAATCATCCATGAAGATCTCAAGGAAGTCTTCGACCATGTCTGAAAAGAGTGCCATCATGCATCTTTGGAAGGTTGCCGGGGCGTTACACAATCCGAACGGCATCCTTCAGAAGGCATAAGTGCCGTATGGGCATGTGAAGGTTGTCTTTTCTTGATCTTCTGGTGCTATGGCAATCTGATTGTAACCTGAATAACCATCAAGAAAGTAATAAAAGGGTTTACCTGCAAGACAGTCAAGCATTTGATCAATAAAGGGTAATGGGAAGTGATCTTTCCTAGTGGCTTTGTTTAGCTTTCGATAGTCCATACAAACCCTCCAACCGGTCACAGTCCTGGTTGGTATAAGTTCATTATTTTCATTGCTTACCACTGTTATACCTCCCTTTTTCGGCACACATTGTACCGGACTTACCCACGTACTATCGGAGATAGGGTATATAATGCCGGCGTCAAGCCACTTGATGATTTATTTCATTACAACCCCTTTCATGGCATGATTCAGTCTCCTCTGGGCCTCAATTGAAGGTTTGTGATCATCTTCCAACAAGATCTTGTGCATGCACACCGCCGGGCTAATTCCCTTCAAGTCGGCAATTGTCCACCCTATTGCCTTTTTATGTAGCTTCAACATGTTGATCAGCTTCTTTTCTTGCTCAGGCTGTAACTTAGAAGAAATAATTACAGGTAATGTATTATCGATCCCTAAGTATACATATTTCAGTTGCTCTGGCAATTGTTTCAACTCAAGAATTGGTGGATTTTCGATAGAGGGTTTTTCGAGCTTACCTTCCTTACCTGAGTAGTCTAGTGGTTCAAAGTATGTACCTGGTCGGTTGACTAGCCAATTTGCCTCTTCTTGTTGTTCCTCATCGACCGGTTCTTCATACTCCTCATGTTCCTCTTGGTCGGCAATGTAGTTGCCGAGGCAACTAAATTCCTCATCGGTTAAACTCGCCGTGGCATGAAGTAGTTGGCATTCTTACGGATCATCGGCATGCCTTAGTGTTTGGAACACATTTAGTTTGACTCTGCTGGTCATTCACCCTCATTGTGAGTTCTCCCTTTTCAACGTCGATCAAGGTTCTCCTGTTGCTAGGAATGGTCTCCCGAGAATGATAGGTGCATGCTCATCTCGCTTCACAATCCAAAACAATAAAGTCGTGGGAAAAATAAATTTATCGACTTTTACCAATATGTCCTCGATTTTTCCCTCTAGATGCACATAGGATCTGTCGGCTAGCTGCATGCAGCATGATGTTGTAGGTCTTGCCTTCCCGATTCCTAGTTTTTGGAAAACCGATTTAGGCATCAAGTTTATGCTCGCCCCTAGGTCGCATAGTGCTTTTCCGACATAGTGATTTCCAATAGAGCGGTATTGTGAAACTTCCGGGATCCTTCAACTTAGGTGGCATACGATTGTGCAACATTGCCATGCATCCCTCTATCGCGGCAACTGTTTCAAACTCTCCTAGCCTTGTTGTTTTGGACACAATGTCTTTAAGGAACTTGGCATAGTTGGGCATTTGTTCAATTGCTTCCACCAGTGGCAAGTTGATGTGGACTTGCTTTAGGATATCTAGAAACTTCTTGAATTGGTATTCTTGCTTTTGTCGCTTCAACCTTTGTGGGAATGGTGGTGGAAGTCGGATATCTTCGATCCTTTCATTGGTTTGAAACCTGATTGACGGCATTGCCGGGACATCTAGAGTTGCCGATGCGTTATCATCTGGGGTTGCCGAGGCACGCTTATCACAAGAAGCCGAGGCGTCATCGGTTGCCGAGGCATGTTTATTGCCGGTTGCCGCAGCAATTCCTGGTTCAACATCTGAGGCTTTGCTACTAGGTTCGTCTTGATCTTTTTGTGGAGTTTTGTTTGACGAGCGGGTTTGAACCTCTCTAAGTTGTTGGCCACTTCTGGTGGTGATTGCCTTACATTGCTCATGGCCAGTTCCTCTTGCGACTTCAGTATCGCTAGGTAAACCTCCTTGTGGTCTAGTGTTCAGATTTTGAGCAAACTGTCCGACTTGATTTTCCAATGATTTGATTGTCGCCTCTTGGTTTTGCAATCTCATCTCGGTCCTGTTAATAAAAGCATAAGTTATTTTTATGAAATTACTATTCTCAGCCATATAAGATTCAGTTTTCATCATAAAAGCATTTAGAGAATTTTCCAAAGAACTAGATGTTGTCGGTTGTTGCTGCGGCATCTATTGCCGTGGCATATTCTGCTGGAATCCCGATGCTTGTGCATTCTGATTGTTCTGGTTTAGAGCATTGTTGGGATTACTCCATGAAAAATTCGGGTGCTTCTTCCAAGTTGGATTGTATGTATTTGACATCATGTTGTTGCTCCGATTGTAATTCCCCACATAGAAGCTATATTCCAGATTCTGCATACATTCAGAAGAATTATGGTTATCGCCACATAACTCACAAAAAGAATCCATTACCTTGACTTCAAGTGTGTTGTTTGGTTTTTGCATGTTCTGGACCATCTTAGTTAAAGCGGCCAATTGTGCCGAAATTGAATATGATGATCCTAGTTCATGTATTATGGCTTGGCGTCTAACTCCTCCCCTTCTAGTAGATGGGAATTGATAATCATTCTTGGCCAGCCTGTTTAAAATTTGCATTGCTTCTTCCGGCGACTTATCTAGGAGTATGCCGTTTGCCGAGGCATCTAGCATCATCCTTGTTGGTGTATTCACGGCGTTGTAAAACATTGTTACTTGAGTCCACACCGGGAATCCGTGTAAAGGGCATTTGTGTAGAAGTTCTCTATATCGCTCCCAAGCCTCGTACATGGATTCATCATCTGCCTGCCGAAAAGAAGTAATGTCGTTACGAAGCTTATCAGTCAAATTTGTAGGATTAAATCTAGCAAGGAAATCACGACAAAGATCAGTCCAAGATGCTATGGATCGGGGGTGACTCCGTGTATCTTGAACGAGTTGCAAATCTCGAGGAAAGATTTCAGATGTTGCCGTGCATCTTGATTCTTTGAGCCGCCAAATTGACCTATTGTGTTGATCATATTAAACATTACCGGTTTCAACTCAAAGTGGTCGGCTTCAATTTCAGGTGCGACAACTCCGGGTTAAGTCCATCAAGATCTTCTTCAAGATAGTCTCGAATAGTTACATTTCGTGCAAGAATCACTCCTCCTCCTCCGCTCGAACATCTTGATTCATATTGCCGTCTTGATTTTCCATTGCTTCTTTTATCCTTCGTCTAAGTCTTTGTAAGGTTCGTTCGATTTACGGATCAAAGGGATATTACGGTGAAGTCGGTCTCGCCACTGGTCATATACCAATGCAAAACCAAAGTTTGTTAGCCCTTTGAATTTTAAACAAGAAAAATAAAAAGAAAGTAGTAAAAACAAAGTCGTTATTGCCAATCCCCGGCAACGGCGCCAAAAACTTGTTGCGCGTAATAAGTGCTACGCAATTGTGCAAGTATACACGTCGCAAGTTATAGCATAAAAGATATCGTCTCCACGAGGATTGGTGCCACTTCAAGGATCTAATCTCTTGCAATTGTAAAAAGTAAAAACACAAGTAAAGGATTATCGGAGTTTAACTAATGACTAATCTAGAAAGCAATAAAGTAAAAGAAAAGATGAGTTCAAATGAGAGAGAGATAGGCCAGGTTATCGTGAGTTGAGGTGTGATAGCCGATTGGATCGTTTTGGTAAAAGAGTGCACGGCAACTCGGTTGCCGTGGCAACTTGCACGACGGGGTTGCCTTGGCAACTAATTGATGGTTGCTGGGCGACTAGTTGGGCAACTACTTGGGCGATCGGGCAGCAACTTCAAGGTTCGGCGGAGCGTTCTTCAATGGTTTCTTCTTATCCCTAAGTCGAAACTCTAGCTACTTGTGCATGCCTTGATAATACATCCTGCGTGAATCAAGGGTGAACAACAACCAATCTTGCGCTCCTCTTAGCCGTTGAAATCCTTAACTTATTCCTAAGCCGATTAATCTTCACCATCATTGGATTGAATAAAGATCATATTCATTCGTTTCTTGAATCTAACTCTCCGATATTAGATAAATGGATGAAATCACGAGATCCTCTCCCAATTCACTGCAAACAATAATAAGAATCAAGAATGAATAAACCTTGAAATAGAAAAGTGCAAACTCTTATTACCTAAACAAAAACCAATAGTTTCTCACAACCACAAAACACAATAACCATAGCCAAGTAAATTTAGTTCATGGCTAGGTTCCAAAGAAACACAAGATAAACAATCCCTAGCATGAACCCAATTGAACAAAGATGAAGGAAGAGGCTTGTCGAAATCCTCCTTGCCCTTGATGCTTGTCGAAAATTCTCTCCTCTTGCCCTACTTGGACTTGTCGAAATTTCCCTCTTGCTCTCTCTATTGGTCTTGTCGAAATTCCCTTGATATTTATAGGGTTAGGCCAAAGTCCTTCCTTGAGGAGGAGTTTGAGTTGGAATTAAATTATCTTTAAAGAATATAATTCTTTATTATAATTTTATTCCTATTAGAACTTCTCCTATCTTCTTGGAATTTAATTCTTCTTTAATCTCTGCATGGCAATCAAATTCCTTTGGGCTTGGGCCTTGCTCCATGTCATCTTGGGCTTGTAAAATCATGAATTTCGACATCCCTTTTGCATTTAGTTTTTTTGTCGACAAATGCCATGGCAACTGGCTCGGCGTCTCCTTCATGCATTGCCCTGGCATCTAGCTCGGCATATCCTTCATGCATTGCCCTGGCAACTAGCTCGGCATTGCTTTGGCAAGTGATCCTGCACATACACACACAAAGCACACCAAAGCAGCATCTTTTCCACAAAAACTACCAATTTATGTAATCAAGCTCAACGATGGAAGGAAACATGGATTAATGCATGAATGGCTAACTATGCAACTAATATGAGCCTAAGTCTAACAATAATATGAGTAAAAAGGGTAAGAAAAATAGTACTTTTGAACACTTATCACTTAACATCCATCTAATGTAACTCAAGATTAAATTGAGCTACAAGTGCCATGATTTTCCTAAAAGAGTCTTTCGATGAAACCAGAGAGAAAGTCTTTGAAAAGTTAAAGCCTTCTTTCTAAGTATATCCTTTAGCTACAAGGCGTGCTTTTATACCTCTCCACATTACCATTTTCACCTCTCTTGGTTTTAAATATCCATTTACAACCAATTTGTTTTGCACCTTCAAGTAATAAGACAAGTTTCCAAACTTTATTATCTTGCATGGATTTATACTCTTCTTGCATGGCATCAATCCACTTTTGAGAGTTAATACTTTGCATAGCCTGATAAAAGTTGATGGGATCATCTTCCATTATTCCATTGGCATCCTCATTTTCTTGGAGAAATACAACATAATCATCCAGAATAGTATTTCTCCTTTCTCTCGTAGATCTCCTTAATGGCACTTGTTGTTGAGGTTGTTAAATTGTTCTTCTGAAATAATTACCTCGTCCTGTATAGGAGGAAGTTGTTCAACATTGTCTTGTTGAGGTTCCAGATTCACTTCTTGATTAATGACAAGTATGAGAACCTGAACATCATCAAAAGTGATAATAGGAACTAAGTATAACTCATTTCCTCCTCAAAAGAAATGTCTCTAACCTTATTGCTCACTCCAAATTCAACATCCTCAAAAAATATTGTAGTTCCTATCTCAAAAATATCTTAATCATGGGATCATAAAATTTATAGCCCCTACATCGCTCAGAATAACCAGTAGAGTAGATGCTCACTATTTTGGAGTCTAATTTCTTTTCATGTGGCCTAGAATGCCTTGCCTTAGCTGGACATCCCCAAATGTAAAAGTGTTTTAGAGTAGGCTTTTGACATGTCCAAAGCTCATAAGGTGTCTTTTCAGCTCCTTTAGTTGGTACTTTATTTAGAATGTATGTTGTTGTCTTTCATGTTTCTCCCCAGAGGGACTCGAGGAAGATAGAATGCGCAATCATACTCCTTACCATATCCTTAAGAGTCTTATTACGTCTCTCAGCTACACCATTCATACTAGGTGATCCTGGCATAATGTATTGTGGGACAATATCACATTCCTCTAGGAATTTTGCAAATGGTCCTGGACGTTGCTCACCTGAGCCATCATATCTACCATAGTACTCACCACCACGATCATATCTAACATTCTTATTTCTTTTGTTGAGTTGATTCTCAACTTCATCTTTATAAGATGCGAACATGTTCAAAGACTGGGATTTCTCATGAATAAGATATAGGTACCCATAACGTGAGTAATTGTTTATGAATGTTATGAAATATTATTGACCATTCCAAGATGTCGTAAGGAATGACCCACAAATATCAGTATGAATTAATACTAAGACGTTTGTAGATTTGTTTGCACCTAATCTCTTAGTTTTGGTCTACTTTCCCTTGATACAATCAACACAAACATTAAAGTCTGTAAAGTCAAGAGACTCCAAAATACCATTAGACATAAGGCGTTCAATCCTATCTTTTGAGATATGGCCTAAGCATTTATGCCATAATGATGCTGAATTTTCTTTATTTAATTTGCATTTAGTACCACGTGATTCCACATGCAAGGTTTCATTATATGATGCAATTGTATCTAGCAAATAAAGGTTGTCATAAGCATTGAAATAACCATTTCCGAAAATACTTGAATTTAAAGACAAAGTAAACTGATTGTTTTCAAATAAACAATAATATCCAAATTTGTCCAATAAAGAAACTGAAACTAAATTCTGCCTAAAAGACGGAACAACAAAAGTGTCTTTCAAATCCAAATAAAAACCAGTTCCTAATAACAACCTAAAATGCTCAATTGCTTCAACTTCCACCGATTTTCCATCTCCCACAAAGATGTTTCTTTCATCATCACTTGGCTTTCGGTAGCTCAAGAAACCCTGCATAGAAACACTTATGTGAGTAGTAGCACCAGAATATAACCATCAAGTGTTTCTAGGCACTAAAGCTAAATTAACCTCAGCACAGACTATAGTAAGATTCATACCTTTCTTTGCACGCCATGTGTGATATTTGGCACAATCTTTCTTCATGTGCCTAGGCTTGTCACAAAAGAAACAATTATTTGTAACTTTCTCTTGTTTCTTTTGAGTTGGACTCTTAGCAGCTTCATTCTAATATTTTCTTTTATTGTCTTTGTCCTTAGAGGCACTGGCCAAATGAGCACTTTCAGTCTTATCACGCTTCAACCTATCTTCCTCTTGAACACAATGAGAAATGAGCTCATTTAGAGTCCATTTCTCCTTTTGGCAGTTATAACTAATTTTAAACTGGTTAACTGCGCAGGAAGCGATACCAAAACCATAAGAACATGCAAGTCTTAAGAAAGCTCGATCTTAAGTTCTTTAAGTTTTGAAGCGATATGGAACATTTCTATAATGTACTCCCTTATATTTCCTTGACCCTTATACTTCATAGACATCAAAGAAGTCAAAAGTGATGTCATTTCAATTTTATTGTTTTTAGCAAAACATTGCTCAACATCGTCAAGGAAAGACTTGGCCTGAGTAATCTCTTCAAATTCTATGCCCTAAAGGCTTCTAGAATGTTGTGTTTCATGATCATCAAACTTATGCGATTAGAACGATCCCACCTCTCAAAATCCCTTTTTGCATCAGGGGTGCTTTCTGCAATGAGAGGTGCATGTTGTTCTTGTCTTAATGCAAGGTTTATGTCCATACAGCCAAGCACTATTAGTAAGTTCCTTTTTCATTCCTTGAAATTTGTCCCATTAAGCATAGGTATAGAATTAACATTAGCAGATATTGTGGCAGCCGAAGAACTAGCTGAATAGAGAACAAAATAGAAATAAAAACAAGCTCACATCAATATTCATATGTAAACATATAAATTCAAAGTAATGACTAATTCCCCTCTAGATACCAAACACAACATTAATATCAAGTCTTTGGACAATAATATTAATAGTAAGCGGTACTCTTGTTGTAGTAATCAAACATTGGCAATAAACTATGTCGAACAACATATTAGTCTTTGGACTAATGTATTGCACACATAAAATACCTTATAATTGTCACACATTTATAACCACAAGTGTCGTTAAAATTCGGCCAAATATTATTATTATTTTCTTTGGGCCAATTAATAAACGCATGAATTACAAAAACACAAACATCTTGATTTTTAAATAAGTTAATCTACGCCGAAGCGGTCACTTTGGTGACATTGTGTTTCAATTAACCCACTAAAATATTAGACATAGCCAAAACATGAATTTATTTGTTTATGAAGATTTATCTTTATACCTAATGATCAAAACTTAAATTTTGATACAACCGAATTAAATATATATTTTAAATAAAATATGTATCATAACAATAAACTAAATATGCCATCACTTAAGAAGCAAAAGCAATGCAAAGATTATGAGCAAATTCATATTCTGAAAATAGTTTACTGTTAATGAATTTCCAAACCAAAACATAATATACGGCATATATGTTTACGAGTATTCAAACCTTAAATTCAACACAGCAGTAAAAAAACACGCACTTTATGAATCAAAAAACATAATATGCAAACAATTGGAATTCCAGAACTCAATTGAAAACTCAACTTTCCGTTGCCTATTAAAACACAACCCATAACAAGACAAAACAGATTCACCATAGTCTAAAAACATGGGATTAGGGATATCACAAATTCAACACAAGAATCATATAAATGGAAAACGTTAATTTAAATCGAGAAATATTAACGCAGCAGAAAGGATCGTACAAAAGAATAATCAAGTAAATTCAAAATATGTGAATTAAAATCATAGAAATCAAAACCGTACCTAAACACATAATTTATTCCCAATGAGTCACCATACCCTGACACTGATGCCCTTGTTAGAATCAAAATATATTCAATACGAATAATAAACTCAAGATCTATACATGTCAAATCATCAAGAATAAAGACTGGACTTACGGAAGCGTACTTGAATTCATTGATTGAGATTTTCTAGAGGGTTTGATCTTCCAAGATGATAAGTTGCCTCTTGCCACACAACTCTCTTAAGAGAATGAGATATATGCAAGTTAACATATATCTCGGAGACTACTACTCTTTCTATAAACTGAATTAAAAACAGTTTATTAATATTTATAACTCTGTCCCTTATTGAGTTATAAATATAACTTATGGTATCTACACTTTTAATTCCATGACAATTTAATACCTATAACACATGTAAAATAATTGGTCACTTAATTTCGTGTCATATTTTATAATAGCAATATACATTATACATATGTGCCCTAATTGCGGATTTTAATCCAACATCTGTTTCAGTTTATTTCATTTAATTTTGACTCGAATTTCGTATTGATCTGGTCTGAAATAAAAAGTTGTACAAATCGTTTGGCAAAGAAATTAAATTGAGAGAAGAATAAGGGCATGTGATGGATGCGAAAAACTTTTGAACCAATTTTAGTATATGTATTCGATAGTGTGGGCCCAAACCAAGTGGTGGGACAACAATTGGAGAATCCAGATTTTTGCAATGAGGAGCCAATTACTAATCAATTGGAGAACTTTGTTGATGCAGTGAACGCCCAAAATATTATAACTTCAAATGGACAAAACATGAATGCTGATGGTAATGATATTAATGTTGTGGGATCTGATGGCTTTCCAGATTATGGCAGTCTCCAAGCTGAGGATCACGTTCATTGCCTGGGGTTTAGGAATCAAGTCCCACGGGCAGAGAATAGGGACGGAGGGACAAGGATCTCGGGAGGGGCCTATACCCCCAACGTAAAAAATATATTTTTTTTACTTTGATAATGTAGATTTTTTAAAAAAAAATTAAATTATTTGCAAATTTGCCCCCTCAATTTTGAAATATTTAAGTTTGTTCCTCAACTCAAATTCTGGCTCCGTCCCTGGCAGAGAAGGTTGACAGAGCCAACTCGGTAAGCAATTTTTTTCTTCCGAAAATGTAGGATTTATTCCATAAATCAACGGGAAAGTATGCTTCAATGATGGAGCTGCAAGATATAGTTATTTCGGTTAAAGAAAAGAAACGTAGAGATCATTCTGTTAAGAGAAATAAGAAATTAGGGAAAGAGGATGTCTTACTTGAAGTCGAGGTAGTGTCCCCCACCAATTCGGACATTGCTCGAAAGCAGATTCTCACTCGTTCAGCAAGAAAAGCATTGGCATTAAGAAAAATCGTTGAGATTGAGTTTATTGGCGATGAGAATGAAATTTTTGAAGATTTTTTTACAGCGGAGGTGCAAATGAATTTGTGTGCTTGAAGGGCTTGTTTAATCGATGAAGTTGGGGAATATGGTTATGGATGAGCTAATGAGTTCAAAGTGCTGGTTTTTGAAGTCAGTCAATGGATTATAGCTTTTAGGATCTTCAAATTGTAGAGTGTCCGGACTTGAGATTGTATAGTGGCGTTTGTGTTTGAAAAGGTGAAGATATTTTTTATGCCGCATCGAGATATCGGTATGCTTCGGTAGTTTTTGTAGAGTGTTCTTTTAGTTCTCGCAATGGTAATTTAGTTTGTGGCAAAAAAATGGATCTAAAATGGTTACCATTTATTATGAGGGGTGCGGAGTCTGGTTGTTTTAGTGGTAAGTTTGAGATTTGTTTGTAGGAAGGTGCTACTGAGTAATGGTCTTGAAGTGTTTCAGTTTATCTAAAAGGATTGGCAAAATTCAGTTTTGTAAATGTATCTAGGACTCAACGTTTTCTAGCATATTGTTTAGCTTAGGAGGGTGGGCATCGACAAAATCTTTTCAGAGCATGGTGGTAAGTGCCAAGAGCCCTTCAAGCAAGGTGGTGCTTAATGCTGCGAGTGGATGATGGGTGTGTTTTACCATAGTATAGTGTTATGTTGAACGTAGTGTGTGTTTGTTCTGATGATTTAATAGTCCCTTTTGTGGTCTTATGCTTGGTAGGGAGTTGTAGTAGGCCTGTGAGTAGAGTTGTTATTTACGTGTTTAGAAATTATTTGTTTTTACTATCACCGTCATGCACTCTTTTTTTCCTTCCAAAATAAATTTTTTAATGAGGCATATATTAATTATGTATGATATTTTTCTTTCAATAAAATAATATATTGTCGAGCAAAACTATATATATATATATATTCGGGGTTAAATGCGCGTTAAACATCTCTTTCTGCCGATTATAGCGAAAATACTTCACCTTTGCCCTAATTTTTCTAATTAAGAGTTTTCTATATAAATATATGTATTATTATTTTATTTGTAATTGCTTATCATCCCTTTCTTTCTTTCGTTTAAGTTCCTCTAAAACTCATCTGAGAACAACAAAGTCCAACTCGGAATTTGGATCATCTTCTTATCGGATCTAGTATTCACACAGTCGGATCTACGAGCGGACTTTGAATGAAAGGGTACGTTCATCTCCTTGTTTCAGTTTCTTTTTCTTCTCCCAAGATTTGATTTTTGACTGCTACTCTCGTTTGTTTGTATATTATGACCTGAATTCGAAATGAGACGGGTTTAAAGTGGCTTGGTGGGTGGTGTGGCCACTGCCGCAATTTGTGATGGTGGTATGGGGCCAGAAAGGTAAGGCTCGATATTATTTCACATAATTATTAGTGTTCTAATTATATTCTCATATTATCTCATTTTATATATTAGCGGTGAATTTTTTTTTTACAATTAGAGTTCTAATGATATCATGTGTCCTAATGATGGGTTATGATTTAGAGTTTAAATTTAAGATTTAAAGTTTAGAGTTTATACTTTAGAAGATAGAGTTAAAAATAAGCATGTTTTTAGAATATTTTTTTTATCGTCAATGCATGAAATAATAATCCTCTTATTCTCTTATAACTACATGATTTCATATTTTTTAAGGGTGCCTTTGAAAAGTCATCAAATAATTGAATTTGAGTATAATTGTTTGTAACTACACAAGTATAGTGTGACATATTTGGGTAATTACACTCATAATTAGCCATAATAACTTTAAACCTCTTTTGTATTTTTTTAATTAACGAGTCACACTAAATTATGTGCAATTATACTTTAACAACCAAACACCAATGGGTTAGTCCAATTGGTAAGTAGTTTGGTATCGTTTAAGCAGGTATCGAGTTCGAGACTTTTTATATGCAGAAAATTCTCGCTGGAAAAATAATCCACCAAAGCCAGGTGTGTGATGCGGGTCGGTCCGGATTAATCAAGGCGAATTCCAGAAATTAAAAGAGCAACTAAAGAAAATTAATATATTAAAAAACTGTACCAGACCTACTGAGGAGGCACAAATTTTTCAATCGAAGTGCTAGTCTAGACATAAATGACTTGCATCTGATTTTTTTTTTCTTTTTAGGGGAAGAGACAATAATTATATAAAGATTGAATATGGGATTAATGTCAACTGATAAGTTGAGCAAATCCTTTAACACTACATGTGATTTAGTCAGGATTGAGATTTAGACTTTGTTTGTCATGAATGATGGGAAAAAATTTAATCAAATGATGAAGATTCATAATCAGTTTCTTACTTTGATTTTTGACTATTTAATGAATAATTTTTTTTATTCTTACACATTTTCATCATTCATTCCAAATAAAATCTTAATTATTGAGCTCGAATTTTGGATAATCCTTTCCTTTTTTTCTTTGCTCACTGTTGTCATCCTTCCATCTTTCTGTTTCATATTTGATTCGATAATTTTTTTATGCCCAACGAGTCCCTCCTCTCTCACTGGTTTTCTTGCTTTTTTTTTTTGGACTTCTTCAAGGGATGGACATCAGGTCGTGCCTCCCTTATGGCAGTCACCAAACTTTTGACTGGAGGTGAAACCGATTCGACCCCCAATCTTATATTTAAAGATAGATAATCAGTGACGGAATCACGATTAGGAATATTTATATATATAAATTTAAAAGTAGGCGACAAATTTGCAATTAGTCTATTTTTAAAAATTATATATATAAATAAAAACTAAAAAAATAGGGGGTGAAGAGGCCCTCCCAGCAGTTATAACTTATATGCCTCTGTCTACTTTGATTATTCATGAAGTCGGATAAAACTTTAATATTTATTAATTATTTAGGTTTTATTATTATTATTATTATTATATGTTTTCATAGATTAAGTCAAATCGTGATCAAATCAACTTATGTAAACTATTAATACCAGTGGCGAAATTTGAGTAAGAGTTAAGAGGGGCCAACTTAAACTTTTTTAAAATTTGAAGGTTTGAATTAAAATTTTCATAAATTTTGAGATTTTAACTAAATATTTTAATAATTTTTTGAGTTTTAATAAGAACTTTAAAAATTATAAGAGATGATTTAATTAAAAATATTTAAGTTTTTAAAGTTTAATATGAATTTTTAAAAATCTTGAAGGAGACAAATTAATTTTTTTTAAAAATTTAGAAGCTAAATTACAATTTCCCAAAATTTTGAAGTGCTATAGCCACCTTCAGTCCACACTAAGTTGCGCCACTGATTAATACACTTCATGTTTAGTTAAACTCCATCTAATTTGAATTACGAGTCATAAATCTTATCCACTTAGAATATATAAAAAAGAAATAATATATTGGACATGTTTGGTAAAGAGTGTTTTGAGTCAAAATTAGAGGCTTGGCCTGTTAAATCCACTAATTTGGATGTTTAGTGAATAACGAATTGAGATAAAATCTCTAATTTTGAAAAAAGATGCTAGCATGAGCATTTTAAAATTAGATGTTTTGATATAAGAGTTATAAAGACTCTTTTACCCTTAATAATTACCGAAAATCTCTAAATAACCTAAATTTAATCTTTTCTATTTTAATTTACATGGTGACATTTGTAAATTAATATTTTTTTTGTTTTTCTTTTTATGCTCACACATTTATATTTGTATTTCAATAACTCATATGTACTTTTGAAGTAAAACACACTCTCATATATAACTTAAATAATTAATTTTCTTTCAAATATATGATATTAATACATGTGCTTCAAATATCATTTAAATTTAATAATTAATTAAATTGTATTAAAAATAATTATATAAATAATAAATTAATATATAGATCATTCAAATATGCTTAGTAATGTTATATTACAAAATTAACTTACATAATATAATTAATATTAATAGATAAAAATATTGATAACTAATAAATTATTCAAACAAATATTGAATATAATTATGTCCTTATGTGTCATTTTGCTTGTTTAACTAATCAAACATCTATCAGCTATCAGTTAATTTTACCAAGCACTTTTATGCAATTAGCTAATACAATCCGCTAGTCAAATTAGCTACTACAATCAACTATTAGCTAATGTAATCTGCTATCAGATATCAGCTATCAGTTAATTTTACCAAATACTTTTATGCAATTAGCTAATACAATCCGCTAGTCAAATTAGCTACTACAATCAACTATTAGCTAATGTAATCCGCTATCAGATATCAGATATAAGCTATCAGCTAAGTACCAACATGACCATTATATCACAAAGGCTTAACAGTCAAATAAGTGTCCAAACTATACATTTTTTTCCAGATAGGTGCTTGAACTATATTTGGGCTAAATAGGTGCCTAACATTTCATTCTGTGACTTATTTAAAGTTTTTTCGTCTACGACCGTTAAAAAATTTTTGTCATTCAATCAGAACATGACACGTGGCATATTTTTTATATTTTTAATTTCTAAATTTCTTTAAAAATCTAATTTTCTTTAAAAGCCCCAAAATTTTAATTTCTTTCAATCAATCCCCAACTCACATCTCCCTCACCGTCCTGCATTCCCACAAGTCGGTGGTTTACAGTTCACCGCCCAAAGCGATGTGTACCTCACCGTTCGGCATCGGCCCTCCTCTACCGTCGGTGGGAATCCAATCGACCTATGTTTTCTTTATTGTTTGGTGTTCATCGACGGAGCAATTGACGATTTATTTGTCGATTTTTGACGATGAGATGATGGGATTTTCAGTAGAGGGGTACAATGGAGACAAGGGTGGCTGGTGGTGGTTGAATCGGTGGTCGGAGTAGAGGAATTTGAGGATTTAGTGTTAGGGTTTTTAGAGAAATTAAATATTGTTGGGTTAATTAATATTTTTTTCTCTAATTTTAAGATTTTAATTTCAGAAAATGATCAATCATGCCACGTGTTTAAATTTCATTGGATAACAGAAAAAATAACGTTTGTTACGAAAAAAAAAATAAATGAGTCATAAAATAAAACGTTAGAAACCTATTTAGCCAAAAATATAATTTAAGCACCTATCTAAAAAATGTATAATTGGGGTACTTATTTGACAATTAAACCTATTACAAAATTAAAAGACAAGTCTTTAGATTTGTTGGATTGTCAGTGGTCGGTTCAAGTATTGCACACTCCATGTGAAGGAAACATGTTTGCGGATGGATTGGCGAGGTTGACATGACAACAGCTGTTGGGCTATCATGAGTTTCTAAGTCCTTCGATTATTATTTTAGAAATTTTACACAAGGATTGTTCTATATAAAGTAGTCCGTTTATATTAACCACAAGCTCTACTTATATTCATCAAAAAAATTAAAAGACAGATCAAGCTAAACTTAAACATTGAAAGTTTGAGTTCAAACCCGATCGCCATTTTAAACCGTGATTCATAAAAAAATGTCAACCCATTTGCTTATATAATTTTGAAATAAAACAGACCAAAGCATTTTTATTTTGTAGTAAAATATTAAAAGGGACATCTCATCAAAGTTCAAACAAGTTATTTAAAAATAAATTTATATTTTTTGGTATTATTATATGTGTCCAACTCATTAGCTAACTAATCAGAATCAAATACTGTATATGTTTATTATGCGACAACCCTCCCAAGTTCCGACCTAATTTGTTAATTCACAACGCCTGCATTCGAATAACTAATCTGGGATTAAATTCAATTTTTCTTTTGAACAATATTCATTGCATGCCAACAACCTTGTACGAATGTAAAAAAATTGGACAAATATGAAACATGTGCCTTTTAAACAATGATCATTACATGCGAACAACCCTTTAGCAATGTATTAGATTGGACAAAGAGATAAGACTTATCTGGTTTGGTGGTGGTTGCAGAATTCTTGTAGTTTCTGTTTAAGTGCTCTGTACTGTTGGGATTTATACCTATAATTTCTATTAAATGATGCTGAGTAAAAAACAAAAACTAAAGACTTACTACAAAACCACTCATTTAACTAACAAGTATCTATATTATAACCACTTATTTAATTATGCCGTATCTAGAATCTTTCGAGATATTTTAACATAAAAATATTATTATCTTTAATAAATCTGAGTTTGAGTAGTACAAAAAGACTCATTTAAGCAATGTTCATTGCATGCGAACAACCTGTAGCAATGTAATAAATTAGACAAAGAGATAAGAAATTACAACCACTCATTTAGTTTAGACTTATCCGAATACTTGGCTGACTTTAGCTGTGCAATATGGTTTGGTGGTGGCTGCAATCTGGCAATATCGTCTATATTATCAATCAGGTAAGGGTTCAAAGGTTTATAGGGTTCCTTATAATTTATTAAAATGAAAATTTTAATTTATAATTCTACTACTATATAAAGTTTTTAAAGATATTTTACTTTTATAGAAAAATATATTATAGGACACTCTTTAAAGTATTTTTATTTTTAGTTATTTATTAAACTAAAGTCTTTTATTTTTTTTCTTATAAGTATTTAATTTAACTTATTTAAAATCTTTTTTTTGAGAGATCTATAAGATCGTTTATATCGTACATATCCAGAATCTCCACAGTTATCGATAGACTCTGTGAAAATCCTGGGCTATACGTTTATCATGGGACTTTTTTTTCTTAGATTTGATTTGTTTTTGCTAGCGTGTAAGGTTGCAGGTGTACTGGAGGAGCAGAATTCGTGTAGTTTCTGATTAAGTATGCTGCCGCATCTTAGTGCTATGTACTGTTGGCATTTATCCCTATAATTTCTATTAAATGATGCTGAACAAAATAAATAAATAAATAAATTAAGACTTATTTAAAAAAAAACTAAGAAGAATTTATATTACAACCACTCAGTTAATTATGATGTATCTAGAATTTTTAGAGTGATTTTAGTATAAAAGGAAACATTATTATTTTTAATAAATTTAAATTTGAATAATTTATCTGTAATGAGTGTATTATTAAAAAGTAAAAAATTTACAGATATTAATTACTATAAGATTACACCAAATGCTAAAAAAATTATTACACCCAAATATACAATATTTCTTTGCAGCGAGATTTCAATACAAGGCTCCACCCGTTTCCTTCAAGATACCTTTGTGTATGTATCCGCTGCCCATATGTATATCCAAACAGTTCAAAGATTTAAAAAATTATAGGCAATTTATTAAAATGAAGCCTTTAATTTAATATGCGAAAGGGCTTCAAGGACATTTTCAACGTAACACAACATATATACTTAGTTCCATCTTATATGACTTCATCAATCATATAAACATCACATAACTCCTACATCATTAAAACATAACTTACACATGATTTCACTAAACAAATCTTATACATGACAAGGATTCAATTACCTAACATATGCACCATTCATAGGAAAAAAAATTAATCTAAAATTTTCCTTATTTCTTACATATCATAATAATCAACCATTCAAGATCCATTACAAGGCACCAACTTATAATCCATACTTTTCAAATGTAGCATAATACTAATCAACTTATTTTCAACTAACCTCCGAACAACAACCACTTTAACAATCAAAGGAACACCAAATCTAATTACCTACTACATAGCTTTTACCATTCATGTCATTAGTTTACTTCCATATGTTCATAACAATGTATACAAAATAAAGCATAGAGCCACCTTTTCATAATTCGCACATGTCAAGTATAATACAAAATGTTTAACTAAGTCATAAACTCATACAAAACCACATTTTCACATATGCAACATATATGCTTAATTCATAAGCCACCTACTAAGAGTTTTGACAAAAAAAAGTACATTATTCAATGCTCAAAAGGGGTAACTTGTAACTGGTCTGGCACGGTCCAATTACTACGAAGTCTAATAACCTTCAACCACGATCTAATCACAAAAACTCTTTCAATATTAAAAATGCATGAAAATAAATGTATTAAGTTACTTACACTAGTGAGGTAATGACCTTAAAGACATATGACATAAATAATTCAATAATAAAGGATGATACAAATCAATGTAAATAAGGCGTCTAATGTTATTCAATGTTGTTGGATATTGAAACCGTAAAATCAAACCGTTAGCACTAACTGAATAATTATAAAATAGAATAAGCACAAAAACAACAACCGTGTCATGGTAGAACCACTGCCTTAGAAATGAATTCGCCTCGATGTGTGTAATTGATGCAATAGGCGGTCTTCCCCGAGATTAGCACTGTCTCTCTGAATATCCATACACCCAAATATCAGTGTGGACAAGTGGTGGTACTGCTCTTCCCTTAGTACCGAAAAATAACTCAAAATTTGAGAGAAGAAAAAAAATTGTAATAATTAAGAAATAATTTTTTTGATGATCGAGAAAAAACGAAAAGATCAACTATTTATAGTGTAAAAATCCGGGGTAGAAAGTCTAAAAAATACATCAATAATGTCTCATAAATTTTAAAATAATTAGCTGTCAATAATCTATTATAATCCGGATGAACCTGGTCTCATAGCTGTTAAAACAACTATTAAACCAGCATAAAATCAGCCAGCAATTAAACTAATAACTCATGTATTACTGCATTAATAACAGTGTAATAAATACAGGCTCAAAACCAGTCTAAAAACACTGTTTTAAAAAACAGTCATTCAAAATAAATTTTTTATGAAATTGTTTACAAAAAATAATAGAACGTGCACAGACGTATTGAAAACACGTGTCATTATAATTGTGACAGCGATCACGACCGACTAGAGAACAACAACGGCTCGTGCGTGCGAAGGATTTATTTTGCCACATTCAACAAGAGTTTCCCCAAGCTAAAATTTTATTCATCCATTATCACTTGGTAATTAATATCCTAAAATGAAAATTATTGATTATTCACCTTTCCGCCAATTCAAGAAAGCTTGGTACGGTGACCATAGCATACGAATTATGTAGCTATACCATTCATAAATTCCATAGCTTATTTACACATGCAATCTTTCTCTTTTACTACTTATTCAATTGAGTCACTTGATAATTTAACTTAATTACACACTTAATCATCCATTTTTCTGGTACCTACACTTATGGCCTAATACTTAATATCTTTACAAATTGATCTTTAATCCTTAAATCTTTCAAATCGAACTAAATTAATCATAAATTAAATCAGTTTAAATAATTCCGAAAACTATATTTGTTTGTCAAAAATTAAATTCCCATCACCGATTACCAAAAATCTATTGCGCTGGTTTTTATGGTGTTACAATAACCATTCTTTCATTTTTTTCCTTACAAGCATTTAAGTTGATTCATTTTGTCATCCTTCTTTGGTAATACATTGTCGCTCATATTATGCCTGTACATAACCACCATTGTGATATGAAGCCTAAGAAAAGAATGTTATTGCATGTTTCAATTTTGATAATTGTTACAAAAATGGGTGTGGAGTCTGTCTCTGTAATTTTAGGAGGAAACAAAAAATTTCTTTCTTGGGTTTTGTCGTTCTTTGTTTGGACAGTAATGGGTCGAGTCGTCGGTGCCGTCAGGTTTTGACCTCAATGCATAATGGAGGAACGAATCGCAGGTGTTACACGAGTACTCTTTTTGTTTTGCAGATTCAACGTTGTAAGGTTCTATCTATGTATGGATCGATATGGGTTTCTTGGTAGGGTTCGTGTCCGGCTCTGGCCTTCGTTCTGCTACTTTGTCTTGACAGGGGATGAGTGGTTGAGTTTGGTGTTTTATTTGGGAGTTTTGTGCTGGTTCGTATGGGTGTTCTTAAAGTCTCAAAGTGCTAGTCTAGACATAAATGACTTGCATCTGACTTTTTTTTCTTTTTAGGGGAAGGGACAATAATTATATAAAGATTGAATATGGGATTAATGTCAACTGATAAGTTGAGCAAATCCTTTAACACTACATGTGATTTAGTCAGGATTGAGATTTAGAATTTGTTTGTCATGAATGATGGAAAAAATTTTAATCGAATGGTGAAGATTCATAATCAGTTTTTTGCTTTGATTCTTGACTATTTAGTTAACAAATTTTTTTATTCCAAATAAAATTCTTCATACCAAATAAAATCTTAATTATTGAGCTCGAGTTGTAACAAAAAAAATGATGATTATTGAGCTCGAGTTGTAACAAAAAAAATGATGATGAATGAAAAAAAAATTTAAATAAGGATTGCAAGCCAAGGGGGTTTAAACCCGTGACCTTGGTTGCAAGGGTCAATAAGTTAACCATTTGATATAAAGCCCATTTGTGACATAGAGCTATGAAAATAAGCTTTAACTCTTTTTTTTTTCAGTTAGCAATCAATGGATAAAGCTGAGTCTGTGACTCTTCACTTTCCATTCGAACGAAAATACCCAAAACTCTCCCTGAACAATTCTCTCACCTACCCCGTTCAGCCCATTTGATATAAATTCTCTCACTTTCCATGCAGCTCACCGCCAGCATCGGAAGCTTCCTCGACTCCTCCTGATCAAAACCCCTCAACCCCCACACCGATCCGCTAAACCATTCATCGGGAATTTTAGTTCATAGGTTCGTCGAACCTAAGGATTAAATCCCTTCGGCCTAGCATCGAATTCGGCCGCCACACACTTCTATTGGTAATTCAGTGGCCACCAACGTCTTCCTTGTGCCGAGACGACTCTTCTGCCACCGTTGGATCGTCGAACCGCCACCGTTGAGCCTTCACCAGAGTCCGAACTATTTTGGGTAAGTAAGGCGAGTTTTGGCTCATTTTTCGACTTGCTTAAAATGATTTTTGGGTTTTATGAAGCTGTGGGTATGAAATCTGGCCAAAAACGTGCATTTTTGGCTATTTTTCGGTCGTGTAAGGCCGTGCGTGAGCCCCACGCACCGTCCAGGGTGATTTCTGGCCACCTGGGACGGTGATCCGGTCGAACCGAGCCTAAACCGGCCTTGAACCGGTCCTACCTTGGACTAGTCCTTCTTTGACCCGACTGACCCGACCCGATCTGACCTGATCCGACTCGACCGACCCGTTGACCGAGTCAACTCAGTGAGTCAACCCAACTGAGGCAACTTAGTGAGTCAACCCGAGCCAACTCAGTGAGTCAATTCTCTGGGGTCAAACCTTTGACCAATGACATCAGCGTTGACTGTTGACGTCAGCATTGACTGATGATGTCAGCATGACGTTAACGTTGACTTTGACCGCTGATGTCAGCGTTGGCTTTGACCAAAAAGTCAAAATTTTGAAAACCCCTATTTTGTGTTTTCCAATGCCATGGGTTCGTTTATGAAGCCCGTTTCGCGAATTTCTAACCCAAAAACCTTCAAAATTGACCTTAAACCCAATCATGCATATGTGTTAAATATATTCAATTTGAGAGAAAAGTGTTGAATTAAGGATTCTGACATGAAATGTTATTGTTTAAGGTACTCAAGATTCACTCGATAGATCATCTGCTCAGCCTGACTCTTCCCGATCAGCACCTACTCGTGCTCCTATAGTTACCAGTATGTTTACGCTCCGCAGATTAATTATTAAACTAGAAGTTATTTATTCCTTTATAACCCTGATTCGTTATGTCATAGGATCTAGCACTGCTGCAGATCATAGCGAGGAGGGTGTTCGTTAGATTTTCGACCAGCTTTTGAGGTGTGTTCCTTGTGTGCTAAATTATCGTTTTATATGAATTGTTTGAAATGATTTTTCTAAATTGATCGTGATATGTTTTTCCTGAAATATTATATGCATATATGTACGATTTGATAGCATGCTCTCTAGTTACTGTTTGCTAAAATGTATACCTATCAAGTGGTTCCTGATATTACTGTTTAGTGCATAAACTGTTTAATTGAGGTTACTGGGAATGTGATTAGAGATCCTCAGGTACAGCCCTGATCCAGCTGTGCCTCCAGATAGCTTTGTGCCTCTAGATAGGCCTTCTACGCTTTCGAGCCTAGGACCAGCCTCTAGTTAGGCCTCTTACGCCTTCGGGCCTAGGATCAGCCTCCAGTTATGGGGAAAATGTAATTTGGTGTTCGGTTGGAGGGTAGCTAGGTTTTAGATGAAAACTTTGGTTGCCCTATAGCATATTTTACTGTTATAATTTTATAATTAACTGAAACTGTTTTATATATTTTTCTGTATGTACATGTTGGGACACATTGAGCCCTAGCTCACACCTCAACCCTTTCTTTTTAGATACCTTTTGGATAGGCTACCGAAACTGGCACTTAGAGGATCGACATATTTTGTACTCGTTTTTGTTGTAATATTTTTATCTTCCAAACTGTCTTAATTACGGTGACATGGGCTTATTTTTGTTACTATATGTCTTATTACGATATTTTATGAGGTTTACGATGTAATATCACTTATTATGGTTTATTTTGAAAAACTAATTTGACTTACGTTCGGATTAATTATTATTTTTAAGAATTTAAATCTTTAAACATTTACTTGAAAAGTTTTTGGTAAATAATGTGATCTTCTAGATTTAGACTTTATGCATAGGCCGGTCTAGGGGGTTACTAGTTGATATCAGAGCTTTTGGTTTTAAAGCCTCGGACCGTGAATGGGTCCTAATTGAAAAGTTTTATAAGATATTTTGCGAATGTGTTTCAAAAAAGGCCATGTCACCAAGTTTCATACGTTATGTGTACGGTACTCTAGTGTCAGTTCTAACCCTAAAGTTTTACCTTGTGTAGAGAGCCTAAAATCATCCGTTATGAGTACCCGTAGAGGTCGTCGACCATCCCGTAGAGGTCGTCGAGCTGTTAGATTCTTTAGCCTAGTAGATGATGTGGCTGTAGATCTTTCAGCCCATGTAGATCATCCGACCCCTATAGATCCCTCTACTCCTGTAGCTCCTACAGCCTCAGTAGATCTGCCACCCGTCTCTAGTATTGACATGACGACTCTAGTTAAAGGAGCATCATCGTCGAGTTTTGAGCAGACTGCAGTGACTGATGAGGCGCTTAGTAGGCAGTTTATGCAGTTGATTCAGAGCATGGTTAGAGCGTCTGGCTCCATACCCGAGGTACCCATATCACAGACTTTGATTTTGAATAGGGCCAGGATATTCGAGGGTGCTACTAGAGGTGCCCTATTGGAGGTCGATGAGTGGCTCAGTGACTTGGAGAGGCGTATAGATCAGTTGGGACTTGATTCATCCAAGCGGTATCTAGAAGTCGTCTCTATGCTCTACGGGAATGCCCACACCTGGTGGGAGTCCGTGATTAGCAGCATCCCTACTACCCGTTTGACCTGGGAGTTCTTTAGGGAACGCTTCAGGAGTCGCTTTATCGGAGAGCAATATTTGAGAGAGATGTGAGAGTCGTTTAGAAATCTAACGTAGAGAGATATGACTGTATCTGAGTACGAGACAGAGTTTCTAAGGCTTTTAAGATTTGGTTCAAATCTGGTCACCTCTGAGAAAGAAAAGTGTCGCAAGTTTGCTCTTGGTCTCAAGCATGAATTGTGTGATAATGTCATCACCTTCCATGATGAGGTATTTGATATAGTGGTAGGGCGGGCGAAAGATCTAGAGGAGGTTGAAATAATGACTGCTGGTAGTGGTAGATCAGATCCTGAGCAGTACAAAAGATCTTCAGGTTTTGAGTCTTCAGAACGCCCCGGTAAGCGGGCTCGTACTGCAGCTCCTCAGAGGAATACTTCACGTTTTAGGCCTACAGTACCACAGCCTCCTGCAGCTAGTAGAGGTGGTTCGTCAGGTTCCTCGCAGCCTAATCCTTATGAGTATTATGGAAATTGGCATAGAGGAGAGTGTAGAAAGATGTCAGGTGCCTGCTTTCGATGTGGGTCCAAAGATCGTTTCAAGAGAGATTGCCCTCATCCATTTCCTGTAGCCCGAGCTTCTCCCCTGACCCCAACACGCTTGCAAACATCTATACAAACTCTGGTCAGTGGACATCATCAGAGTAGGGCTTCTGGTTCTGCTGCTAGGTTTGGTAGCAGAGGTAAAGCACAACATAGTGGATGACCAGTTATGTTTAAGGCCCGGAAGCCTGTGCTTGTTTATGCTACCCTGCGTCGTGATGACAGAGATGAGCCCATAGAGGCCGCCTGAGAGATTGAGGAGTCTATGGGAAAGCAGTTCTCTCACCTTTTCAGCCCAGGTAAATTTGGAGGACGAAATTTCTTTTAAGGGAGGGGGAGAGTTGTAACAAAAAAATGATGATGAATGAAAAAAAAATTAAATAAGGATTGTAGCCAAGGGGGTGTGAACCCATGACCTTGGCTGCAAGGGTCAATGAGTTAACCATTTGAACTAAAGCCCATTTGTGATATAGAGCTATGAAAATAAGCTTTAACTCATTTATTTTTTCAGTTAACAATCAATGGATAAAGCTGAGTTTGCGACTCTTCACTTTCCATTCGAACAAAAATACCCAAAACTCTCCCTGAACAATTCTTTCACCTACCCCGTTCAGCCTTTGTCCGATCTGCCTCCACTGCTGGGCCGTGCAGCTCATCGCCAGCATCGAAAGCTTCCCCGACTCCTCCCGATCAAATCCCCTCAACCCCTACACCGATCCGCTAAACCATTCGTTGAGAATTTTAGTTCATAGATTCGTCGAACATAGGGATTAAATCCCTTCGGCCTAGCATCGAATCAGGCCGCCACATGCTTTTGTTAGTAATTCGGTGGCCACCACCGTCTTCCTCGTGATGAGACGACTCTTTCGCCACCGTTGGATCGTCAGATCGCCACCGTTGAGCCTTCGCCGGAGTCTGAACTGTATTGGGTAAGTAAGGCGAGTTTTGGCTCATTTCTGGCTTGTTTAAAATGATTTTTGGGTTCATGAAGCAGTGGGTATGAAATCTGGCCAAAAACGTGCATTTAGGGCCATTTTTCGGTCGTGTAGGGCCGCGCGTGAGCCCCACGCGCCGCCCGGGGCAATTTCTGGCCACCTGGGACGGCGGTCTGGTCGAACCAGGCCTAAACCGATTCTGCCTTGAACTAGTCCTACTTCGACCCGACCGAACGATCTGACAAACCCGATCTGATCCGACCTGACCCATTGACGAGTCAACTCAGTGAATCAATCCAATTGAGTCAACTCAATGAGTCAACCCAGTGAGTCAGTTATCCTGGGTCAAACCTTTGACCACTAATGTCAGCGTTGACTTTGACCACTGACGTCAGCATTGACTTTGACAAAAAAGTCAAATTTTTGAAAACCCGCATTTTACATTTTGACGTCCTGGGTCCGTTTATGAAGCCCGTTTCACGAATTCCTAACTCAAATACCTTCAAAATTGACCTTAAACTGTGTTAAATATATCCAATTTGATAGCAAAGTTTTGAATTAAGGATTCTAACATGAAATGTTATTATTTAAGGTACTCGAGATTCGCTCGATATGTCATCTACTCGGCCCGGCTCTTCCCAATCAGCACCTACTCGTGCTCCTATATTTACCAGTATGTTTACGCTCCATAGATTAATTATTAAACTAGAAGTTATTTATTCCTTTATAACCTTGATTCGTTATGTCATAGGATATAGCACTACTGCAGATCGTAGCGATGAGGGTGTTCGTTAGATTTTCGACCAGCTTTTGAGGTGTGTTCCTTGTGTGCTAAATTACCGTTTTATATGAATTGTCTGAAATGATTTTTCTGAATTGATCGTGATATGTTTTTCCTAAAATATTATATGCATATATGTACGATTTGATAGCATGCTCTCTAGTTACTGTTTGCTAAAATGTATACCTATCAAGTAATTCCTGATATTACTGTTTACTGCGTGAACTGTTTAATTGGGGTTACTGGGAATGTGATTGGAGATCCTCAGGTACAGCCCTGATCCAGTTGTGCCTCCAGATAGGCTTTATGCCTCCAGATAGGCTTTGTGCCTCCAGTTAGGCCTCCTACGCTTTCGAGCCTAAGAACAACCTCCAGTTAGGCCTCCTACACCTTCGGGCCTAGGATCAGCCTCTAGTTATGGGGAAAATGTAATTTGGTGTTCGGTTGGAGGGTAGCTAGGTTTTAGATGAAAACTTTGGTTGCTCTATAGCATATTTTACTGTTATAATTTTATAATTAACTGAAACTGTTTTATAAATTTTTCTGTATGCACATGTTGGGACACACTGAGCCCTAGCTCACACCTCAACCCTTTCTTTTCAGATACCTTTTGGATAGGCTACCGGAACTGGCGCTTGGAGGATCGACATATTTTGTACTCGTTTTTGTTGTAATATTTTTATCTTTCAACTGTCTTAATTACGGTGACATGGGCCTATTTTTGTTACTATATGTCTTATTACGATGTTTTATGAGGTTTACGTTCTAATATCACTTATTATAGTTTATTTTGGATAACTAATTTGACTTACGTTCGTATTAATTATTATTTATAAGAATTTAAATCTTTAAATATTTACTTGAAAACTTTTTGGTAAATAATGTGATCTTCTAGATTCGGACTTTACGCATAGGCCGGTCTAGAGGGTTACTCGAATTTTGGATTGTCCTTTCCTTTCTCTTTGCTCACAGTCATCATCTTTCCATCTTTCTGTTTCATATTTGATTCGATGATTTTTATGTATACCCAATGAGTCCCTCCTCTCTCACTGGTTTTCTTTTTTTTTGTTATCGACTTCTTCAAGGGATGGACATCAGGTCGTGCCTCCCTTATGGCAGTCGACAAACTTTTGACTGGAGGGGAAACCGATTCGACCCCAATCTTATATATAAACATAGATAATCAGTGATGAAATTAAAATTAGAGGTTAAAGAGCAAAATATAATATCTAAAAGTAAGAGACAAATTTACAATTAGTCTATTTTTAAAAATTATATATATAAATAAAAAACTAAAAAAAATTAGGGGGACGAAGAGTCCCTCCCAGCAGTTATATGCCTCTGTCCACTTTGATTATTCGTGAAGTCGGATAAAGCTTTAATATTTATTAATTGTTTACTTATTATTATTATTATTATTATTATTATTATTATTATTATTATAGGTGTTCATAGATTAAGTCAAATCGTGATCAAATCCACTTATGTAAAATATTAATACTAGTGGCAAAATTTGGGTAAGAGTTAAGAGGGGTCAAGTTAAACTTTTTAAAAATTTGAAGGCTTGAATTAAAATTTTCATAAATTTTGAGGTTTTAATTAAATTTTTTAATATTTTTTGAGTTTTAATAAGAACTTTAAAAATTATAAGAGATAATTTAATTAAAAATATTTAAAATTTTAAAGTTTAATATGAATTTTTAAAAATTTTGAAAGGCCAAATAAATTTTTTTAAAAAAATTTAAAAGCTAAATTTCAATTTCCCAAAATTTTGAAGTGTTATGGCCACCTTTAGTCCACACTAAGTTACGCCCCAGATTAATACACTTCATGTTTAGTCAAACTCGATCTAATTTGAAGTATGAGTCATAAATCTTATCCACTTAGAATATATAAAAACGAAATAATATACTGGCCATGTTTGGTAAAGAATGTTTTGAGTCAAAATTAAAAATTTGACCAGTTAAATCTGTTAATTTGGATGTTTAGCGAATAACGAATTGGGGTGAAATCTCTAATTTTAAAAAATGCTAATAGGAGCTTTTTAAAATTAGATGTTTTGACATAAGAGTTATAAAGAATCTTTTATCCTTAACAATTATCAAAAATCTCCAAATAACTTAAATTTAACATTTTCTATTTTAATTTACATTGTGACATTTGTAAGTTAATATTTTTTTTCTTTTTATGCTCACAAATCTATATTTGTATTTAAATAACTTATATGTATTTTTTAAGTAAAACATACTCTCAGATATAATTTAAATAATTAATTTTCTTTTAAATATATGATATTAATACATGTATTTCAAATATTATTTAAATTTAATAACTAATTAAATTGTATTAAAAATAATTATATAAATAATAAATTAATATATAGATCATTCAAATATGCTTAGTAATGTTACATTAAAAAGTAACTTATATAATATAATTAATATTAATAGATAAAAATATTGATAACTAATAAATTATTCAAACAAATATTGAATAAAATTATGTCCTTATATGTCATTTTGCTTATTTAACTAATCAAACATCTATCTGCTATCAGTTAATTTTACCAAACACTTTTATACAATCAACTAATACAATCTACTAGTCAAATCAGCTACTACAATCAACTATCAACTAATGTAATCTGCTATCAGATATCAGCTATCAACTAAGTTCCAAACATGACCATTATATTACAAAGGCTTAACTATCAAATAATTGCTCAAACTATACCTTTTTTTTTAGATAGGAGCCTAAACTATATTTTGGGCCAAATAGGTGCCTAACGTTTCATTCTGTGACTCATTTAGGTTTTTCTGTCAACAGCCGTTAAAAAAATTCTATCATCCAATTAGAACATGACACGTGAATCGTCTGGCATCCTCACAAGTCGGTGGTTCACCGCCCAAAGCGACATGTACCTCACCGTTCGGCTTCGTCCATCCTCTACCGTCGATGGGAACCCAATCGGCCTATGTTTTCTTCATTGTTTGGTGTTCATTGACGGAGCAATTGGCGGTTTATTTGTCGGTTTTTGACGACGAGATGATGGGGTTTTCAGTAGAGGGGTCCAATGGAGACAGGGGTGGCCGATGGTGGTTGAATCGGTGGTCGAAGTGGAGGAATTTAGGGATTTAGGGTTGCGGTTTTTTAGAGAAATTAAAGATTGTTGTTTAATTAATATATTTTTTTCTAATTTTCGGATTTTAATTTCAAAAAATGATCAACCATACGACGTGTTTAAATTTTATTGGATAACGGAAAAAATAATGTCAATGGTTTTTAATTTCACGGAATAAAACGTTAAACACCTATTTAGCCAAAAATATAATTTAAGCATCTATCTAAAAAATATATAATTTAGACATTTATTTTAGCGTTAAGCCTATTACAAAATTAAAAGACAAGTCTTTAGAGTTGTTGGATTGTCAATGGTCGGTTCAAGTATTGCACACTCCACGTGAAGGAAACAGGTTTGCGGATGGATTGGCAAGGTTGACATGACAACAGCTGTTGGGGTGTCACGAGTTTCTAAGTCCTTCGATTATTATTTTAGAAATTCTACATAAGGATTGTTCTATATAAAGTAGTCCGTTTATATTAACCACAAGTTCTACTTATATTCATAAAAAAATAAAAGACAGATCAAGCTAAACTTAAACATTGAAAGTTTGAGTTCAAAATCGCCATTTTAAACCGTGATTCATAAAAAAAATGTCAACCCATTTGCTTATATAATGTTGAAATAAAACAGACCAAAGCATTTTTATTTTGTAGTAAAATATTAAAAGGGACATCTCATCAAAGTTCAAACAAATTATTTAAAAATAAATTTATATTTTTTGGTATTTCCATATATGTCCAACTCATTAGCTAACTTATCAGGATCAAATACTGCATATGCTTATTATGCGACGGCCCTCTCAAGTTCCGATCTAATTTGTTTATTCATAACGCCTATATTCGAATAACTAATCTTACTTAAGGGATCAAATTCAATTTTTTAACACAACAAAATAGATATTTTATTTAGAACGAAGGCAAGATATTGCCATGATACATAACCCCTTTTACACGTCCGGGGATAAACAAACCACGCCACATGATACAAAACAACGTAAACAGCACCGACATGACCAAAGCAACAGCCAACAAGCATTGGGGTGCTTTTATTGCAACATAAATAAATAAAAAGCCAACAACTACACTAGGAGACGGAGATGCATACGTAACGAGGAGGAAGAGGCAGAAGAGCAATACATGCGCGAGGGTTACAACATTCACTACAGGCATTGACGGTCCCTGAGGATACACAGTTTTCAGCTAGTTTGTTAACCGAGAAAACGTTGGTCAAAGGGTTCCGGGCATTGGCAATGATAGAGAAAGGCATAGCTCCGTTACGAGCCGCCGTCACAGTTGGAGTCATAGCAGTTGACAGCACCACGGCCATTGCAACCATAAGCAATGCAAACTTCCTGCATTCCATTTCTTGTAGCAACTAAGTGATTAGATTTGTTCTTATAGAATAGGGTATTGATGAATCTGTGTTGTCACCCAATAAACCTTTATATAGTCAAAGTGATGGGTCTAAATCTGTCAATTCACATGATATATTTGTCTTTTGAACAATATTCATTGCATGCCAATAATATTGTACGAATGTAATAAATTGGACAAATATGAAACATGTGCCTTTTAAACAATGATAATTGCATGCGAACAACCTTGTACCAATGTAATAAATTGGACAAAGAGATAAGAAATTACAACCACTCATTTAATTTATTTTTAAAAATTTGATTATAATTAAGATATATGTGTTCATACATTTTTTTAACCATTTGATAAGACATACACACCTTGCAGACAAGGTTGCTCGAATCCGGGAATCTAGGATGAACAATCAAACATCATCATAGTTTTCATGAATAGAAATCATTTGCCCCTTTTTTCGGTGCCCCTTTCTATGCCCTCTCACTAAAAAACTTAGTTTAAGGTTTAAGGTTAGAGTTTAGTGAATTATAGGTAGGTGTATTTTTAGAGTTTAGGGTTTATGAATTAGGATTTAGAATTTATGGTTAAGACTTAGAATTTACGTTTTTAATGTTGGGAAATAAAAAGGGGCACCGAAAAGAGACAAGGGATTTTTATCCCTTTTTCACGGGACCACTTGTTGTATTTAACAACTCATTACTCAGGTGTCCTGGGATGAACATCATCATCTTTTCCATTGTGACTACTTGTTGTATTCAACCACTCATTTTGTTAAGACTTATAAACAACACAACCACTAAATTAACTAAGACGTATATATATATATTACAACCACTCATTTAACTATGACGTATCTAGAATCCTTCGAGTAGTCTTAGTGAAAAAGAGAATATAATTATTTATAGGATATTCGGGTTCAAACAATTTGTCTGCAATGCATGTATACGTTATTCAAAAACTAAAAAAAAATAATAAATATTACCCATGAAATCACACTATATACTAAAAATATGATGCATCTAAATTACAATCACACACAAATATATGATATATATTTGCATCGAGATTTTAATACAAGGCTCCACCCGTTTCTTTCAAGCTACTTGTGTGTATGTATCCACTGCCCATATGGATATTTCGAGCGGTTCAAAGATTTAAAGAGTTATGTGCAATTTATTAAAATTGAACTCCTTAATTTATAATACAAAAGGGATTCAAGGGCCCTTAATTTGTGAGTAGAAAGGGTGAGAATTTTGGGTACAATAACATTTTATTTTCCCCATTAGTAAAACACGAGTTTAATCAATAGTTAAGCTGAAAATTTAGTTTGATTGCATAACATTTTGAAGTCTTATTATTAAATTGTTGAGCGGAAATCAATAGTTCAATCAATTTATATGTAACAAATTAGCAAAACTAAGAGCTCAAATTCATGTGTTTACCATGATAAGCTTGTTTCCGTAAAGAAGAGAGATGAAATCCATAATTAATTTGTTTAGACTAAACGACACGGTTAACCAACTATGAACACCCCTATTGTTATCCAATACTCCTTTATATAATCAAAATGAGAATACAAATTCTTTGTCCTTTTTTGGTGCCTCTATATATGCTTAAGTTTAGGGTTTAGGATTAAGGTTTAAGTTTAGAGTTTAAGATTAGAGTTTAAGAAATTTAGGATAGGATTTAAGATTTAAGGTTAGGGCTTAGAAATTAAGTTTTTAGTGTTGAGACATAAAAAATGACACAAAAAGTAAGAGATTTTTATCCTCAAAGTGATAGGCTTAAATCTGTGAAATCATATGAAACATGTGCCTACAATATTCATTGCATGCGAACGACCCTGTAGCAATGTATTTAGTTAGACAAAGAGAGAAGAAATCATAATCACTAATTTGGTTAAGACTTATCTACAACACAAATTAAGATATTTAGAAATTTTCGAGTGATTTCAGTGTAACATGAAATATTATTATCTTTAGCAGATTCCAGTTCGAACAGTTTGTCTATAATTGATATGTGATCAAAGAACTAAAAAATTTAACAAATACTCAGGGGCAGATCACATGCAAGACTAGAGGGGGACACGGGGTCAAATCATTTGCTTATATTCACTCCTTTAATGATTTCTCAGAGCCGAGTCAATTGCTTATATACGCTCCTCTGATGATTTTTTCGAAGTTGAGTCATTTAATTTTATTCGCAGTCAACGGCCACAAGGCATACTTCTCGCATACATCTCGGCTAATACCATTTTATGGTATTCTCTAGACCCAGGAAGGACAAGTGTTATACCCCCAAATATGTACTATTGGACCCAAAGCCTCCGAAAGTATTATACTACCAGCATCCTCCTTCAAGATTCACAAACCTCAGTTACACCTCTTTTGGATCTCTTATTTTCCACACCACCCAACATGTAAGGCACCATGGCCTATGAAGCTTTCATTCTCCGGACTACTCTCCATGCTCAGCTGTCGTGAGGCACCATGGCCTATGAAGCTTTCATTCTCCGGACTACTCTCCATGCTCAGCTGTCGTGTCTCATCATGACAGCTATCGAGTCTACTTACTCGATAGTCGAGTCTACTCTATCAACCCATCGATAGTCATCATGATGTTAGGTTTGACATCATCTTACCAGCAACAATAGTTGTTATAAATAATCGTGCCATCCTAGAGAAAGGGGAATAACCAAGGATAACTTCTCGTCTTTTTCTCCACCTTTTCTCTTCCTCCTTCACCAAATCAACACTCTTTTTTTCCATTTAAGATTAGGGGGTTTTAATGAGGCTTACATGTCATGTCTTTAATTTATCAATAAAATTTTTATTATCGAGCAAAAAAAATCGAGATGAATCGTCTAAAATTACAACCAACCACCGCAGTCTTCTTCTTCACTTCCCTTGTATGGTGTTCGATATTTTAGGCATCAACAAGTTTCATAAAATTTCAGATTGTGTTATATTAAAAAAATAGTTTTAGAACCCACGTCAAATTCTCATACTAAGGTATTAAATAAAATTCAGAACCAAACATATATTTATAAAGTAGAATCGGGTCAAGTTTAGACATGTCTCGATGCCATCCTACATGGTCTGAAAATTAAATTCTCAATGTTTTCCCTTAGGACCCAACTTTTATGATTCATACACACTCAAAGCAGATTTTTAGTAATATTTATCGTTTTTTATAATAATCGGTTTTTAATTTATTCATTAATTAATTTAATTAAGATATCGTAAAAGTATTGTATAAAGAAGATTTTCCTAATATGATGTGTTCTATTTACAACAAGTCAATTATGGTATTAGAATAAAAACAATTACTTAGAGTGGAATCAAATAAAGTTGAATACAGACACAATAGCCAAGCTTTAGCAGAACTGGAAAAAGTAATGGTGAAAGGGTGTGAAATGAATTGTCATTTTCCAAGTAGTAATACTTATTGTCCTTTTTTTGTCTTTGAAAGTCTCTCTGTTGACAATAACTCATCGACAGGATTGTAGCGACCTCTTTTTTTTATAAATAAAAAAATTAAAGTCGCTAATGAAAAATAATATTTGTTGTTTTTTGTTTTTGTTTTTTTTTTTGAAGAAGAATTTTGAAAATTGGGGTAAATTGAATTTTTGGGAATTTTGTCTAAAAAATTTATTTTTGTTTTAAAAATAAATATTAGAGTTGTTACCGGCCACTTTGGTAGGTCAGACCATTAAAACCAAAGATTCTTTTGAAAACGGGTTCAGGAGTTGGTTACATGTGGGGAAGGATTAGCACCCCCATCACGCCCGAAAATTGGTACCAAATTATACGTTGCTTTTAATCGATGAAAATTACTGGAATTTAAATTAGATTTAATTAATTGTTCCTAATCGAATATAAGCTTTAATTGAACGGGCTTTAACAATTTAGCTGGCTTGAATTAATTATCCGTTTAATTAATAAGGGTGACTGTACATTAGACCGTAGATTAAACTGACATCGAATAAGATTGTCGTTTTTTTTACGGTTCGAATCGATTACATCGTCTTTATGCATGATGCAAACAGTTAAAAATGATATTATGTGTTGTCAGAATTTTGCCCATTTCAATATTACTTTCAGACGATAAGAATTAATTCAAACATTTAGCTTATACCCATTAAACCAAGATTAAGACCAAAATAATCGAGTTAATAAATATCTCTTTTTTAATATTTAGATTAATTAATTAGCAGGATATCCATTAAAAAAATAAAGGCTAAATGAATGACAATTAAAAGTATGACACAAAAATAGGCAAATAAATAGATAAAGAATACAAATATATAAATGCAAAAAAGAGCGAACAAAATAAAAAACAGAAATTAAAGAGCGGGAATTAAAACGTCCACAAAAAGGACCGGATCGAACAAAAGATAAGTGCGCAAACTACATACAGGAATTAAATGCGGTAAAGTAAAGGCGAGAAATTAAATGCGAGGAAAATAAAGTTAGATGTAAAAATTAAATGTTAGATGTTAGAAGTTAGATGTTAGTTGGCTACACTAAACGGGCCATAATGATATGGATCGTCCCCCGTTGCAGGTAACCGTAAAGCCGATTCGAACAAAAAATCAAATAAAGGATAAAACAAATGAACCCAAAATAAATAAATACTATATAGTATATAATATAAATATTACTATAATATATAATGTATACTATGTAACTTATATATGTATAACATAATAAATAATATACTATCATATATGTATATATAATCTATCAAATATATATAATGTATATGTATAAAATATAATATATGGTAAAAATATATCACATATAAAAAAGGGGACAAAAATGCAAAAAACAAAAAAAGTGGGTAAATTTGAAAGAAACAAAATATAAGATAGAGAAATTAAAGGAGAAAATGAAAGTGAGGGACTAAATCTGGGATTAAACCATCGAAATCAGACCGATATTGTCACAATAAGGACGAAATTGAATGTTTTGAAAAAGGGAAAGGACTGCGAAAAAAATTTAAAAAAGGCAAAGGCGTTTCAATGGGTACCACCGTGCTCCGTCGCGTCGGCCGCCGCTAGCCAATGGCCGGCGGCTTCGAAAACTCCCAACCACTTCCTTTTCTTTTGAAAAACATGGACCTAACTTTAGATTTTCAAAACAAACCCTTCGAACACTTTGAATCCCAACAAAAATCGAGAACAAAGAACTTTTGGGAAACACTTTTTTTAAAACATTTTGAATTCCTAAATGGGCGAAGGTGAAACGACTACGAGACAACAGTGTTGTACATCAGCAACACCCACCTCCACCGACGGCATGACAACGGCCGGCAGTCGATTCAAGTATAAACCTTAACTTTTACCATTTTTTATTATTTTTTGTATTCGAAAAATAAGAAAAAGTACATGAGATACATTTGTTGAATTTTTTGTATTGATCCAAAAAACCTCTCTTTAAATTTTATTTGATTCTTGGCTTTATAGCCAAAATTACAGGGTTTAATAAAAATTTAAAAACCTAGTTGTTTGTTTTTATTCATGCAACCTTCTGAAATTGTCTGAATTTGTTGGTGTATACAGGCGCTCGTACGAAGGGAGAGGGGAACCAGTCTTGGCGTCTTGCAAGAGGGGGGACCATGCATGCGTGGCTACTGTCGTGGCTCTGACATGGAGGTGATGTGGCCAGAAGCCAACAGACGATGAGAGCTCGGGGAAGTGAAAGGGGCAGATCTGGGGAAGCTTCTAGAATCTTTTAGAGGTGGCGGCTGGGTTAGATAGGGTTGAGAATTAGGGTTAGGTTTTAGGATATCCAGGTCAATGGGTAGGCAGATGGGTAAACTGGTATGGCTATTCGGGTATTTGGATACCGGGTTTGGGTGCAACGAGTAGTGGATCGGTCGTGTTTTTGAAATGGGTAATTGGGCTTGGCTGTTGGGCTTGGTTTAAGTCTTTTGGGTTAATGTAAATAGGTATATGGTTTTGGGTTGTAAATTTAATGTAACTGGACATTAATAAAAAGATTATTTGGATTTTTAATTTTAAATGATTTTTTATGGTATTCGAATTGAATAGTCAGACAAAAATTGGTTATTACAGCTGCCCCTTTTTGCTCATTGTTGTGAAGCGATAATAGAGCAAAGATTAAAAGATAACCATTTTCGTTCGATCAAGCTGGAGCACCCCCCTGGCACGACCACTCCTTCAAACTCTAACTGGTTCATCTCCCAACTTCTGGAGAAATAGAACTCATCTGTTGATCCGCTACACCACTGATAGAGAGTCGGAATCTGGTCAACTCATCTACTTCATCCTTTTTTGGAAAGATAAATCATGCGAGAATAAAAAGAAATTGTTTCAGACTGAGTATCCACTTGTTTTTATTTAAAATTGTAAAATTAAAAGGATTGGGTAAAGAGATGTTTGAATATGGGTGATTCGTTACGCCACCGTCAATGAGACAAGATCGAGAGATTGGATTGAATCAAGCTACGACTCTGAAGAAGAGGCATGATCTGGTGATTAGATTGTAATCAAGCTAAAACTCTGACGAAGAGGCATGATCTGATGAGTTAGTAGTGATCAAGCTACGACTCTGACGAAGAGACGTGATCTGAGGAGTTAGCTGGTGGCGATCAAGCTACGACTCTAACTAAGAGGCATGATCGCAGTTATTGGTTGCGATCAAGCTACAATTCTGATGAATGGGCATGATTGGAAGGAATATTTTAGTTGCGATCAAGCTATGACTCTGACGAAGATGCATGATCTGAAAGGGGGATTTTAATTCGCTACACCACTGATATTGAGTCAAGATCTGAAGATAGATTTGATAAAGCTACAACTCTAACGAAGAGACATGATCTGAACTATAGGTTGATCCGCTATACCACTGACGATGAGTCAAGATCTGAAGAAAGATTTGATCAAGCTACAACTCTGACGAAGAGATATGATCTAAATTATTGGTTGACCCGCTACATCACTGAGCGCAAAGTAAGAGATAGAGTGAATAGAAAAGGTACCAGCAATAACATTTGGCTCATCTCAATCCTTATGTCTCCTGGTAGCATAAACCAACCCAGGCTGTCTCGCCCCTGAACCAGCTGATCCTCTACTCAGAGCAGGCCTACCCCTACCAGCAGTAACCGAAACAGCAGATCTACCATGGCTTCTCCCCTACTAGGAGTCTGAACAGATGCTTGAGACTGACTCAGAACATATGTAGATAAAGGTGCTACCGGGCAATCTCTAAAAAGATGCTCAAAAAACTGCATTGGAAACAAGCCCCAGACTGCCTCCTGTACTCGCCTAGATGCCATTTATTGCAAAAAAAAAACACTGTGGCACCCCATGAGAAGTAGACGAACTTCCAACACTGGCGGTGGGAACAGTAGATGTCACTGGTCTAGCTCTAGAGTAACTCTGATGGTCATACTCATCTCTAGTCCTCTTCCTAGACTGATTCCCCTGACTATGCTGAACTGACGCAGTCGACTGTCTTCTAGCCCGATCAGTACCTTGAGATTCCTGTTGTTTCTTCATTAAATCGATCCGCTCAGCAGTTCTGGCCCATTGGGTGATCTCCTTATACTTCTTATCCTGATGTAAAGCAACCCTGGTCTTGATAGAAAAACGCAGCCCTCTCAGAAACCAATCACACTTCTCTTTTTCTGTGGTAACAAGTCCCGGAACATACTGGAAAAGCCTCAAAAACTCTATCTCATAGTGATTAATGCTCATATCATTCTATTCCAGATTCATAAAATCGTCTTGACACTTAGCTAGATACTCAGGCCCAACATACCGGTCCTGAAATGACTGTCTGAAAAACTCTCATGAAATCTGACTAGCTGGAACAACTTTTTCCTCTACTTCCCACCAGTTCTGGGCCTCACCCTGCAGCAATGATACATCAACTCTCAATTTTTGGTCGGCGGGATATTCTATCTCAATAAACAAACGCTAAAGTTTCTTTAGCCAATACTCTACATCAGCCGAATTTGTACCCAACTTGCCATCAAACATGGTCATCCCGGCAGCTAAGAACTCGGTAGAAATAGGTTTTCTCACGCCTTCAGACTGACAGAGGTAACAAAAGAACTCCCTCTGCACTGTAACAGAATCTATGCCCTCTGTCTCATTGTCCTCAGAATCACGTGGATCAACACTTTGGTCTGCCGACTAGGTGTTGTATTCTGAGTTCCCGTTTAATCCCAGGGTTGTTCCTCTCCATCAGCATCGTGCACCTCATTTTGATCCTGCGGCAGATCCGTAGGAGGTGGAACATCACTCTCAACAGCGGTAGAACGACCTCGGCCACGACCACGTCCGGTCGCTAACCTAGAACTCCTACGAGGTGGCATAGTAGTCTATCACAAAAAAGATAATCCTAAGTTAGTGTCGGTACATGGAGTTTCTATTTAAAATAAACATAGTTCTTGAAAATATTATATTTATCAGAAATTCCCATTTTGCCCAAAAAATATTTAGTATGCATTAAAAATTTCATTCGAGCTACGCAGTCTGAGGGTTGAACATGGCTCTGATACTACTAAATGTAACCTCCTAAATTTGACCTAATTTCTTAAGTCGAATATTAGAAGTTAAGTTTGAAAAACTTGTCCCTCAAGAAAGGTTATTAGGTTTAATAATTTAAATCACAATTTAGTTATAAAAGATCGAAACCACTCATTTAAATAAAACGTAGTTGTTTAGCAAAATTCCAAAAGTCATTATAAAATTCAGAAGAAATCTAAATAATGCATGACAAACCATTAAGTCTCAAAATAATAATAATATTGTCCAAAGTCCTAAATACAAAATCATCCATAATAATAATAACTTATAAAGTTCAATGTCCGAATAATCATACTGAAATAAAAGATATAGTCTGATGAAACGAAATCCTCCAAGTACCGTACGCCTAAGCCTGAGTATCTGAAAGAAGAACTAGGGGAGTAAGCTATGAAGCTCAGTGTGTCTCTAAAGTGTAGATAAAACACAAAACAAGAATCCGAACAACAAGCATAGTTCAACAGTCATCACAATATACATATGCATACCATCTAAGACATAAAATGCAATGTCATCGCCCATCTCCATACACCGTTCGAAGAGTAAGGTTCCCCATAACCACTCTAACAACATCATCACCATCCGAAGTGGAACGACCTGAAGGTGGAACCACTGATCCGAAGCAGAATTCAGCCCGAAGGGTGAACCCACTAAACTTCCCCATACAATTTCCCAACCCAAATGATATGACATGTTTCGATTTATATTTTTTTGAATCTGAGAGTATATCTGATATATATATTAATTTAATCTGAGTGCATACGATATATGTCAGATATTATTTTAGTCTGATTCTGATATCCGATGCGTGTTATGCCATCATACAAAACATACCATAAATCACAGATCATTCATTTAGTCATATATACAACATGCACTCATAACATAGAGCACAAAAATATATAGCACAAGAAGAGACACACCTTAGGCAGCTAATAACTCAACGTCGAGAGTGGCGTCTCCCATGCTCAGCTCTAGTATTAGGTCGAGTGTTAACACCTACGAGGTCAACCAAAACATAATTAATCACTACTACTATGCCACACTAACATAATTACTAAACGAAACCATACTCACGTGCAAAAGTCGCAGGCTGTGCAGGAGGAGGTCAAACAGGTGGAGGGGGAGGAAGGTTCTCGGGCTCTGAGTCAACGTCACCTGAACACAATCACATTCGTATCAGATTCTGATATCTAAGATTCTCAAAATATTGACTAAAATTAAATATAGATAGCAAAACAGTCTTTCAGGTTTGAATTTGGGGAAACAGGCAACAGATTTAGAATCAGAATGTCAAAAAATGTAAAGTCAACTTAGGTCAGAAAAAGTCAACATTGACATCATCAAAAAGTCAACGCTGATGTCATCAAAAAAGTCAATGCTAACGTCAGCCAAGAAGTCAATGTTGATGTCTGTCAAAAAGTCAATGTTGTCGTCAGTCGGTCAACGGTTCAGGTCGATCAACGGGTCAAGTCAGGTCGGATCAACGGGTAGCGGTTCATTCAACGGGTCACAATTCGGTCAGTTAATGAGTCAGGTCAACAGGTCAGGTCAGTTAATGAGTCAGGTCAACATGTCGAGTTATTGTTTCGATTTAGGTCTGACCCGGTTCAGGTTCGATTTAGCTAGCCTAGCTTGGTTTAAGGATTTGGCCCGATTGCCTAACCACAATGGCTTGTTTCAGCTTCCTCTATCCCCTGGGCTCTCCATGGAAATCTGGGTTAAGCCCAACTTCATCCCTCACTCACCCCCAAACATTGGCCCACGTACAACACACACACAACCCACCACACGAGACCATTACCCTAACCCCTCTTCCAGATCAAACAGCTAGGGTTTCCATAACCCTTGATGGCACCAGCTTAACATCACGGTAGCGGTAACTTCGGCAACCGCAACCCATAACCAGAATGGTCAGTTCTGACCCCAGCCTCGGACCCATGTATTCCCAGAACACTCACACACCAAACACACAAGGAAACCCATTCGAAAAGATTACCCAAATGGAACACCCAAGGCGGAGGGCATGGCAGCTCTGAGGTTTCGAACAGCCCCATGGTGATTTAGATGCTAACGCTATGCGGAAACGATGAAGCAAGGGTCGAGTTTCGATAACGACAAAGCGGGGAACACGCTAACAATTTCAGATCGTTGAACGGACGGGGTCCGAGGCTCGTCAGAGCTTAGCCGGAGCAAGGGGTGAGGGTTTTTCTTTCAAATTTTTTGAGGATTCCAAGTGGGGTGTGGCTAGGGTTTCAAATGGTGGCTGAGGAGGACTTGAGTGTTATAAGAGGGATATAAATACCCTAGAGGAAAGGACAAAACACAAACTAAAGGCACAACTCTTACCTGCATTGCACAATGGTCACTCAAGTTTTGAATTTCACACTTTGGTCACTAAATTCCAATTTGTAAATTCGATTTAAATTCCTAAAAATTTAGGGTTTAGAAATTAGGGATTTTTCTTAAATTAGGTTTTTTATTTTGGGGGAAAATTGGGGTGTTACAGGTGGAATCAAAATTAATAAACAAGTCCAAGTGTTCATTATGCCAATTTGTTTTGACTACAATAAATCAAGTTAATTATAACAAGCATTTATTGTGCCAAATTACTTGTCTATAATGAATGCAACCCCCTCAACCCGGTTTAGTCGCAAGATTGAACCGAGCGAGCTACATTAGGTTTACCGAAGTAAACCGTAAAGAAGAAGCCCTGAACACGTCCATTTTTTTCTCTTTTATCTTGACTAGATGCTTAATTATTGACCTACATGTACATACTGAACTCAGGTGAAAACCCAACTCAATCAGGCATCAAAACGATATCCAATTGACCATAATTGTCGCTCAGGGACCAAATTTCAATTTTATAAAATTATAAGGTCTTTAATCCAATTCATGTTACCAACCTTTAATTAACCAAATTCTATGCCCAAATGTCGAAAATTAGACCAAAAAGATCATCCAGTCTCATTCAACTGCATTACCGAGATTCAAGGACTAAAACACAAGAAAACAGAACTGCAATTCCATGACAATAACTGCTTTAATGGCCAACCGTATTGATACGCCTCTAGCCATATCGATACATCCTAACAACCTCATTTCGATACGTTGTGAGCTGTATCGGTACGCCACGTCGGATTAAAACATGATTTGAATTTGTCAAAGGCTGTACCGATATGGGTTGCAGGTGTTTCGGTACATGGGATCCATCCCAAAAAAGTATTTTCCAGTAGCATAAGACCGTACCGATACCATTGAGCCCATACCGATACACTTAAGCTTGTATTGCCTAACCATAACGATACCCAAACACCCGTACAGATCCCAGGTGCTTGAATTCGCCAAGCCTTACCGAGACCATCCCCCGCGTATCGGTACGCCTGGGCCTATAATGTTATTTTTAGCTGGTTTATCATACATTCGACCAAACCAAAACATCCTAGCATGCTCCTAACACAAACCAACATAATCCAAAATCCAACCACAACTTTGCATTATGGATTCAATATCACTTCATGTCATCTTGCATCAAATGTAAATCTATAGGCATGCAACCTAGAAAACTAAACAAGTAAAACATGGAACTTTAAACCATCACCAAAGACAATCCATAATGGCCATTTACAACTCAATAGCAGCAAAACAAACTTGCTCAACAGGGAGTTCAACAAAATATCTCCCAAATAACAACGGAAACCCCATTGCCCTTATTACTTATAGTCTAGTTCAAAACATACTTCGGTTACCAAGTCTTGTACCGGTCCCTTGCTTCCTACTGCCTTCCGAAACCTTAATTCTCTGTATTGATGGACAAAGAGAGCGTAAGCACACTAGGCTTAGTGAGGAGTGCTCAAAACAATACACCATCAATGCATTTTGTAACACCCCAAATTTGTGCCCCAAATTTAAAACCCTAATTTTGAAATCCCTAGATTCAAAACCCTTGAAATTGGGAATTTAAAAAAAATAAAACCCTAATTAAGAAATTTGGGAATTAATTGAATTTTAAACAAATTTAGTGATCTTTTTATAAAGAATTAATAATAGGTGCCTACTTTGTGAACCATAGAAAAGAACAAGGGCTAGCCTTCTAATTTATCCAAACATTTGTATATATATATGTTTCGATCAACCTTTTCCCTATAATATTCTTTCACCCATCTGCAGCTGCTTTTCCCACTCCCTTCTCTCTCTCGATTTGTATTCGAAACACATCTTCTTTTTCTTTCTTTTTTATTTATTTATTTAATTCGATCAAACCCCGCTGAGTCTCTGGCACCGCTCAATTCAACTATGTTCTCGGTTAATTTGAATATCAACTATTCGAATCAGATAAGTATTTATGTACCATTAAATTTCGTTGAATAAGTATTTCAGAATAATTCCTTAATCATAGTAATAATAATAATAATAGTGTTCTCGTAGGATATTCTCATAGGTACCAATACAGCTGAACCCAATGCTTCTAATCCTGATAAACGCCTCATTCAGTAGGTTGAGTTTGCTTCGGCTAAGGTGTGTTTTCTTACTCTGCTATAAATAAATGATTTTTATATGGTTTTATACCTTGCCTGATTATGATCTGCATTATGGCTTGTATGGTTAATATGCATACGATTTTAGAATGTATTTTTAATTATGATTTATGAAATATTTGATTTGCGAAACATCGAAATTTATGGAAACCAAGATTTATGGATTATGATTTATGGATTTATGACGTATGTTTATGGAATATCGGATTTATGGAAATTGTGTTTATGAAATTTGAGTTTTAAACATCATACATGTATGAGCATGGGTTGGGATTTGTACGGAGGAAGTTCAGTGGTTTCACCCTTCGGGCTAAATTCTGCTTCGGATCAGTGGCTCCACCTTCGGGTTGAGATTCCACTTCAGATGGTGACAATGTAGCGAGGAGGTTATGGGAACCTTCCTCATCTTTGGCGGACGTAGTTGGGGTGCATTGCATTACGCTTGTGATATTGTATCATTGTTTTATATTTTTTTTAACTTGAGAAAATATTACTTTGTTTTACGACTATGGTTTTCTTTGCACTTTAAAGACACACTAAGCTCTTTAGCTTACTCCCCTTTAGTCTTTCTTTCAGATACGCAGAACCTAGGCGTTACGGTACTTGGAGGATCTCACATTTTATCCGGTTATTTTATTATTAAGTATGAAACGTTCATTCTTGATTATTTTGATACATTTATGTAATTTTAAACTATGAGACTAATTATGTTTTGGGATTATTTTTGGCATTCATTTACTATTTTTATTCAGATATTTATATTATATATTCGAATATTGATTATGACATTTTCCAAAGTATTTATTATAAGATATTTATTAAATTATCATTATATGTTTTTTTAAATTAAAGTATAATCTTTAAATTTTGTTTTCTTGACGAAAAAGTTTTCAAACGTGACTTCCTAGATTCGACCTATTTCTTTTGGGTCGGGTTTAGGGGGTTACATTTAGTGGTATCAAAGCTAAGTTCAACTCTCAGACTGTGAGGCTCATGCATAGAAAAGTTTTAAAAAAAAGTTTTCAATTTTTTAATTTATTTTTGCATGCATATAAAATATTTCTGGGCAAAATGAGATTTTCTGATAAATCTTTTATTTAAAAAAAGATATATTTTGAATAGAAACTCCAAGTACCAACTCTAATTCTAGGATTATTTCCTTTTGTAGATAGATTTGTATGCCACATTTTATGTTGAAGAATGAGGAATTTAGAACGAAGAATTTTAAGTTGTGTCAGTTGATTTTTGGGATCTATCGCTAAGTCTGGAAATTTCGAGGATGAAATTTCTTTTAAGGGTAGGAGAGTTGTAACACCCCGAATTTTTGCCCCAAATTTAAAACCCTAATTTTGAAATCCCTAAATTCAAAACCCTAGAAATTGGGAATTTAAAAAAATAAAACTATAATTAGGAAATTTGAGAATTATTTGAATTTTAAACAAATTTAGTGATCTTTTTATAAAGAATTAATAATAGGTGCCTACTTTGTGAACCGTAGAAAAGAACAAGGGCTAGCCTTGTAATTTATCCAAACATTTATATATATATATAGGTTTCGATCAACCTTTTCCCTGTAATATTCTTTCACCCATATGCAGCCGCTTTTCCCATTCCCTTCTCTCTCTCTATTTTTATTCGAAATACATCTTCTTTTTCTATCTTTTTTATTTATTTATTTAATTCGATCAAACCCCACTGAGTCTCTGGCACCGCTCAATTCAACTATGTTCTCGGTTGATTTGAAGATCAACTATTCGAATCAGATAAGTATTTATGTACCATTAAATTTCGTTGAATAAGTATTTAGGAATAATTCCTTAATCATAGTAATAATAATAATGTTATCGTAGGATATTCTCATAGGTACCAATACAGCTGGACCCAATGCTTCTAATAATGATAAACGCCTAATTCAGTAGGTTGAGTTTGCTTCGGCTAAGGTGTGTTTTCTTACTATGCTATATATAAATAAATGATTTTTATATGGCTTTATACCTTGCTTTATTATGATCTGCATTATGGCTTGTATGGTTGACATCATATCCATACGATTTTAGAATGTATTTTTAATTATGATTTATGAAATATTTGATTTGCGAAACATCAGAATTTACGGAAACCAAGATTTATGGATTATGATTTATGGATTTATGACGTATGTTTATGGAATATCAAATTTATGGAAATTGTGTTTATGAAATTTGAGTTTTAAACATCATACATGTATGAGCATGGGTTTGGATTTGTACGGAGGAAGTTCAATGGTTTCACCCTTCGGGCTGAATTCCACTTCGGATCAGTGGCTCCACCTTCGGGTTGATATTCCACTTCAGATGGTGACGATGTAGCGAGAAGGTTATGGGAACCTTTATCATCTTTGGCGGACGTAGTTGGGTTGCATTACATTACGCTTGTGATATTGTACCATTGTTTTATGTTTTTTTTAACTTGAGAAAATATTACTTTGTTTTACGACTATGGTTTTCTTTGCACATTAGAGACACACTAAGCTCTTTAGCTTACTCCCTCTTAGTCTTTCTTTCAGATACGCAGAACCTAGGCGTTACGGTACTTGGAGGATCTCACATTTTATCTGGTTATTTTATTATTAAGTACGAAACTATTTTTAGTTTTTCAGTTCATTCTTGATTATTTTGATACAATGATGTAATTTTAAACTTTGAGACTAATTATGTTTTGGGATTATTTTTGCATTCATTTACTATGTTTTTTTACTCGTATATTTATATTATATATTCGGATATTGATTATGACATTTTCCAAATTATTTATTATAAGATATTTATTAAATTATCAATATACGTTTTTTTAATTAAAGTATAATCTTTAAATTTTGTTTTCTTGAGGGAAAAGTTTTCAAACGTGACTTCCTAGATTCGACCTATTTCTTTTGGGTCGGGCTTAGGTGGTTACACATTTAAAACCATTTTACAACACATTGAAATCCCATTTCAATCATCTTTTAACATCAAGTAAAACATTATCATGCCTTGAAAACCATGCACTTAACATCTTTCAAAACCAACATATTAACCATACGCAACATGTATCATTAACCAACAGCAAGTCCCGTTGCTAAACTCAAGTTAAGCCTTCCCATGCATAACAACCATATGCAAAGCTTAAAGTGTAAACATGTATAATCACATTATACAACATAAACCTTCAATGATACATCAACAATTTATTGGCTCACAAGTGATCATTAACCAAGTTCCATTAACAAAATAGTTCATCGATTTCACGAAATCAACAAGTGTCCTCGCAACACTTCAAGCCATCTCAACCGGAATAGCGATACAATTACAATCGCGGTACATTACAACCAAGTACATTTACAAACCACGGAGACACCAACCCCACTCATCGGTTAGACGCTTAATCCACTAACGGGAGTTTACGGTACCATATAACCCCTCTACCGTTAGGGTACTTGCATGGAGTTTACAGTACACGGATCGAAACCCCTCAACATCCATGGCTACTTATTATAGTGCACTATCAATCATATGGCCGGCCAACTATATCCGATAACAATTTTAAAACCACATCACTTGCCAATATAATTAACCATTTACCTCACTGTTTCCAAAGCATTAACCAAACCATTTTCCAAGCAACAACACATGCTTAAAACTCAAGTATAAACCATATACTTACATGGATCACTTACCACGTCCATCCATCATCATTTCATGATTGAAAATAGTATCTCGCATACTTTAAAACATGCTTAGCAGTAGGTACAATGTAAATCAAAACAAGTGCATAAAACCATTTCGTAAAAGCACGACCGAGAGAGAAAACTACATTATACTTACTTCTGAGCTTAAACCAACATTTCAAGCTAAGTTTAAACTCCCATAAACCACCTTTAAAACATTCCACAACTGGAATTCACGTTCCCACTCACCGATACACGAAACCTCGATTCGTCGATGCGAAATTAAGCGTCCGAAGCCTCCAAAGCTTCACCGGTCACTCCCGGATCAACCTCCCCTATTTTAACCACAATACAACAGAGGATTAATGCATCTCAATGCATTCAAAAACTACATCATCAATCCTTCACGGATTCTCACATTCCTTTCACAATTACCCAACCACAACAACCGAAAACATCATCTAATCCTTTCCAAACACAACCCAACCACAACCTAAAAATATAGCACTTTCATAATCATCAAATAACACTTAAAAACAAGATTAATTCATCCAAATACGTCCAACAACTACACAGCCACCACAACTCCACAAATACACAATTCTAACAACCTAAACAATTGGAGATTCAAGAGTTTCGGGATTCCATTGTTAAAATCAACTTAACAACATTATAATGCATCCATCATATGTTTAAAATCAATCTCCAACACTGGAAAACAAATCCAATTCTGATCTTTCACATTTCCATCAAATTTACTCAATTAAACCAATTAATTCAATATAAAAACACAAAATTAGATTATAAACCATAAATCAAGGATCAAACACTTGGGAATATCAATAAAGAACCATTCAATAGAAGAGATCATGGTCCTTACCCGATTGTATGATTTCCCCTTCAATTGGCTTGTTTAAAGCTAAGAAAACACAAGATTTCAATGAGGTTTTGTAAATCAAAGATAAAGAATCATTTACAAATCAATAAGCTAAGTAAAATGATCTCTGACCTCTGGTTTTTTATTAAAACTTGAGTGTTTGGAAGAAATAAAGTTGAGAGAAAAGTTACGTAGATTTTCTTTAAAGTGGTAACTAACTTTTAATAACCAATATCTTTTTAATCAACTATTAAAGCACATGTTAAAATGATTTAATTGAAGGGAGAAATCAACAGAAAAAACTTGGTAAAATAGCTCCTTAAGGATTCTAAGAATTTGATCCTTTTCATTTTAGTCACCTTTAAAAACAGTTTTCAAAAATCACATTTTGGTCACTAGCCAAAATGTCACACTTCCAAATCTCATTTTCAAAAATTGATTTCACCAATATTAATCATATATTAAAAGATGCTTTTTAGCCCCATTTCCACATTTTTATCTTACCGAAAAATATACGGTCTTAAATCTGACTCGAATCCCTAACTCGATCCACCGGACCTTCTAATATGCCTCAAAAAAGCTAGGCCCAAAACCAGGGCCTTACAACTCTCCCCAACTTAGGAAATTTTGTCCTCAAAATTTTACCTGGAGGAAACAGATGCAGAAACTGCTCCAGCATCTCCGACTTGTGTTCTCACATAGCTTTCTTAACATCGAGGTGTCTCCACAACACCTAACAAGATCAACCGTTTTGCCACGCAAAACCTTACTGTGCGTGTGATAAGTGCTACGCAAATGTGCAAGTATGCACGTCGCAAGTAATAAAGTGATATGAGTATCGAGTATCGTCTCCACAGGGATTGCTTTGGGCCACTTTACTTAAGTTACTGCACTGTGAAAATAAAAACACAATTGATAATAGAGGTTTTAATTAATGAGAAAAGTAAAAGCAATAAAATAAAAGAATAGATGAAAGAAAAAGAGAGAATAAGCCAGGTTATCGTGAGTTGAGGTGTGATAGCCGTTTGGATCGTCTTGGTAAAAGAGTGCAAGGGCAACTCAGTTGCCGTGGCAACTTGCACAGCGGGGTTGCCTTGGCAACTAATCGATGGTTGCCTGGGTAACTAGCTGGGCAACTACTTGGGCGTCTGGGCAGCAACTTCAAGGTTCGGCGGAGCGTTCTTCAATGGTTTCTTCTTATCCCTAAGTCGAAACTCTAGCTACTTGTGCATGCCTTGATAATACATCACTGCGTGAATCAAGGGTGAACAACAACCAATCTTGCGCTCCTCTTAGCCGTTGAAATCCTTAACTTATTCCTAAGCCGGATTAATCTTCACCATCAATAGATTGAATAAAGACCATACTAATTCGTTTCTTGAATCTAACTCTCCCGATATTAGATAAATAGATGAAGTTACGAGATCCTCTCCCAATTCATTCGCAAACAAGAATAAAAGCCAAGAATGAGTAAACCTTGAATAGAAAAGTGCAAACTCTTATTACCTAAACAAAATCCAATTGTTTTTCACAACAACAAAACACAATAACCCCAACCAATCAAGTTAGTTCATGGTTGGGTTCAAAAGATATACAAAGAATAATCCCCAAACCATGAATCTAATGGAAGCAAAGAAGAAGAAGAAATCGAACTCTCTCCCTCCATGTTATCTTGTCGAAATCTCTTCCTTCTTGCCCTTTGGAGTTGTCGAAAATCCTCTCCTCTTGCTCTCCATGAATTGTCGAAATCTCCTTGCTATTTATAGGGCTAGGCCAAAGTCCTTCTTTGAGGAGGAGTTTGAGTTGGAATTAAATTATCTTTAAAGAATATAATTATTTATTATAATTGTATTCCTACTAGAACTTCTCCTATCTTCTTGGAATTTAATTCTTCTTTAATCTCTGCATGAAAATCAAATTCCTTTGGGTTTGGGCTTTGCTCCACGTCATCTTGGGCTTGTATAGTCATTAATTTCGACATCCCTATTGCATTTTCTCTTTGTCGACAATTACCATGGCAACTGGCTCGGCGTCTCCTTCATGCATTGCCCTGGCAACTAGCTCGGCGTCTCCTTCATGCATTGCCCTGGCAACTAGCACTAGCCTTGCTTTGGCAAGTGATCCTGCACACACATAAAAACACACCAAAGCAACATCTTTTTCCACAAAAATCACCAAGTTATGTAATCAAGCTCAACGGTGGAAAAAAACATGAATTAATGCATGAATAACTAATTATGCAACTAATATGAGCTTAAGTCTAACAATATTATGAGTAAAAAGGGTAATAAAAATAGTACTTTTGAACACTTATCACGCCCCCAAACTCAAACTATTGCTTGTCCTCAAGCAATGCAAACTAACAATTACCTGCCAAGACTTTAATCATCAAAGACATGCTTCAAACTTGAATTCAAACCTCGGAACGTGGCACAAAGTATGATCACTTTTTAATTTTTCGGATAACACAAAAATTACCCGGAACCAAACTATAATGCTCGTGACAATGTGTGTGCGTAGTTGTGTACAAGTTGATTTTCAAGATTCTATGTGAACAATAGGCTTTTATTAATTTAATTATCGGGGCATTTATTTTTATTTTCACTAGAGCCAATTTCGGGCACCTCTAGCAAAGTAAGCAATTTCTCATTTTATTTTAGTCGACTAGAGCCAATTTCGGGCACCTCTAGCGATTCTTTAATGTGCATTAACTACTAGAGCAGTTTGGGCACCTCTAGCAAGAAAGTGCATTTACTACTAGAGCAGTTTTGGGCACCTCTAGCAAGAAATTAACTTTTAATTTTCAATTTTAAATTTACCCTAATTTTAAGCAACCTAAATTCACTAAGTTTCTTTCAATCAACAAGCCACAACCGTGTAAAAGAAAAAAAATTCCGCATCATAGTAAAATTCTAAGTTCTTTTCATGCAATCCTAAAATTAAAGGTTCTTTCAATTAAGTGTTGTGGCAAAAATTCATCATTGGATATTCAACAAGTCTTAAGCAATTAAATCCAATTAAAGGAATGGCAAGTAACATATGCAACCTATATGTGAATGCTAAAGATGAATGCAACTAAACATGAAACTAACTAGAAACCAACACCCCCCCAAACTCGAGAGAAGCATTGTCCTCAATGCACGTAAAAGTGAAACAAAATTTAAAAGAAACTAAATGAAATGAGTTAATCAGAGAGGTCGTTACCTCAAGTGATAAGTTTCCTTCGTGTCGTTTGCTTGATTCATTTTTCAATCGGTGGTTGAATGCTAGTACCGCGTGAATAGCATTGCTTTGATTTGATCCATATTTGCCGATGCAGGTTCACTTGCATGGGCATCAGTAGTTGCCGAAGCCATTGTTGTTTCCTGGGCATCACCAGTTTCTGTTGTGGTTGCTGTGGCAAGTAGTCGGCAGTAAATTTCCTTAGCATGGTGGTTGTGAGGCTTGTTGTGGAAAAGAAAATAAAGAAAACCTGGAAACTCATTCTTGTCGACTTCTATTATGGTTGGATGTAGCCTTTGTTGTCGTAGCAATTGTTGCTCAAGCCAATTGCCGTGGCAATCAGTTGCCAAAATTTGCTGTAAGTCAAGGGAAGAACCAATTTTCTGAAAAGCTTTATGAATCCAAACACCTTTTTCTTTTGGCCTCTCAAACATCTCCATCAGTAGAGATTTTGATGGTTTCAAATATACCAATCTCGGTTCCTCAAGACATACCTCGAGTGATGAGTTTTCTTCGTGCCGTTTACTTGATTCAATTTCCGGTCAGTGGTTGAATGCTTGTGGCTGGTACCGCGTGAATAGCATTGCCTTGATTTGGTCCATATTTGCCGATGCAGGTTTACTTGCATGTGCATCAGTAGTTGCCGAAGCCATTGTTGTTGCCTGGGCATCGCCAGTTTCTGTTGTGGTTGCTGTGGCGAGTAGTCGGCAGTAAATTTCCTTATCATGGTGGTTGTGAGTCTTGTTGTGGAAAAGAAAATAAAGAAAACCTGGAAACTAAAGATAATGAAGAGAAATAAAATATCTCCTAAAAATAAAAATGAAAATAAAAAGAAAAAGAAAATATTGAAAGGAGAGCATGCTCAGGCATCTCCTAAAGTGACCACTTCTAATGTTACTGCATATCTGAGAAAACTTGAGGAGAGTCATTTCCGATACTTCTTATAGTTCATCTGTACCCTCCATCGGGTGACAATATTGCTAAAAAAGAGTTGGGCCAATGTGCTCCCAGCTACTCCCTTTTGCATTACCATGGTGGAGGTGTCTTTCTTCTTTGTTCGCTTGTAGTCCATGTATACTCTCCACCTTGCTACTATTCCTGAAGGCACAAATATATTAATAGAAAAAATTATATTCATTCTCAACCATTCACTTACCTCATTCTTGTCGACTTCTATCATGGTTAGATGTAGCCTTTGTTGTCGTGGCAATTGCTGCTCAAGCCAATTGTCGTGGCAATCAGTTGTCAAATTTTGCTTTAAGTCAAGGGAAGAATCAATTTTCTGAAGAGCATTATGAATCCAAACACCTTTTTCTTTTGGCCTCTCAAACATCTCCATCAGTAGAGATTTCGATGGATTCAAATCTACCAACCTCGGTTCCTCAAGACATACCTGCAATGGACGAGGTGAGTTTTTAAAGAATTCAAAAGGTTCAACTATTACCTGCTCATATTCCATTGGCAAAGTATTATCATCTCGTTGATCTTGCATGTGGTCGTGTAATTGCCGTGGCAATTGTAGATGAGAGCAATCTACATATTCCTGCTTCAACATCAACGTTATAACTTTCTGGGCATCAGGTTCCTCAGAATTTGCTGTAGTATTGTTGTTCTCAGCTTCACCGAGTGTTGTCGCGGCATTGCTCTGTTCAGGCTCCTCAATCATTGCCGAGGCAATTTGTTGTTCAAGCTCATCATGTGTTGGGCAGTCTCTCTCATTGGCATCCTCTTGACTTTGAGGTTTTAGTTGTTTCTCACACATCGGAGAGATTTCTTTGCATTGCTCCTTATCCTCTTGCCTTGGGACGTCAGTATCCCTAGGAATGAATTGTTGGTGCATGTTATCCATGACATATGTGGATCTCCCCAATTGATCTTCTGAATCCCCTAAGGTTGCATCCCATTGAGCTATCCTCGTATCCATAGAAGTTGATAGCTCTCGAATCTCTTCAATTGATCCGTCAAGTCTAGCCAAGGAAGCTAGTAACGTTTCCTCCAAGGAATTGGAATGCTCTTGAAAAGGACTACATTGCCATGACATATCTGTTGCTGCGGCAAAATTGTTATGGTAAAAAAAAATTGAGCTTTTTGACCATACCATGAAGAATTTTGTTGTTGGTTCCCTCTATGGTCCTCCATTGAGTTATATGCACCGAAAATGTGAGGGCAATTTTCAAACACATGATGTTCTCCACACATAGCACAAGATTTTTCCATGGTATAAGTTCTTTGGGCTTTTCTCAGTTGGTATAGGTAATCATCAAAGGGTGCAAGAAACTCTTGATTGGATTGATTCATATCTTCCAACATCATCTCTCGAATAGATTGGCTTTTATTTCCCGACATGTTGATGTCCCTTAACTTGTAGCGCACCTAATTTTTTTTTGATAAAACAAACAAAAAGAAAAGTTAGTAAAACTAAGAGAAAACAAAAATGCAATAACAAAAACAACTAACACCAATTGCCAATCCCCGACAACGGCGCCAAAAACTTGTTGCGTGTGATAAGTGCTACGAAAATGTGCAAGTATACACGTCGCAAGTAATAAAGTGATATGAGTATCGAGTATCGTCTCCACAGGGATTGGTTTGGGCCACTTTGCTTAAGTTCTTGACTTTGTGAAAATAAAAACACAATTGATAATAGAGGTTTTAATTAACGAGAAAAGTAAAAGCAATAAAATAAAAGAATAGATGAAAGAAAAAGAGAGAATAGGCCAGGTTATCGTGAGTTGAGGTGTGATAGCCGATTGGATCGTCTTGGTAAAAGAGTGCAAGGGCAACTCAGTTGCCGTGGCAACTTTACACAGTGAGGTTGCCTTGGCAACTAATCGATGGTTGCACTGGGCAACTAGCTGGGCAACTACTTGGGCGTCTGGGCAGCAACTTCAAGGTTCGGCGGAGCGTTCTTCAATGGTTTCTTCTTATCCCTAAGTCGAAACTCTAGCTACTTGTGCATGCCTTGATAATACATCCCTGCGTGAATCAAGGGTGAACAACAACCAATCTTGCGCTCCTCTTAGCCGTTGAAATCCTTAACTTATTCCTAAGCCGGATTAATCTTCACCATCAATAGATTGAATAAAGACCATACTCATTCGTTTCTTGAATCTAACTCTCCCGATATTAGATAAATAGATGAAGTTACGAGATCCTCTCCCAATTCACTCGCAAACAAGAATAAAAGCCAAGAATGAGTAAACCTTGAATAGAAAAGTGCAAACTCTTATTACCTAAACAAAATCCAATTGTTTTTCACAACAACAAAACACAATAACCCCAACCAATCAAGTTAGTTCATGGTTGGGTTCAAAAGATATACAAAGAATAATCCCCAAACCATGAATCTAATGGAAGCAAAGAAGAAGAAGAAATCGAACTCTCTCCCTCCTTGTTATCTTGTCGAAATCTCTTCCTTCTTGCCCTTTGAAGTTGTCGAAAATCCTCTCCTCTTGCTCTCCATGAATTGTCGAAATCTCCTTGCTATTTATAGGGCTAGGCCAAAGTCCTTCTTTGAGGAGGAGTTTGAGTTGGAATTAAATTATCTTTAAAGAATATAATTATTTATTATAATTGTATTCCTACTAGAACTTCTCCTATCTTCTTGGAATTTAATTCTTCTTTAATCTCTGCATGAAAATCAAATTCCTTTGGGTTTGGGCTTTGCTCCACGTCATCTTGAGCTTGTATAGTCATTAATTTCGACATCCCTATTGCATTTTCTCTTTGTCGACAATTACCATGGAAACTGGCTCGGCGTCTCCTTCATGCATTGCCCTGGCAACTAGCTCGGCGTCTCCTTCATGCATTGCCTTGGCAACTAGCACTAGCCTTGCTTTGGCAAGTGATCCTGCACACACACAAAAACACACCAAAGCAACATCTTTTTCCACAAAAATCACCAAGTTATGTAATCAAGCTCAACGGTGGAAAGAAACATGAATTAATGCATGAATAACTAATTATGCAACTAATATGAGCTTAAGTCTAACAATAATATGAGTAAAAAGGGTAATAAAAATAGTACTTTTGAACACTTATCACTTACTACGGGTATCAAGGATCTCCACCAGATCCTTATCATAAGATAAATCCAATCTCAACTCAATGCCTTCCACTAGCATAACATGCGAGGAAACCAACCGATACCTCCACAACATCGTCACATGAAACACATCATGGAACCTCTCCAACACAGGAGGTATTGGTACCCTCAAACAATAAGCAACATGATCCACACACTCATTAATCTCGTATGGTCTACAAAACCTCGGCTAAGCTTTCTTTTCAGCCCAAAATGCATCGCCTTCTTCCAAGGTGACACTTTCATGATCACCCGGTCATCAACAACACACTTTATAAGACACGCTTCAAATCTGTGTAGGATTTCCGACGATCTGAAGCCCCTCTCAAGCTCTCACATAACAACTTTATTCTCTCGTTGGTGTCTTACAACCCATCAGACCTGGGAACATACTTTCCCCCATTTTAGCCCAACCCACAGGCGTACGACACTTTCTACCACACAACGCCTCGTACGGTGCCACACGCATATTTGCCTGATGATTGCTATTAAAGCAAACTCTACCAAAGGCAACTGCTTTCCCCACGTTCCCTGGAACTCAATGATACAACAACTCAACATATCCTTCAAAACTTGAATTACACGCTCCAACTAGCCACCCGTCTGTGAATGATACAAAGTACTGTAACTTAACAATACACTCAAAGCTCAAAACAACACCCCCACAACCTCGCTACAAACCACAAATTTTTGTCCAAACTATAGACTCAGGCACATTTTACAAACACACCAACCCAGCAATATACAAATCTGCCAGCTTATCCAAAGCACATATCGCAAGCGTAGCCACAAAGGTACGCACACTTCGCAATTCAATGTAATCATTTTTGGTCGGTGTCAAAGGCAACCCAGACACAAAATCCATGGTGATTCTTTCCCACTTCCATTTCAGTATCCTCAATGGTTGCAACAACCCAAAAAGAAACTAATGCTCAGCTTTCACTCGTTGTCATACCATGTATCGATCAACAAAATCAACCACATCTTCCTTTAGACCAACTCAACAAGAACCGACATGCACTTCAGATAAAACAACATGCCTCAACTCAATATTAAGAGACATGCGGTAATAACACATCATCACAAAGTTGCCATTCTCTAATCAATTGTGATCTGTATGACCTCACTTGCAATTCGGCCATCAAGCCTCCATTACGCATCATACTCAATCGTGTAAACAACATCCTCAACTCTACCGCAACTCTTATATGCAAGGCATCAACTACACTCTTAGCTCGGATGATATTCAATCATCAAACTATAACTCTTAAACAACTCCAACCATCCAAGTTGTCAAAGATTCAAATCATCATTCATCATTTTTTTATTTTTTTCTAACACACATGATCTGTGTACACAACACACCCTCATCATAGAGTTGGTGTCTTTAAAACATTTAAACAACCACCATCGCGGCATGCTTCACATCATGTGTAAGACAAAAGCGCTCATGCACCCTTAACTATATAGGTGCATAAGACACAACTTCACTTGCAATACTACAATCTCAACAAACCTCAATGCTAAAAAAAACTAGATCTAGCAAACCCACAAACTGTCAACTCTAACTTTGGTCACTCAAAAACTAGCACAAGCCAATCTTACAAGAAATAATCTTTAACATCCTCTTAAAACCTTGAGAACTCCAAGAACCATATTACCAAAACTACCTACATACGCTACCTTACTTACACCATCACTCCATTGATTTTCGATCAGTCATCCTTAAGTGTGAACATATGTATGCATGATTACTTATATGCCCTCATAGATGTCTATGTGTATGTATGCAAAACCTCTAATGTCATACCCAAATGTATGCATGTACTGACATATTTACATATACATATAAGTGTTTTTGTACTGTGCATGTTTATCTGTTCACACTTACTAGTAACATTCTCAAAACTAGAATTCTTTGCAACATACCCAAAACTCGTACTTCCCAAACAAAGAGCAACATTCACTTCTCCCCAAAAATCTACTAAACCATCCATACTTATCGATCAAAACCCTCTTTGGTTCTTCTGTACACAGAAAGACCATCAATAAGCACAACAACCAACTGACCCAAAAATTCATGGACTCTCTAACTCATCATAACTACTACTAACACAACCCATGTATTAATCAAACCAACGGCATAACCAAGAATTCACACTGTCATACCCTTCACAGAAGGCAAATCTAAACACAGCCACATCCTTTACCTCCAACAGATAACACCCAGACTTCAAACCAATCTTACAAACCAAGCATCCCTAAATTGATCAATAGAACATTAACTTGTTCAACCACCAAAACCAATGCACATTCGCATCATGCCATCCTTCTTTTCCACAACAACACCGGTGCAACCCTGGCGAAATACTATGCCTAATAAACCCTTGATCAAGCAACTCCTAAAGTTTCATCTTTAACCTCTTCCACTCCCTCGAGCCATGCACAATGAGCATTAGAAACTGGAGTTGTGTTTTCATACAACTCAATACCAAACTCAACCTCTCAATTCAATGGCAAACCCGACCATTCCCTCGAAACACCCAGAAACTCACATACCATACGAATATCCTAAGCACGTACTTTTTTTGACCCCAGATTCATAACATAAGCTAGAAATACCTTGCAACCAAACGACTCACCTTCAACGCCAAAATAGCATTAAACAAGAATTTAACATTCTCGCCCGTGATTACCACCTCGTAATCATCAGCAAGTTTGAAGGTAACTTGCTAAGATTCAAAATCAACCACAACTCTGTGTTTCAGCCACTTATCCAAACCCAGGATTACATCAAAAACCGTAGAGCGGTAATTCCCACAAAACAACAGCACCCTCAAGACCTTAACTCATCAAAGGAAATTTTCAAATATCCTTCTCGCAACAACTGTCTCACCGGAGAAAATAACCACTTACATTCCTACATCTAACACTTACGAGACGATCGTTCAAACTACAATTCCTACAAATGTTAACAACGACAAACACATGAGTTTTACACACCACATATCAAATATGGGTAATCCCGCCTCATGAAATCACACGATCTACATACCCAACATGTATTAAATAATGTTCTATTCTAGATACTCTGACCCCGCGGTCCTCACCCAGCACTATCATCAGCTCGCCTCAACTCAGGGCGATATCTTTTATCACACTTCTTTTCTAACTGAACACTGCTAAAACTATATTACGTAATTCTCTTACCAGAGCCAGAACCTCCCACACGAGACCAATAAACATAGGTTCTGCTTGATGTATTTTGCCCATGTACCAACACGTAGAAAATGGTGTAGTTAGAAGCCAACATATACACCCTAACATCCTGTACCAATTCATAACAGAATCGATAACAACGATACCTCTCTATCTATACCAGTTCAGGAATATACCGGCTTAATCAAACCAATTGTACCCTAAACTCAGCCACATACATGCGGTCATGTACCCAAGCCATGAACTCCCATTTTTTTCATCCAAGTATCTAAACCTTACATACTTCTTCTTAAAAATAGCATGGAAAGACTCCCAATCCACATCATGGGGTTCCTCGCCTGCAGATACAGTTGCCCACCAACTAAAAACATCATCATGCAACAGGGATTCAACACATCACAATCTATGGGTGCCAATACACCTCATTCGATCCATAACCTGAACAACACTAGTCATACATGCCTCGGATACCTCGGGTGACAACCCACGTTACTTAACTCCTCCCAAACCACATGTATATTCTAATAGTAACCTTGTTTTCCCAATAGCTGGTGCAAATACACGCACTTTAGCAACAACAACATAAAAGCTCAAAACATCGCCTATATCAAGGCATCATATCACCCAACCCTGGCCCAATCGGCATAGGTGGTACATACTTCAGGGGTAACAAACCCCCAGGAGACACAACACTCTCCTCAACTCACAACCTAAAGGCAACAACATCACGCTAGTTCTCATTTCTCCTCTCGGTCATAACATAACAAATTTTCTAAGGCATGATAATCATTTCAAAACAAAAATAATCATGCCAGCTTCAAGCAAGGATCTAAGACTTCCATTTCAAAATCATAACATTTCATACTATAATAATAAGGTAATGGTTTTTTGAATTTCCCCCCAACATGGCATAAAGCAACCAACGTGCATATTACAATCACCATGCATAACAAGCAACAGAGTATAACTCACAACAAGATTGCAACAACCAAACCAACTCCCAATTATCGCAAACCTGTCTCTGATACCACCAAATGTAACCCTCTCGACCCGGCCTAGTCGCAAGACCGAACCGAGCGAGCTACATTAGGTTTATCAAAGTAAACCGTGAAGAAGAAACCCAAAACACATCCATTTTTCTCTTTTATCTTGACTAGATGCTTAATTATTGACCTACATGTACATACTGAACTCAGGTGAAAACCCAACTCAATTGGGCATCAAAACGATATCTAATTGACCATAATTGTCGGTTAGGGACCAAATTGCAATTTCATAAAATTACAATGGCTTTAATCCATTTCATGTTACTAACCTTTAATTACCAGATTCCATGCTCACATGTCGAAAATTAGACCAAAAAGTTCAACTAGTCTCATTCAAGTGCATCACCAAGATTCAGGGACTAAAATACAAGAAAATAGAACTGCAATTCCATGACATTAACAGCTTTAATGGCCAACCGTATCGATACACCTCTAGCCGTATTGATACGTCCTAACAGCCCCATTTTGATACGTTGTAAGCTGTACCAGTACGCCACATCGGATTAAAACATGATTTAAATTTGTCAAAGGCCATATCGATACGGGTTGTAGGTGTTTCGGTACATAGGATGCATCCCAAAAAGCATTTTCCAGTAGCATAAGACCATGCCGATACCCATGAGCTCGTACTGATATGCTTAAGCTTGTATTGCCTAATCGTACCGATACCCAAACACTCGTACCGATCCCAGGTGCTTGAATTCGCCTAGTCGTACCGATACGGTCCCCCGCGTATCGATATGTCTGGGCCTGTAATGCCATTTTTAGCTGGTATATCATACATTCGACCAAACCAAAACATCCTAGCATGATCCTAACACACAACCAACATAATCCAAAATCCAACCGCAACTTTGCATCACAGATTCAACATCACTTCTTGGCATATTGCATCAAATGTAAATCTATAGGCATGCAACCTAGAAAACCAAACAAGTAAAACATGAAACTTCAAACCATCACCAAAGACAATCCATAATGGCCATTTAAACTCAATAGCAGCAAAACAAACTTGCTCAACAAGGAGTTCAACAAAATATCTCCCAAATAACAACGGAAACCCCCATTGCCTTTATTACTTATAGTCTAGTTCAAAACATACTTTTGGTTACCAAGTCTTGTACCGATCGCTTGCTTCCTGCTGCCTTTCGAAACCTTAATTCTCTGAATTGATGGAAAAAGAGAGCGTAAGCATACTAGGCTTAGTGAGGAGTGCTCAAAACAAGACACCATCAATGCATTTAAAACCATTTTATACAACACATTGAAATCCCATTTCAATCATCTTTTAACATCATGTAAAACATTATCATACCTTGAAAATAATGCATTTAACATCTTTCAAAACCAGCATATTAACCATATGCAACATGTATCATTAACCAACAGCAAGTCCCATTGCTAACCTCAATTTAAGCCTTCCCATGCATAACAACCATAAGCAAAGCTTAAAGAGTAAACATGTATAATCACATTATACAACATAAACCTTTCAATGATACATCAACAATTATATTGGCTAACAAGTGATCATTAACCAAGTTCTATTAACAAAATAGTTCATCGGATACACGGATTCAACAAGTGTCCTCGTAACACTTCAAGCCATCTCAACCAAAATAGCGATACAATTACAATCACGGTACATTACAACCGGGTACACTTACAACCCACGGGGACACCAACCCCACTCATCGGTTAGACGCTTAATCCATTAACGAGATTTTACGGTACCATATAACCCTTCTACCGTTAAGGTACTTGGATGGAGTTTACGGTACACGGATCAAAACCCCTCAACATCCAAGGTGACTTATTATAGTGCACTATCAGTCCTATGGCCGGCCAACTATATTCGATAACAATTTTAAAACCACATCACTTGCTAATATAATTAACCATTTACCTCACTGTTTTCCAAAGCATTAACCAAACCATTTTCCAAGCAACAACACATGCTTAAAACTCAAGTGTAAACCATATACTTACATGAATCACTTACCACGTGCATCCATCATCATTTCATGATTAAAAATAGTATCTCGCATACTTTAAAACATGCTTAGCAGTAATGTAAATCAAAACAAGTGCATAAAACCATTTCGTAAAAGCACGAACGAAAGAGAAAACCACATTATACTTACTTCTGATCTTAAACTAGCGTTTCAAGCTAATTTTAAACTCCCATAAACCACTTTTAAAATATTCCACAACTGAAATTCACGTTCTCACTCACCGATACACGAAACCTCGATTCATCGATGCGAAATCAAGCGTCCGAAGCCTCCAAAGCTTCACCGATCACTCTCGGATCAACCTCCCATGTTTTAACCACAATACAACAGAGGATTAATGCATCTCAATGCATTCAAAACACTACATCATCAATCCTTCACGGATTATCACATTCCTTTCACAATTACCCAACCACAACAACCGAAAACATCATCTAATCCTTTCCAAACACAACCCAGCCACAACCTAACAATCTAGCACTTCCATAATCATCAAATAACACTGAAAACAGGATTAATTCATCCAAATACGTCCAGCAACTACACAGCCACCACAACTCCACAAATACACAATTCTGACAACCTAAACAATTAGAGATTAAATAGTTTCGGGATTCCATTGTTAAAATAAACATAACAACATTATAATACATCCATAATATGTTTAAAATCAATCTCCAACACTGGAAAACAGATCCAATTCGGATCTTTCACATTTCCATCAAATTTACTCAATTAAACCAATTAATTTAATATAAAAACACAAAATCATATTATAAACCATAAATCAAGGATCAAACACTTGGGAATATCAATAAAGAACCATTCAATAGAGAAGATCACGGACCTTACCCCTATTCTGTGATTTCCCCTTCAATTGGCTTGTTTAAAGCTAAGAAAACACAAGATTTCAATGAGGTTTTGTAAATCAAAGATAAAGAGTCATTTACAAATCAATAACCTAAGTAAAATGATATCTCACCTCTGGTTTTTGATGAAATCTTGAGTGTTTGGAAGAAATAAAGTGGAGAGAAAAGTTGAGAGAAAAGTTACGTAGATTTTCTTTAAAGTGATAACTAACTTTTAATAACCAATTTCCTTTTTAATCAACTATTAAAACACATGTTAAAATGATTTAATTGAAGGAAGAAATCACCAGCAAAAACTTGGTAAAATAGATCCTTAAGGATTCTAAGAATTTGATCCTTTTCATTTTAGTCACCTTTAAAAACAGTTTTCAAAAATCGCATTTTGGTCATTAGCTAAAATGTCACACTTCCAAATCTCATTATCAAAAATTGATTTCACCAATATTAATAATATATTAAAAGATGATTTTTAACCCTTTTTCACATTTTTATCTTACCAAAAAAATATACGGTCCCGAATCCGACTCGAATCCCTAACCCGATCCACCGGACCGTCTAATATGCCTCAAAACCGCTAGGCCCAAAGCCGGGGTGTTACAATGAAGCAAGGTTCTTAATTTACTAACATGAATATTAGCCAACTGAATTTAACATCATATACTAATTTAACACGTTTTAGTATACATTGAGAATTTCAAACTAACCTTTAGTATATACCAATAGCTTCATCCTTTCACCTCAGCAACTTGACTTAGAATGACACCATAACTTTAAAGAAAATAAAATTTGGTTTACAAAAACCAAACATAAGAAAGAAAAAGATAAAGATAAAGATGAAAGAAAGAAAAGTGATCTGGAATTTTTAACAACACGGTTGCAACCAAGCTTTCAAGATGATTTACAAGGCAAAACTAAAGCCTATTTATAGAAAGTTTTTTATGCTAGATGAAAAAGGATATTTGCTGGAAATTCATCCACTTGAAAGAAAAAATATTTCAATTATTTGATGATATCTTTAATGTTATCCTATTGTATGATTCCGGTTTTCAGCCTTTTGTAATCATTTCCAGGTTTTTTTGGCTTCCCGGCTACATTGAAAATGTATTAGACTCAATAAGCTTTACAGAGGTATCTCACGGGCCAATTTTTGAGTTCTGAAGCTCAAGTTATAGTCAAAACCGTGCAACATATTGAGTGCAGAATTTTAGTACGAGTTTATTGAGTCTATTTTTTCAATTTCAGCATTTGCCCAATTTCTTTCACCTTGGATCATCTTTGGATTCGACTTCATTTGTTTCATAATTGCAATCACCAAATTCAACATATCTAAGCTTGCAATTAACACAAAAATACAATTTATTAAAAGTAACTGGAAACATAATAAAAGTACTAAAATCGCAACATATTTAAAATACAAACCACAAAATATGAAATAACTAAAAACCTACAAATTTCAATAAAACACTTAATAAACAACGCAAATGTTTGTACTATATATACTAAAATGAGACTATGTTAAGGACTCATCACACCCCCACACTTACATTTTTGCTTGTCCTCAAGCAAACAAATCACCAATGCAAATGTAGATGCAACCTAATATACTTTAGCATCAACTGGTGAGGAGAACACAAAGTTATGAATGTAGAGTAAAATATCACTATTAAGAACTTAATTGTTTAAACATGGCCAAATAGAATGCTATTCATGACATAGGTGGTCTCTAGAAAATTCTCACAGTTAAAAAGTGTAGGACAATGAAACTTTTGTGCTCATATGTGTGCAAATCACCTATGTGCAATCTCAACAGCACATTGGAAAAGTAATAAACAATAAGTGAATGGCTATCATGAATTAATTCATTATTCACCTTTATATAATTAGTTTTAACATAATAGAGTCACCAAGTCTTTTTAATTGGCTTATAACTGGGCTTAGGTCAAGGTATGATATTTCAATGAGATTGACAGCAATTGGCTTATCCTAAGCTCAATTTACTTATGGATCAAAGTGAACAAGATGTATTAATTCCCATCTTCCCCTAGTGATCATCCAACTCCATCATTTTCTAAATTATTCCTTATTTCTCTATTACAAAAGGATAAAACATAAAGCATAAGTATTTTTGTTTTTTTTCTTTTTCTTTTTTTCGTGACACTAGTATTATTATTTTTTCATTTTTTTCAATAAAGAGAACATTTTTGTAGAAAAATAGAATCCCATGCTTTAATTCTTCTTGTGTCTTTCTCATGTTAAAATTTATCTACCTACCCCATTAATACTTATGCTCATAAAGATATGTTCGGTAAGTACTGAGCATCTAAAGCATACAAGGGTAAGGTTGGAGCTTTAAGCTCTGTAGGTAAAGATAAACAAAGAAATATTTGGTGAGTCAAGAAAAGGCTATAGGCTCAAAATCAAGTGTTCAAGGGAAATATTGTATGGTTGGCTCGAAAGGCTCAATCGATCCAAAAAAAATAAAAGACTTAGATCGTCCCCTATCATGGATTTGGAACTCTTATTATTATAAAAAAATGGAATAATGATTTTTTATGATTGGGGTTCGTCATTCGCTTACGATCGATTACAATTCTATGCACGTCCCATGAGACAAATGATGTGTAACAAAGAAATCACAAATTCTGGAGATATCAAGGAAAATCAAAGTGAAGCATCCAATGTCCTTATTCTTTCTAACTGTGAAACATCAGAGACTCTTTCTATAGACAAGTCATAGCATAATTTTGATGCATATTTAATCTTTCAAGTCTTTAATAGTGATGTTTTACTTTATATTCACAAAATTATTTTCAACTCACAGAAATCAACTAAGTACATGCAACACTATATGCACACAAAAAAACTCAAGCATCGGACCAATAACTTTTTTTCTTTTTTGAAATATATATATTATTAAATTGTCAAAGTGCGTCTCAAGATTTACTTTACTCAGCCACTTTTTCAACTTAACTTCTCTTAAAAATTTAGACATCTAATAAAACATGTATTATAACTACTATTTTATAACAAGGTGAAAAAATCATAATCAACAAGGTGTGTCTCAAAATAAATACTTACTCAACCACCTTTTTCCTAGCTATGTCAAAAAGACCAAAGTGTATTTTTACAGTTAACCAACAAGATTAACTATAATCTGTTACTTTTTTCAATTTGACTTAACCTAATGATATAACAAACGTCAAGTTTTTTTAGTTTTATTTCTTTTTTATTATTATATCCCGTACCCCTACCTAATTAGGACATTGTCCTTAATGTCAAAATTAAAAGTAGAAATTAGAGGATTTTACCTATTATGCTGCTACTGATTGCTAGAACTGGCACATAAAAAATAAAGCAAAAAAATGTTAAATAAGATAATATCACAGTGATAAAGAACAATCTACATCTATCTTGTCTTCGTCTTTTTCCTTTTCCCACATGTCCTTTCTATTAAATCAGGAAAACACCTGAAATCTTGAAGCTTTTCGAGTAGTTCTTCAAATGTTGTAGCAGAGATTAAGATTCTCCTTACCTCTGAAAACATAAATCCATTTTCAACAGCATTATCAAGAAAAGAAAGTAAACTATCAAAATAACCATTAATATTAAGCAAACGATGGGTTTTTTATATCTAGTCAGAGATGACCAGGAAGCTACGCAGTCAATTTCTTCCAATGTACCGATACCTCCAGGAAGAGCAATGAATGCATTAGAAGAATGAATCATGATTGCTATTCGTTCTGGTATACTATTGACTCGTACTTCTCTTCCTATTATAGGTCCACACACATAGTTTAATGTCCTTGGAACTATTCCCAAAACTGAGCTTCCTCCCACATATGATGTTGTAGCAACTACTCCCATTAAACCCATACATCCACCTCCATAAATAACTTCATATTTTTGTCTTGCCATAACTTCTCCCAATCTCTTAGCTGCATTTGTAAAATATTCATCTTTTCCTGGAAACGATCCACAAAAAATACAGAACTTTTGAAGACGTTTGGTTAAAGTATTTTGCATTTTTTTCTTTTTTTAAAAAGATAGGAAGAACAATACAAATATATAATAAGTGGTAGATAAGTTGTCGGTAGAAAACGTTAAACCAAAAAAATCAAAATGTCAAAAGATAAACAGTAAACAGTTGTCATTAATGAATCCTGCAGCAAAAAGTGGTAGATAAGTTGTCGATAGAAAATGTTAAATCGAAAAATCAAAATGTCAAAAAGTAAAAACCATATTTCAAAAGATAAATAGTAAACGGCTATCATTAATGAATCCTACAGCAAAAAGTCAAAAAGTCAACAGTAGAAAATGATTACAATTGCAATAATGGTTCCTGCAACACATAGTTATTCAAGATCACTCAAATCCAAACAGTATTTAAACATGACGAAGAAGAAGAATAATAAATTATTGCAAATCAAAGCTTGAGAAATATTTACAGTAGTTGCAACTGTGGGTCACAGCTTTCTCTGGTTTTACGTCCAGAAATGGCTTAAATGCCTTCTATGAGTCGAGGATAGGCTTCCCAAAAACTGGAAAACATGGTCTTTTATTGTCAGATTCTCCAGACGTTGCCATTCATTTTGAAATATCAACCATAAATCAAGAATTTGTCTTTGCATATCTCCACTATGGTGCGTCTCAAGAGAACTTTGGATATCCTCCAAATTCTCCTTACTCAGTCCATCCTTAACAAATCTAATTTTGCCATCTCGGTTTATGGATTGCATCCCAATAGAACTACATCTTCCCGAACAAGTCCATCTTACACATTTTCAGCAGTTTGATCCAAGACGTTTGGATCTTCTTTTCATTGCATAGGTACTTTTTCCAGTACCATGAGCATTCTCAATCTTTCAAGCCTGACTTTGTAAAATTTCAGAATCATGTTTGGTGGAATAGAAGAAAAACGTTTCTGCAATTTTGAGAGAACAACATCCATTTTGAAAGCAAAAGAAAATGAAAGAGAAAACTAGATAGTGAATTTGAAAGAAAAATTGAGAAATGAATATACAGTATTAGTTTTGTGGGTAGCTGGTGAACCGAAAGATTTCACGGAGTACCGTTATTCGCCATTTAACCGGGAATTAAAGTACTAATAATATTTTAATATAATAGTAAATATAATAAAAATATATAATAACAAAAATATATATAATTACACCAAAATATTTTTAACATGGATCTAAATGATAAAGAACCTCACCTTGATTGGCTTGATTTTCAATGAAAGGCTTAAGTCTGTGTCCATTCACTTTGAACATGTTTCCAGTTTTAGGATTTTCAATGTCAATTGCTCCATAAGGATAAACATGATTCACAACAAAAGGTCCACTCCATCTCGATCTCAATTTTCCAGGAAACAAGTGAAGTCTAGAATTATAAATGAGAACATTTTCCCAACATCAAATGTTTTTCTTGAAATTCTTTTATCGTGAAATGATTTGTTTCTTTCTTTTAAATATTTGAATTTTCATATGCATCATTTCTAAGTTCCTCAAGTTCATTAATTTGTAACTTTTGCAATTGAGCGGCATCATCAAGATTAGAGTTAAACATTTTAATAGCCCAATATGCTTTATGTTCCAATTCCAAAGGTAAATGACAAGGTTTTCCATAACCTAATCTATATGAGGACATGCCCAATGATGTTTTAAAAGCAGTTCGATAAGCCCATAAAGCATCGTTAAGTCTTAAAGACCAATCTTTACGATTTGGGTTAATTGTTTTTTCCAAAATCTGTTTAATTTCCCTATTTGCAAGTTTTACTTGTCCATTTGTCTGAGGGTGATAAGGGGTTGCAACTTTATGTGTAATGGTATATTTATTCATTAAAGATTCAAAAACCTTGTTACAAAAATGTGTTCCACCATCACTTATAATAGATCAAGTAATTCCAAATTGACTTAAAATATTTTCCTTTAAAAATTTGATCATTGTTCTGTGATCATTATTGCGACATGGAATTGCCTCTATCTATTTTGAAACATAATCAATTGCGACCAAAATATACAAGAAACCAAAAAAAGGTGGAAAGGGACCCATAAAATCAATTCCCCAACAGTCAAAAATTTCAATCACTAAAATTGGGTTTAATTGCATCATGTTTCTTTTAGAACTAGTTCCCAATTTTTGACAACTTTCACAAGACTTGCAAAAATTATGAGCATCTTTGAATAAGGTTGGCCAATAAAATCCACATTGTAAAATTTTTGCTGCAATTTTCTTTGATGAAAAATGTCCACCACATGCCCCGGAATGACAAAAATTAAGGACACTACTTACCTCATTTTTCGGTATGCACCTTCTAAATATTTGGTCAGGACAATACTTGAACAAGTAAGGATCATCCCAATAAAATTTCTTTGGTTCATTAAGAAACTTTCTCTTATCTTGAAGATCCCATTGAAAAGGAATTTTACCTGTGGCAAGATAATTGGCAATGTCAACAAACCATTGTGCTATAGAAATACTTAAAAGTATCATTAATTGGTGTGGATTCAAAAGATGTGTCACAAACTAGTCTTGATAAATGATCCGCCACCATATTTTCTACTCCTTTCTTATCACGAATGGTGATATTGAATTCTTGAAGTAAACGAATCCACCTGATCAACCTTGGTTTGGCATCCTTTTTCGAAAGAAGATATTTTAAAGCTACATGATCACTAAAAATAACAATTGATGATCCAACAAGATAAGATCTAAATTTATCCAACGCAAATACTAATGCAAGTAATTCTTTTTCAGCAGTAGAATAATTCATTTAAGCATTGTTTAAAGTTTTACTCGCATAATATATGACATGGTTTCTTACCCTTTCTTTGTCCTAAAACAACACCAACAGCATAATCACTAGCATCACACATGATTTCAAATGGTAAAGTCCAATCAGGAGGTCTCATTATAGGAGCAGAAATTAGATTTTTTAAGTTTTTTAAAACCATGTTCACAATCTTCATTTCATTCAAACGCATTATCTTTTAATAAGAGATTACATAATGGTTTAGATATTGCATTAAAATTCTTTATGAATCTCTTATAAAATCCTGCATGTCCTAAAAATGACCTTACATCCTTTATAGTCTTAGGTGTTGGCAAGTTGGAAATTAAATCAATTTTTGACTTGTCTACTTCAATTCTTTTCCAGAAACAACATGATCCAAGACAATACCATTAGTAACCATAAAATGGCATTTTTTCCCAATTAAGAACAAGATTTTTTTCTTCACATCTAACCAATACCTTTTCTAAATTTGGCAAGCAATCATCAAAAGAATCACCAAAAATAGAAAAGTCATCCATAATAACTCAAGAATATATTCAACCATATCACTAAATATGCTTAACATGCATCTTTGAAATGTGGCTGGAGCATTGCATAATCTGAAAGGCATCATTCTATATGCAAATATTCCAAAGGGACATGTGAATGTAGTTTTCTCTTGATCCTCATGTGCAATTGCAATTTGATTATACCAGAGTATCCATCTAAAAAGCAATAATATTCATGCCCTGCAACTGTTTCTAAGATTTGATCCATGAAGGATAAAGGAAAATGATCTTTCCTAGTTACTGCGTTAAGTTTTCTATAATCAATGCACACACGCCAACTAGAAACAGTCCTAGTTGGAATTAATTCATTATTTTCATTTTAACCACAGTAACTCTAGATTTCTTAGGTACTACTTGAGTAGGACTTACCCACTTACTATCAGAAATAGGATAAATGATTCCATTATCCAATAGTTTAATGACTTTATTTCTCACTACTTCTTTCGTATTAGGATTTAGCCTTTGTTGCATTTGTCTAAAAGATTTAACATTTTCTTCTAAATAAATATTATGACTACAAATCAATGAGCTAATTCCTTTTATGTCAGCTATGGTCCATCCTAGTGCATTCTTATGTAGTTTCAAAATTTCTAACAACCTACCTTCTTGGAATGCATCAATTGTTGCAGAGATTATAACTGGAAAGGTTTCATTCTTACCTAAAAATGAATATTTTAGGTGAGATGGCTATGGCTTCAGATCTAACTTTGGTGGTTCTTCATTTGATGATACCAAAGCAGTTGGTAGTGATGGAAGTTTCTCAAATTTTTGTATCCAATAATGATTATCATTTTTCTGCAAAAGAATTTTTTTAAAGACATCATCAATTTGAGAATCAGCAAAATAACTTCCTAAAGGATCAGAAAGTTTAGAAATGCTGATTTGTTCATGAACAAGTTCGTCGATAAAATCCACTTCATGTACTTCAGAATTCTCTCCAGGTTGCTTACAAACATTGAACACATTTAATTCTAAAGTCATGTTCCCAAAAGAAAGGTTTAAAACACCATTTCTGCAATTAATCAAGGCATTAGAAGTAGCAAGAAATGGGCGACCTAAAATAACAGGAATTTGTGCATTTGCATTTGAAAGAGGACTTGTGTCCAAAATAATAAAATCAACTAGAAAGTAAAATTTATCAATTTGAACCAACACATCTTCTACCACCCCTCAAGGAATTTTAATAGAACGATCAGCAAGTTTGAGTGTAATAGGCGTTGCTTTAAGTTCACCCAAACCTAATTGATGATATACCGAAAAAGGTAAAAGATTAACACTAGCACCAAGATCAAGCAAAGCACGCTCTATTCTAGTGTTACCAATAATGCATGAAATTGTCAGGCATCCAGGGTCTTTGTATTTGGGTGGGGTAAGATGTTGAATGATCGAGCTTACAGTTTCTATTAAAAATGCTTTCTTTTGCACATTATGTTTTCTTTTGACAGTACACATATCTTTCAAAAACTTTGCATATGATGGAACTTGTTTGATTGCATCCAACAAAGGAATATTGATCTTAACTTGTTTGAAAAGTTCTAAGAATTTAGCATTTTTGTTTAAATTCTTTGTTGGTTGTAATCTATGGGGAAAAGGAGCAGGAATTACACATTTCTCTTTTTCTATATCAATGTTTTCAGACTTACCATCATTTTCACCTTTACATTTTGAAGGAGATAAGGATTCTTGAATTTTTGATGGAATAGTTTTATAACATTCTTGCCACTTCGGAGGGTTGTGATAGATTTAACATCTTCTTGTTGAGTTCCACTAGAACAAGAAGCAAGAGATTGATTAAAAGGATTTGGAAGAGGTTGAGAAGGAAACTTACCTTTTTCTTGAGTGCACAAAGAAGCTGTCAATGTTGAAAGTGTTGTCTTGATTTCATTGATAGCTTGTGATGTTTGAATATTAAAATTTTTCTGTTCCTGCATGAAAACTTGCAATGTCTCATCAATACTTTTTACTTGCGAATATAAATTAGATGAACTGTATGAAGGCTTTTGATTTTGGGGTACATGAGGATGGTTATTATTTTGCCAACTAAAGTTTGGATAATTTTTCTATTTAGGGTTATAAGTTTCAGAATACGAGGAAAGAAAAGGCTTTGAGGATGTATTTATGACATTTGCATTCTCATGCAGCATTTCTTTAAAAATTGGAATGTTCAGACATTCAAGAGTAGAGTGTCCCATAATCTCACAAATATCACAACTCTCTTGATTTTTCACTGAATTGACTTTTTTATTTTCCTAGTTTCTATGGCATCGAGTCTTCTAGACAAAATAGCAAACTTAGCACTTAAATCATCATCTTGATTAAGGTGATATTTTCCTTTATTATGCACAAGATTAGGTTTAGCAAATCCTTCTATAGAATTATATGTGTGCCAAGACTGAGAATTTTCAACTAAATGATCTAAGTAATCAAAAGCTTCTTCAGGTAGTTTACTCATGAAATCACCATTGCACATTGTTTCAACAAATTGTTTAGTTTCAGGAGTCAAACCATCATAGAAAAAACTTATGATATGCCATTCTTCAAAACCATGATGTAGGCAAGAATTTAATAAATCTTTAAAATGTTCCCAACACTGAAAAAAACGTTTCATTTGGCTTCTGATTGAAATTTTGAATTTGTTTATTTAAAGCATTAGTTTTATGTGTTGGAAAAACTTTTTCAAAAATTTGAGTTTGCATTTCTTGCCAAGCGTCAATTGACCTAGGTTTCAACGTATTAAGCCAAATTTTTGCCTTATATTTTGAAGAAAAAAAGAAATAATTTTAACTTGATAATTTCATTTGAACATTGTTGGTCATTAAAAATGACGCATACATCTTCAAAATCTTTAAGGAAAGCATAAGCACTTTCACATTCCATGCCATGAAAAGTATAAAGTAAAGATATCATACCTGGGGTAAATCGAAAGTTGCTTGCATTTGGGGGAAACATAAAACATGAAGGTAGTGAAGTGCGAGAGGGTTGCAAGTAATCACGCATCAAACGCACTTGCATATTCGCATTTTCATTGAGAGCAAGTTGATCTTCAGCCATGGTAGGTGAATTTGGAGGTGTGTCAAACAAATTTTCGAAAAGAGTTTCAAAATTATTTCTAAGCAAAAGACGAGAATTAAAATCAAGCTGCCAAACCGACATAAAAAACTAATATACACATAAATAGGAGGTAGAGCCGTCCATTAAATATAATACATATAGGAGGTAGAACCGTCCATTAAATAAAATATACATAGGCAGTAGAATCGTCCATTAAATATATATATATATATATATAAACTTGAATTCTAAATCTTACCTTCCCCGGCAACGGCACCAAAAACTTGACCTGCTCTTTTTAGTCGTATACCAAGTGCAGGTTTTTGACAAGTAATAATTCTCAGGAGTCCGAGGTCGAATCCACGGGGAAGTTTTGTTTAGAAATTACAAGATCATAAATAAAAAATAAAAATCTGCAAAGAGAATAATTGGCTAAAAAAAATAAACAATGATATAAATAAAAGATGCTGAGGTTTTGAGAATCCACTCTTGGTATTATACTAAGATTAATTTTTATTCATCTTATTACTCAATTGAAGTCCATATGATGAAATGAAATCCAATCAGAAGGTCTTGCAATGAAAGTCCAAAGTTCATTGTCCAATGTCCATAATCAAAGTCCAAAGTGCAATAAACAATGTCCAAAAAATGCAAAGGTATAGCATATGGTGTTATATAGATTGGTGGAATCAAAATTAATAAACAAGTCCAAGTGTTCATTATGTCAATTTGTTTTGTCTACAATAAATCAAGTTAATTATAACAAGCATTTATTGTGCCAAATTACTTGTCTATACTGAAGCAATGTTCTTAATTTACTAACAAGAATATTAGCCAACTGAATTTAACATGTTTTAGTATACTTTGAGAATTTCAAACTAACCTTTAGTATATACCAAGAGCTTGATCCTTTCACCTCAACAACTTGACTTAGAAAGACACCATAACTTTAAAGAAAATAAAATTTGGTTTACAAAAACCAAACATAAGAAAGAAAAATATAAAGATGAAAGAAAAAGATAAAGATGAAAGAAACATATAAACATGAAAGAAAGAAAGAAAAGTGACCTTGAATTTTTAACAACGAGGTTACAACCAAGCTTTCAAGATGATTTACAAGGCAAAACTAAAGCCTATTTATAGAAAGTTTGTTATGCTAGATGACAAAGGATATTGGCTGGAATTTCATCCACTTGAAAGAAAAAATCTTTCAATTATTAGATGATATCATTAAATACTCACAAGTGGTTGTCATGTTATCCCACTTGTATGATTCCGGTTTTCAGCATTTTGTCATCATTTCCAGGTTTGTTTTGGCTTCCCAACTACTTTAAAATGTAGTATACTCAATAAGCTTTACAACGGTATCTCACAGGCTAATTTTTGAGTTCTGGAGCTCAAGTTATAGTCAAAACCGTGCAACATATTGAGTGCAGAATTTTAGTACGAGTTTATTGAGTTTATTTTCTCAATTTTAGCATTTGCCCAATTCCTTTCACCTTGGATCATCTTTGGATTCAACTTCATTTGTGTCATAATTGCAATCACCAAATTCAACATATCTAAGCATGCAATTAACACAAAAATACAATTTATTAAAAATAACTGAAAACATAACAAAAGAACTAAAACCACAACATATTTAAAATACAAACCACAAAATATGAAATAACTAAAAACCTACAAATTCAATAAAACACTTAATAAACAATGCAAATGTTCATACTATAGATACTAAAATGAGACTATATTAAGGACTCATCAGAATGCATGTAAATGCAAAAGTATTGATGCAAAAATGATTAATTCAATATAATGAAGATGTCATGCCACTATGATGCAAATGAATGAAATTAATGTTGAATGACAATGCAATCACCACAAAATGAGTGAAGGGAAACAATTAATAATGCACGAATGAATTAAAAAAGTATTGATCGACGAACATTCTCGTTAAACAACTTTTTATAATGAAGATTGAGTCCCATTACCACGAGGACAGAGAATGACTGTCATATAAGGTACATCTAGAATAGCATTTGCCCAACTCGGACTTCGAGAATCTTTAACTCGTCATTATGGACTATTTCTTCCATTACGAAAGCCTTCAATTTTGAACTATTCTCGAATCAACACTTCATATGAAAATGTCATGAATATGCACACAAATAAACAAGCAAACAAGATAAGAATAGTATATTAGTAACAAGTATATAGATAAATTAGAAAGGAATAAAAATTGAATAAATACACCAAAGCGGCCTAACAGCATGAATTCTAGTTTGCTATGGTTATCCGCATGGCTCTAAAGGGGTGGACTTCCTAGATTCTCACAGCGGTTTGGGTTCTAGAGAGGAGTACTCAAACCTATCTCATTATCTACTAAGATAACAAGAACCTCGATTCTGACCCATGACAAGCTTGCGAATCGAATTCAGTTCGAGGGAAAGCACGACCTAGTGATGTAGAGGGCTTCTCACGTGTCGAAAGGCATGGATTGTGGAAGTGAATTATTGATCCGTGGAGGGATGTTCACATGGGTATGTGGCGTTTCACTCCCACTTAAGGGACAGAGCTCGGGTATAGAGCTTAATGATCATGATGCAACACATATCGGTGATTCCTTAAAAATTAAATGAGCAATTAATGCAAGACCACTAATTATCAAAGCCCGTTAAATTAAAAATGTATATTCGAGGAAGAATAAATTAATTAAAGATAATTTAAATTTTAAAATTTCCATTGATAAAAGCAATGTATGTTTTCCGGCTTAACTCTCAAAAATTGTTCCCCAACGGAGTCACCAACTGTTGCGACCTCCTTTTTTCTCAAATCAAACGTTGCTAATGAAAAATAATATTTGTTGTTTTTTATTTTTGTTTTTTTGTGGAAGAATAATTTTGAAAATTGGGGTAAATTGAATTTTTGGGGAATTTTGTTTAAAAAACTTGTTTTTGTTTTGAAAATGAAGACTAGAGTCACCACCGGCCACTTTGGTAGGCCGAACACATTAAAACCAGAGATTCTTGTGAAAATAGGTTCGGGAGTTGGTTACGTGTGGGGAAGGATTAGCACCCCCATCACGCCCGGAAATCGGTACCAAATTATACGTTGCTTTTAATCGAAGGAAATTACTAGAATTTAAATTAGATTTAATAAACTGTTCCTAATCGAATATAAGCTTTAATTGAACGGACTTTAACAATTTGGTGGGTTTGAATTAATTATCCGTTTAATTAATAAGGGTGATTGTCATCGGATCATAGATTAAACCAACATCGAATAAGACCGACTGTCGTTTTAATTTACGGTTCGAATCAAGTACATCACCTTTATGCATGATGCAAATAGTTAAAAAATGATGTTATGAGTTGTCAGAATTTTACCCATTTCAATATTACTTTCAGACAATAAGAATTAATTCGAATATTTGGTCTATACCCATTAAACCAAGATTAAGACAAAAATAATCGAGTTAATAAATATCTCTTTTTTTAATATTTAGACTAATTAATTAGCAGGATGTCCATAAAAAAAGGCTAAATGAATGACAATCAAAAGTATGACACAAAAATAGGCAAATAAATAGATAAAGAACAACAGGATATAAATGCAAAAAAAGAGAGAAAAAAATAAAAAAAAACGGAAATTAAAGAGCGGGAATTAAAATGTCCAAAAAACGGATCGAACAAAAGATAAGTGCGTAAATTAAATGTGGTAAAGTAAAGGCGAACAATTAAATGCGAGGAAAATAAAGTTATTTGCGGAAATTAAATGTTAGATGTTAGAAGTTAGATGTTAGTTGGCTACACTAAACGGACCATAATAATACGGATCGTCCCCCGTTGCGGGTCACCGTTAGGCCGATTCGAACAAGAAATCAAATAAAGGATAAAACAAATGAACACAAAATAAATAAATACCGTATAGTATATAATATAAATATTACTATAATATATAATGTACACTATGTAACTTATATATGTATAACATAATAAATAATATATTATCATATATGTATATATAATGTATATGGATAAAATATAATATATAGTAAAAACATATCACATATAAAAGAGGGGACAGAAATGCAAAAAAACAAAAAAAATAGGGGGTAAATTCAAAAGAAACAGAATATAAGAGGGAGAAATTAAAGGACAAAATGAAAGTGATGGACTAAATTCGGGATTAAACCATCAAAATCATACTGATATTGTCACAATAAGGAAGAAATTGAATGGTTTGAAAAAAGGCAGGGACTGCAAAAAAAATTTAAAAAAGATGGAGGGGTTTAAGTGGGTACCGTCGTACTCTACCGCGTCGGCCGCCGCTCGCCGGTGGCCAGCGGCTTCGAAAACTCCCAACCACTTTCTTTTCTTTTGAAAAACACGGATCTGACTTCAGATTTTCAAAACAAACACTTCGAACACTTTGAATCCCAAAAAAATCGAGAACAAAGAACTTTGGGGAAACCCTATTTTAAAAAAAAATATTTTGAATCCCTAAACCGGCGAAGGTGAAACAACTACGAGACAATAGTGTTGTTAATCGGCAACACCCACCTCCATCGTCGCTACAACAACGGCCGGCAGCCGAGTCAAGTATAAAACCCTAACTTTTACCCCTTTTATTATTTTTTATTCAAAAAATAAAAAAAAATATAGAAGATACCTTTGTTGAATTTTTTGTATTGATCCAAAAAACCTCTCTTTACATTGTATTTGCTTCTGGGCTTTATATCCAAAATTACAGGGTTTAATAAAAATAAAAAAACTGGTTTTTTGTTTGTATTCATGCAATCTTCTGAATTTGTCTAGATTTGTTGGTGTATGCAGGCTCTCGTACGAGGGGAGAGGGGAACCAGTCTTGGCATCTTGTAAGAGGGGGGCATACATGCATGGCTGTTGTCGTGGCTCCAACGTGGCTGTGATGTGGCCAGAAGCCAACAGACGTGGAGAGCCCGAGGAAGTGAAAGGGGCAGATCTGGGGAAGCTTTTAGAAGTTCTGGAGGTGGCGGCTGGGTTGGCTAGGGTTGAGAATTAGGGTTAGGTTTTAGGATATCTAGGTCAATGGGTAGGCAGATAGGTAAACCAATATGGCTATTCGAGTATTTGGATATCGGGTTTGGGTGTAACGGGTAGTGGATCGGTCTTGTTTCTGAAATGGGTAATTGGGCTTGGTTGTTGTGCTTGGTTTAAGTCTTTTGGGTTAATGTAAATGGGTATATGGTTTTGGGTTGTAAATTTAATGTAACTGGACATTAATAAAAAGTTTTTTTGGATTTTTTATTTTAAATGATTTTTTATGGTATTCGAATCGAATAGTCAGACGAAAAATGGTTATTACAAGGATCTCCTCGCAATATCGATTAGGGATGGACATTTGATTGAGTTGAGTTAAAATATTTAGTGTTAATCGAGTTAAAGAGTCTAATTTTATAATTCAAACTTTATTTGATTTTCTTTCGAGCCGAGTTCTAGTTTCTGTTTAAATTTAATTGTAAACATTTATAATGTTATGATACTTTTTTTTTGCTCGGCAAAGTAAATTTTATATTTATTAGAAACCACAAGAGTGGTTACAACGACTCTGGTCCAAGTTGAATGTCTCGTTAAAAACCTCTCTAACCCTATATGGAGGAAAAGAGTACTCTCAACATGAAGATAACCACCTCTAACAGTCAAAACACAAGAAACGAACAGCACTAATGCCCCACCACGAAACCACCTCGAAATGAAAAGCGACACGAATCAAAACCCAACACCTAGTTGAGAAATACACAAGAACGAGCGACGCTAACTAACTCCCACAACCACAACAAAAAGAAAAAATACAGAAAAAAGCCATCACCAATAAAAACACACAAACCTAGCTAGACGTCAAGATCCAGCACCTTTCTTGCGAGTTTACTCCAGGTAACCATCTCGCCACTACAACCGACAAAGACCTTGTAATACATCTCAATCCAAACTAAAATAAACCCAATCATAACAGCCCCGAGGAACCTATAGCCGATACACCTTCATCACTCACACACGACGAGTTGCAAGCCTTGTTGGAGGTTAACCGACGAGAGAGCTTCCCAAACGATATAAAGCACACATATATCTTCATTTTTTTTTCATATGTGATATGTATATGTTAGAAATAATTAAGAGACTTTTAAACAATGTACGAATGTAATAAATTGGACAAATATGAAACGTGTGCCTTTTAAACAATGATCATTGCATGCGAACAACCCTGTACCAACGTAATAAATTGGACAAAGAGATAAGAAATTACAACTACTCATTTAGTTTATTTTCAAAAATGAAATTTGATTATAAAGTAATATCTTTTCGTACTTTTTTTCTTAATCCTTTGATAAGGCATATACACCTTGCAAATAAAGTTGCTTGAATTCAGATATTTTAGGATGAACATATTTTCTATGAATAAAAATTATCTGCCCCTTTTCGGTTCTCCTTTTTATGCCCTCTTACTAAAAAATTAGGTTTAAGGTTTAGGATTTAGAGTTAGGTTAGGATTAAGTGAATATAAATAAAAGTTTTAGTATAAGACCCCAACGATCACACGTTTGACACCAAGGATTATGAGCCTTAAGTTATTATGAAAATTCAGAGGGTGTGAACTTATAAAATTTTAAGGTACGAAATTAAATCATCAATAAAAATACAAAAAAATACCCATACTATATACGGATTTAAAATTTTTAAAGGATATGACTATCTCAGCATTTGTCGATCCATCCCTGGTGGTGGAGTTCGTTCGGTTGTTGTCTCAGGACCCCTCAATACCCCTGATATCATGAAAGCATAAGATTTGAAATAAAGCAATTAATTGTACATTATTTTTTTAATAGTCGAATTGTGATTACAAGATAATATTTATACATAAAATAACCATAAATTATTGTATATCAAACATATATATACAATTGATTATCGATATGTATGGTAAGTGAATAAAATCAGTATATGTCTTAATGTTTTATATTATTTTTTTAATAGTCGAAAGGTGGTTACAAGATAATATTTATACATAAATTATTGTATATCAAACATATATATATATATAATTGGTTATCGATAAGCATGATATCAAGAGATATCCTTGTCAACATTCATTTGCAATCGATTTGAACCCGTATTAAGTGCAAGAACGACTGCTCCTAGAGTCGTCAACAAAAGAGTTCACTTGATCGTCGGCTTCACCGATAGAAAACAGTATGTTATTTCGGATGAGATTAGATATCGGATTAGTTATTTTTTGGGTCGGATCAATATCGGATCGGTCGCTTTTTATTAGAGTCAATATATGGATATAATCATTTAAAAGAGAAAAATATGATATTAAACCATTAAACTATTATCTAAGGGGTTGCTAATTAGTAATGCAATACAAAATGAAAATAAAGCATACATATTTGAGGAAATTAAATTCATGTTACTTTTGGTTTAGTTTGATTTTTGGTTAGGGTTCATCTTCGGTTCGGTTTACTTTCGTTTCGGGTTGCTTTCAGTTATTTTCGGTTTCGGTTCATATTTTGTTCGGCTAAAATTTGTATCGATTTTGCTTCGGTTCAGTTTGATTTGGTTCGTATCAAATTTGGACCATCACGTTCGAGTCCATATCAAGTCTCACATCAAATCTCAGGTCTGAGTCACGTTTGCCACATCTACTGATTATGTACCCAACTTCCACTTCAAAAGTTTGTATAATTATGTTAAAATTTGAATTCGTTTACTATTCATGTTAATTTAAGTATTATTATTAAAACTTTATTTTAAGTCAAGTAATATATATGATAAATATTTAAATTCACTAAATACTTGAATACAAGAATTTTATTTTACAAAATTTAAATATACCTTGGGTACATGAACTAGTCAGTCTCCCAAGTTGGTACCTAAAAAATTTTTATTCCCAAGTTAGTACCTGAACTAGGCATATTCTCCCCAGTCGGTACCTAAAGAATTTTTGCTCTCAATTTGGTACCCAAACTTTAGTTTCATTCATTGTTTTAGTAGTTTTATTAACAATTTTAGTCCCAAAATTTATGCATTCTATCAATTTGATCCTAATTCAAAACAATTCAATAAATTTAACCATTCATATTTAAAAATTAAATAAACTTAGATAGTTTTTACGACATTGTCAAACTAAGCTAGTCTACCGGATCCAAGTGATAGTTAGATAATTGCATTCTACGATAAAACAATAAGTTATTGTTAAACTTTTATTATAATATAACATTTATGGGGAGAAAAACAAATATTTTAGGAGGATAACAAAGAGTAAATTGATAAAAAAAAAATATAGAGGGTTAAATTTATTGATTTGTTATGAATTAGGACCAAATTGATAGAATGTATAAATTTTTGTACCAATTTGAGAGAATATGTCTAGTTTAGGTACCAACTTGGGAACAAAAATTCTTTAGCTACCCACTCGAAAGAAGATTCCTGGTTCAGGTACCAATTTGAAAGCTAAAATTCTTTAAGTACCAACTTGAGAGATCTCTATTTTATAACTCAAACTGTATTTGAAATCTTTTTGAGTTAAGTGGAGTTTACAAAACTTGAGTTGAGTCCAGTCGAGTTGAATTCTTCGAATTTTTTTCGAATTTAATTATAGATATTTATAGTGTTATGATACTTATTGATTCCAAAATAAACGACTTTATAGAACAATATACAATATATATATATATATATATATATATCTTCATATTTTTTTCATATGCGGTGTACATATATCAGGAAAGGTTGAGAAACTCGACTCGAATTTGAAAACTAATTCACTAATTATTAAAAATTTCGAGTTACTAGAAGTCTCATTTTGTAACTCAAACTTCATTTGAAATTGTTTTATTGGAGTTTAAAAAATTACAATTCGAATCGAATTTTTTAAGTCAAATCAAATAAAAAGTCTATTTTTTTTCGAGCCGTGTTTTGCTCACCCTAATCTCCCATCCCCTCCTGACATCAGTCACCACTTCACAAATTATCAGCCATTTGAAGCCCACTAGCAAGAACCAAACTCTGCACTAGCTTTTGAGACATCCAAATGGACATACATACATCATATTTGGTACATGGCAAACTATCATTTTGGCAAAGAAGAATCCATGTCCATGGAGTTTGTGGGATTCCTCAACCTCCTCCAAAGACTTAAACCAAAACCCTTCACTTGTCCTTCATTCAATGGCTAAGCTAAACAGCTGCAGCATGCAGAGATGAATGCTAGATTTTACGTTATGAATACGAATTATTATAGAATTATATCAGAAATTTAGGGTGTAAAGTTACAAAATTTTAGGGAGTGCAGACTTAAATCGTCAATAAAAAATACAAAAAATTACGTAAATCATAGGAGAATTTTAAATTTTCAAAGAATGCGACTGCCCCTAACACCTCCTCAATCCATCTCTGGTTGCAATGGCTAAACCGGCAAGTCACACAAATGCAATGGACTCTATCATGAGTCTTCTTCCTAGCTATATGTTTATGTGTTTGTTTTCTGGTACTTTTATTTGTTTCTTTTAGGATGTTGAAATGTAATCTTGTTTTGCAGTTAAGAACTGTTAAATGAGTGGAATACTAAGTCGATCATTTGTCTCTCTTTCGGTTTATTTCATTTAGCTTTGACTCGAATTTCGTATTGATCTAGTTGAAATAAAAAGTTATACAACTTATTTGGTGAAGAAATTAAATTGAGAGAAAAATGAGGGCATCTGATGGATGCGAAAACTTTCAACCAATTATAGTATGTCTATTTGGGGTTAAATGAGATCTAAACATCACTTTTGTAATTTTTCTGCCGACTATAGTGAAAATACTTCAAATAAAAATCCACTACCTTTTTAGTGCCTCCTTCCATGCCCCAACACTAAAAAAATTTAATTTTATGCTTTGACCCTATATTCTTAACCCTAAACCTTAAAAATACACTATATTCTTAATTCCCTAAACCCTAACTTTAAAGCCTAAACCTTTTTTAGGGCGGGGGCATAATAAGGGGTAGACAATTTCCATCCAAATACTTCACCTTTGCCTTAATTTTTCTAATTAAGAGTTTTCTATATAAATATATGTAAGATTATATTTTGATACACAAGTTGTATAAAATAAATTTACACAAGCATGTATATTTATATTATAAAACTCAAATCCTAAATTCTTAACCTTGAATTTTAAATCCTAACTATTCTAAACCCTAAAATCTAAACCCCTAAGCTTTAAACTCTAAAATAAACCTCTAATTCCTACAACTAAATGACTCGTAAAGTTTACACAGCATGTAAATTAAAGTTTTTCATACATGTATTATTAGTTTATTTGTGATTGTTTGTTTGCCGTTATATACGTTAACAAGTTGGTTATTAGTGTCATCACCGCTCTAAAATCATTAAATTGAATTCTGCAGCTTTGGGTCTGAATTGCAAAATGATGAAAACTGCAGCTAAATAATGAATTTCGACCCATCTATTTTACAAAATCAAGAGGTTAATTCATATGTCTTAATTTGTAAAATTTGGTCTCCATACTTTATGAAAACTGAGAATTTGGTGTGGTTAGGTTCTTTTATTAAACTGTTGAGCTGAACATTAAAAATTCAACCAATTTATACGTAACAAATTATCAAAATCAAGAGTTTAAGTTCATGTGTTTACCGAGATTAGCTTATCAAGTTTTGATAAATTAAAGTAATTTATCTATTTTCGTAAAGCAGAAAGATGAAATTTGTTGATGTCTAAAATAAGCAGACATCGAACAAAAGATGTGAAAGAAAAGACTAAAGTGATTGATGACGATTTCAGGTAGTTCACTCTGATTAATTTGGGGTGGAAAGTCACAAATAATGTGGTGGTCGGATTATAAAAAAAAAAAGAAAATTTTCAAGGTCTGGGAGAGGAAGAAAAAGATCCCCTTTCTTGGCTATCTTTTCTCCTACATACACCCGAGTACTATGATAACGACAAGTGTCAAAGTTCGGGATTAATTCCTTTGGCGGCTTATCAACATTCTAACTTAACGGCTTTTTGATTGGTTGACAGAGTAGGTTCGACCGTCAAATAATAGACTAAACTGTTTACTTAAATGAACTTACCAGTTATGACACATACTGTTTCGGAGTGAATTTCGGAGACCTCAGATTCGATGGTGGGCCCTTGGGAGAGGCGGATGCGGGATCTAACACCTCCGGTCTCGGATCCGGAGATATAACAAAATTCATAATTAATTTGATAATTCAACGATTGAAGTAGAGAACAAATAGTGTAGCAAAATGCGGGTTTTCCATTATAATCTGATATTTTCCCCTCACATATATAACTGGTGTGGAGCATATGGATGGTTCAGCTCCAAAAGAATGCAAGCCTTGTATCAGAAAGAAGTCTTATATAGGAAGGAAATTAACAAAATAACGAGATATAACCCTGCAGATTTGCTCTTTTGTATCATATAATCATTTACAATATGGCAACATGCAAGGTTTTCGAGGTATTAGTTTGTGGTGGTTAGAAGAGTTGACGATGGCAGCGGGTTGGTCAACCGGTCGTGATTCGTCTCTTCTAATTTGGATAAAGAACCTTTAACGATGGTAGTGATCATATTAGGAGTAATGACATTGACGGGTACTTTGATTTAGAGAGGGAAACGAGCTCGAGATAGACTTGTTCGGATAGGAGAAGAGAACCATTTTTTTGTTGTTGTTTGGGAAGAGAAGAGGAAGTTACTCTTTTCCCCTAAAGTCATAGGATGAAACGTGCCTTTTAATAACAATTAATGAGGTTCAGATGATTCTCGCAAATTTTATTTATTATTTGATTATTACGGTATGACAAAACACCTTCCAAAAGTTTATAATTTCTCTGCCCCTAAAATAATGTTTTGACTTGGTTCTTTCAACAATTAGGCCATTGTGTTGTGCACAACAATGTCCATATCTCCAAGTAATTTCCCTTTGTTTCATTAGTATCCACCTTATATCTATATTACTCGGATTCAAACATGAGTATACAAATATGTGTCTGATAATCAGACCATATCGAACATAAATGCTTAAAAAATAGAGTTAGAGAAACATAACTATATAATATTATCTGATATTAGTGAAGATAAAGTTTATTATAGTGGCATTAAGAAAATGAAGATTTAGAAAATTTCAAAGATTTTTATTGCTGACAACTGTCATTCATGTTCATTCTCAGCAAACAATTCCAAATGTTTCAGTAAGACGGACTAAACATCACTTCGTGAGATTTCTAGTTCAATGACGAAAGAAAACTACTGAAAACGACGCAGTGGAAAACAAAGACCGAAATCACAAACCCGCAAATTAGGCAGCTGCAGTGATGTAATGGATTGCCTCCTGGCAAATACCGGTCATCGTAGCTTCCGGGCCGTAAACCTAAGAGAGAAGCACCGAATCGAAAACAAAAAATATCAGCAAATGTTTTAGTTTGGGAAAAGATTTAGACCAATAATAATTTATGGCTTGCATTGTATCTATATAATACAGATACCTCAATTGGGATTCCGATTTCCTCCCCGAGTGCCCGCATTTTTGCGAGGCCCCTCTGGTAATTTGGACCTCCTCTCCTCACATATAACTGCATCCGCGCGGCTTTGAGCTTTGATTCCTATATAAATTTGCACATCCAGTTAGTTTTAACTTATAAAGGTGGACAACAAGTGAAGCAATGCACCACTATAGCTAAGCTCACCTTCTCCTTCAAGGCTCGAATTATGCCGTTAAATGTAGCACCCACATCAGTAAAGTTAGCTATTCCTCCACCGATTACGAGGGCTCTTTTGCGACCATCAGGATCTGCAGTGGCACACTGTCGAGGAACAATGAAATTATTCCCACAGCCAAAAAATCAAATGCTTAAACCAGTTTGAGAATGCATGTCAGCGAGCACAGAAAAAATGTGCTCATGATGCTTATGAATGCATAGTAAGTTTTATATCTGGAATTACTCGAAAAATATTTCATAGTGTCTTCGACAAAAGTTCGAGACAGCATTAGTCGGACAAGTACAAGATCCAGGTTTGTACTTAGCAACATTATATAAATCAAGGGCCACAGTCCTTACATCAATTACTACTCTGGCATACTGCAACACTTCCTCTTCATTTGGTGCTCCACTATATTCTGCATAGTTTCCAAGCTCAGAAGCAAAGCCAAGATCTCCGACCTGATTAGGCAATGAATGACACGAGTACATTAAAATCATGACCAATACCTTAAAATTACAGGGTTTTAGTCCTATCCAAAAAACACAGAGAACAAAAGCAAGAGAACCTACCGTATCAGCATAGATGACGCTTGCACCTCCTCCGGCTACCATTGTCCAAATGCGTCCCTTCGGGTTCAACACCGTAAATTTCAAAGACGCACTTGTCTGAAATATATATTTTTTATTAATACCATACTTTTGGATGAAGCTATTAAAAGAACTACAACACATTGTATACCACTTTTATCGGAGTAACCAGGGTATAAACTGAATGAAATATTCAGGTTTACTTAGAGATAATATATGCAACGAGGTGATTAATAAACTTGCCATGTCATATCATATACAGCTCAAGTTTCCACTCGAATTGGATGATTAGCAAGTAAAAAAAAAGATTTTGCATACAAGGCCAACTATCTATTAAATCTAATGTACCTTCTCATCTAGCCCATGAATATAGATTTCAGTTGCACTCATAACTCTTCCAAAAGGCAATGGAAACTCAATATTGCCCCACCTACAAAGAAATGAAATTGCATCAGTTGAATTCCATCCCTTATTCCACACTGCATTGAAACAATAAATAGAGAAAACTATTGATAAAAGGGGATATACTTCTTGAAGTTCTTGAAAGAAGCAGTGTCATCCAGCTCGCCCCTCATGTCCAAAGGATAAGGCTTTCCATCAACCAGTGTGAAGGGGTTCATCTCAAGGAAAGTGAAGTCCAGATCTGACATTTTCAAACTTGAAAAAGTTAATCGCAAGTTCCAAATGTTAGTTTGAATAGCTTTAGATTTAAACCAGATTTATGCCATACCTTGAAACAGAGTAAAAATCACTTTGATGAACTCTTCAATTTCTCCTTTGATCTATAATAAAAGAACATATATTTAGTTAAAGATTCAGAGAGCATTTTACAGAATGCATACATGCTAATTTTCTGATGTAATTTGAAAGTCTATTTGATTAAGTTTTGCGTTAGAAGAAGGAACAAGTTCAAGTTACGCAAAGGAAAATCTAAAGCAAAAGTACAGAGAATAGGGAAACTAGTGAAACTACAATCAAGAAACAAAGGCAGCTCACAAAATCATTGATTAGTAGGAAAAATCACCTCCAAAGGAAGGGTTGCAACAAGTGGAGCACAAACTTCTGATGTGAAAGGAGACCCAGTTGGGACAAATATGGTCTTAACCTGTATCAGGGACAACCATTTTAAGTAGGAGCCTATTAAGGTAAAAACAAACAAGAAACAAAGTTAAACTGGGGAAAAGTCTCAGATGATCTCAAAGTACCTTATCCCAGTTCTCTTCAATTTCAATCCCTCCACACTCTGAAAAGCTAATGCTGCAACCAAGTCGCTCAGAGACGATGTTAAGGTAGAACTCTTCATTGTGAGGGATGAAAGGTTCAACGATGAATGTTGTAACAGGTCCCTTGCATCCACCCATTTCCACCTATAAGTCATGGGAAGTTAGCATAAAATCGAACCCTCAACCTTAATAACGACAAATTAATGGCTGTAAACAACACAAACAGGAAGCAAACCTCTTTGCCGAGGCGCTCTTTCACAAAAGCAATAACTTGAGCAAAATCCAGATTTAAGCCAACCAAACCACTCTTCCCACGCTTTCCAAACAACATATCAGGCTTAACAACCAGTTTCTGCGACGATAGCCATGGCTCCTTCTCTACTAGCTGATTGAAATCGGTCGATTCCGTAATCTAAAATCAACAGACGCAACCAAACAAATCACTCAAAGTTCAACGAATCAAGGAAGATCAGCATCTTAAATTCACAAAATCAGCAACACGACCAGACAAATCATTCAAAGCTCAAATACATACAATAATCATAAATCTGGTAATGAACATCCTAAAGTCACATTCAAAACTCAAAACTTCCTGATCTGGAAATAATTTTCTTTTTCACAATAATAAATAGTGAGATCTAGACCGAGAAATTGAACTAAAAATCAATTCAAACTAATCAGCTAAGAAAGGCTAATACAATTATACAACTCGAACTAAAAAAAAACGAAATATCATGAACTTTGAATGAATAGAGAGATCTCGAAGGAGAAATTAAACTAACTTGAGCGGATTTGATTGGTAAATCTTTTCCGGAAAGTCTCTTGAAATGCTCTTTCAACAACCTCTTGGAATCGAACTCTCTGATCTTCTTGCGTGCCATTTCGTGTGTGCGTTTTCTCTGAAAAAAATTTCAACCGAATCAAAAACTTTGAAACCAAATCGGATCTAAACAAAATGAAACGAAAACCTGGAGAAAAAAAGATAAATGGAGAAAGTACCGTTGAATGACAAGCGAAGAAGGGTTGTCCAAACTAGAAAGCAGCTTGGGAGGTAGTTGGTGGTTTGGTGTATTTATAGTTGCGAATTTGGTTTACTTTGAATTTAATTTTGCTTTTAAATAATCCAAGAATATTTCCCCCTTTTTTTTTGTTAGAAAATAATGGAATAATTCATTTATTACATTAAATTTATTTTAAAGATAGAATAAGGAATTCTTAGGTTGGACTAACTTACTAGAACTAAATTAGTGAAAAATAAGGTTGTCAGGAAATTTATTTAAGAAAATGATATACTTTCCTATAATAATTATTAAAGTCGTCATTTATTTACCAACAAGCATTGAGTGCAATGGTAAGACACATTAATCTTTTAAGGAGATAACTCAAATTCGAACTTTAAATACGATATTGTTAAGAGGAAGAGACACAAATCCCTAACATGAACTATAAAATGGATATGTATTATATAAAAAATCTATTTTTTAAAGAAAAATCATATTTCTTGTAAATTAATAATTAGAAACACGTCATCAAGACAATTACTCTCTTGGAAATTAATAAACAATTTAAAAAACTCTAAAAGGGTATCTAAAAGTAATATTTTTCTAATGCAATGCTGAAATTTATTTTTTATTAAGTAAAGCTAATTGCATTCTCAAAATAAATATTTAAATTTTTTAGTTCTAAAATATAACGATTTAATTTTTTATTAAATTTTTTATTAAAATATCATGTCATTATATGTTATATTATTAAAATCAATTATTATATTAGAAATATGTTAAATTCATATATCAAATCAAACAAAATTACTAGCGTCAGTGCCACATTTAAAAAAAGTCAAATTTGGAAACCAAATAATATATTAAACCATTAAAATTTAGACTAAATTATATATAATAAAAGAAAGATTTAACTATAAAATAAGCGTCCAAATTATATATTTTTTTGTAATAGGTATTTAAAATTTTATTTTTTGTTTGTTTTAAAGTCAATTAAAGCACCTACTTTGGCACCTATTTCAGCTAAAAATAAAACTTTAAACACTTATTTCAGTCAAAAAATACTTTAGACATCTATTACAAAAAAATATATAATTTAGATACTTATTTTGTAATTAAGCCTAAAAGAAATTTAAAAAAAATAGCTAATGTCATGTCATTTGAGAAATCGATGCACGATTTAAAAACCAAGTATTATGTGACATTAAAGCATTATTTTCAAAATTAATTTGGAAAGCGAATGACGGAAAAAACAATAAAAAGAAGTTGAAAGGGGAAGGAAATGAATTATTATCCTAAGTGAAATAAAACTATTTCGTAAGCATTTTATTTTAAGGTTTAGAAATTTAGTTTATGATTTATAAATTTAAGTATATAATTTAAAAATTAATGTTTAGAATTTACTGAAGTAAAATAAACTAAATAATAGAAGTTGTTGGGTTTAGAGTTTTGTGTTTTAAAATTAAAAATAGAAGTAAAATAAAAAAAATACGTGTGTATTTTTTGACCTAGCCTGAAAAAAATTGTGGTGAGAATTGTGTCCAAATTTACTTTAATTCTAGCTTAGATTTTTTGTTTAGCAATGAATATATCACAAATACAACAAACCTAAAAAGATAGAATAAAGTTTAAGTCTACAAAAAAATTCATACAAAAATAAAACGTGAAACTCACATCTACAAAAAAAAAAAAGCAAACTCTTCCCTTGAGAAGAACCTGGAAACATTCATGAATCTCTTTTCTCTATCTAAACGAAACATTTTACAAGGTCAAAAAAAGAGTGACGAGCGAATCAAACATCAAGCAGATTGCTCGCTAAACAGTTCTGATTATATCGGCAAACACAACCAAAGGTGACCAAACTTTCTGTGACCACTAACACATCCAAATTAGAAAGCAAACGTTGTAAGGATCTTTGTAAAGATGGATCGTACAAGATAATAGTTGACTCGGATTATAATAATTTGTGAATTTACTTATAAGTAAACTCACGCCTTGTAGGATCTACTTACACAATGTAAAAACTATAAATTTTATATATTTGTTGGATCATTGAATGGGTGAAATAGATGAGTGAGATTAACTCCTTACTTTTTTTTTCAAGTGTTAATCTTCACATATCCTATTGTTAATCTCATTTATTCATTTCACCCATCTAACGATCAAAAAATGTGTAAAACTTTAAATCTTTTACACTGTGTAGGCATATCCTATCCTTTATATATAATTGTGATTGAAACACATATGTAAGGATCGAATTTCATATTCGAGTTTATCGTTGATCATTATTTTTAAATAACTTAACCCTAATTGATTTTTTTTTTTGGTAATCTTTCACTTTCTTGTTGTACATTTGAGTTGGTCCATGGTTGGTCGCATGCAATATTACAATAGTGATAATTTAAGCTGCCAAGAATTGGTTAATCAATTTTCAAGGTATTATTCAAAGGCAAGCATCCTAAGTGGGGACTTTCTTCTTATTGCTGCCAAAATAATTTGGAGCCGCCTAAAATGACCAATTTGGAGACAATGACAAAGTTAATTACTAAAATAGTAATGTATATTATTTATTTAATTAATTAGCGTATTCACGTATAATCACGAGAGAAAAAAGAGTATTTTTTTATATATGTTGTTTAAAAAAACACACAAACCTACATATTTATTATTTAAAAACTAAATTTTAAATCTTAAAACTTAAACTCTGAACCAGGGTCGTTTTTGAGATTTTAGTGGCACTAGGGCGAACCTAAAAATTGGGCCCTAAATTAGAAATTTAAATTGCGGTTGCGATCGTATATTTGGTCATATTGTGTTTATCACGGTTGCAAACATAACGAATGTTATTTCTATCACTGCGGGTATCGTATTGTGAAAATTTTTAATAACATATGTTATTGTAGACATAACGGTTGCAGGTATTGTGAAAATTTTTAATAACATATGCTATTGTGGACATAACGGTTGCAGGTATTGTGATTTTGGATGGTGTCTCTACCGCTATATAACGATCTCTGTTGCGGTTACATACCCCTATTTAAATACATGTCTATAATATCAAGTATTGAAAAAAAATTAAAAGTATATCTATAATAACAAATGTTAAAAAAATAAATTTTAAGAGTATGCCCATGATAATAAATATTGGGAAAAAAATAAGTCCCCTAATAACAAATTTTAATATTTGTTATTACTAGCATACTCTTAAAAATTGAATCATTTTTAATACTTATTATTATGGGCCCAATTTTCCCCTAATATTTATTAATATGAGCATACTCTTACAATTTAATTTTTTAATACTTGTTATTGGGCCCCTCGAAACTTATCCGACTATATATATGATCATCACTGAATTTTTTTCATCCACCCATAAAAACTAAGAACTATATTTTAATTTTCTTGGGCGTGGGCCCTAGGTAGGGTGGGGACCCTGGGCAGGCGCCCCTATTGCCCTGGCCCAGGGACGCCCATGCTCTTAATCATAATCCCTAATTTTAACCATAAATCATAAATTATAAACCCTAAAACTAAATCTCTCCTAAAACAAAAAAGCTTGTGTAGTCTTTACACAATATTTATATTAAATACTTTTTTGAAAAAATAAGCATACAACATAAGGTTTATTGGGTATATGTCTACAACAAGCATGTAAAAAGTTACTAAGGGAACAGAAGGGGTCCATGTCCTTCGATTATGGCGTTTAATAGTAATTTTAATTTGAATATTTGTCAAATTAAGTATTGTTTTTTTGAAATTTTAAATTAGATATTTACTAAATTAATTTAAAAATATTTATTAAATCTATATTAATTTTAATATTATACGACATTTAATGTCTAGTTCCGACTCCATCCCTCGTAACAAACATATAAACTTGGCGTTGCAAGTTGTTTGCTAACTACAACTAGGATATGCCGAAAAAAACTAATATTTAATATTTGAGAGGAAATCATTTATTTTTTTAGAATTTTCCAAAATAGAGAATCAAAGGAATTCATAAAATTAAAACTACTGAATATTTTATGAAGAAATAACATCTTTTAAGAAATTTCCAAAAAACAGAATCAAAGGAATTCAATTTAAATAAAATACTAAATATTTATTTGGAGAAAGTCACCTACGGTTGTTTGATCGATTTGTAAGAAGCATCGAAATAGGGTGAGTCTATAAAATTTTTAACTAAACTTTAGGGGGGCTAAAGTATATTTTTACCAATATACTAATTTAAGATTTTATTATTTTTAAAGGGATTAAAAGTCAATTAAACCATTACTGTCTTCCCAAACATTCACCCGTTCAGCTGGATACTTTTAAGCAACGTCTTGAATTCAATTTTTTTTTGATGAAAAATTTAGAATTAGAAGAATTTAGACTCTAAAATAAGGTTGAATTTTGATTATCGAAGATCTCGAATAAATGTAAATAGAGGTATTCATATTTTTATTAATTATGATTTGAAAATTGAGAGAGTTTAGTTATGTAGCACTACATCCCTGGGTTGAGTTACGTGCACGGCAACTCCAACTAAACATGTTCCATATTTCAATTCCTTCCTTTGGTAATTATTTTTCAAAATAAAATAAAGGGAAATTAAAAAATTAGAGAACAAAATATCATACTAATAAAATACATTGAGTGAGCTGCAATGACAATGATGAAATAATCATTGAAAGACCGTCGATAATTATAAATTAAAGTCGAGCGTCGTGAGAAAACTATTCATGAACGTAAATTTACCGCGAAAATAGGCGAAAATGTGTCATAAGATAATGTGAAAACGTGCCACAAAAGCAGATAAAAACCAGATTAGTCAAAATATTAAAGTAAACAAAAACTTAATAAAAAAATTAAGAGAAAAAAATATCGATAACCGACAACCAACACTAAAATTAATACTACCGTCACCTAATAAAAATAAATAAATAAGAGAAAAAAAATTATATTATTATTATTATTATTATTTTGGCCGGATACACATGCAATATAGTCATGGGCAGACAGTGTTGACTGTTGACCTTGGTTTATAATTTTCATGCGCCAGTGTTCTGTCAAGCCTACTGCTAATTTTTATTCTTATTTTATATGTTCAATTCATGGTGACTATATTATATATTGGGATTAACTAAGGTCTAAGGGAGCGTTCAGGTATGGTTGGATTTTTTTTTGAAAATTGTAAATTTATATATAATTTAAATATATTTTTTACAATTTTTTTATAGATAATTTAATTTTATTTCTAAATTTTTAGCATAAAATTTTAAAAATTTGCACCTCTGGTATAAAATTTTATGTCTATCATTTTATATATGTGTGCGCATATAAATAAATAGAACCAAAAGTTAATAGAATTCTACAATTTGCTTTTAAAAATAAATTTAAGCTTTCATTTTGTCAATATATTGCAGTATTTTAAGAAAATAATTTTAACACTTAAATGTGTGAGTCAACGTTAGCATATTGAAATCATATTTATAAACTTATTTGATTATGATAATAGATAGGGCAGATTCGGATATTTTTACTATTTAATTTGTTTTATTATATTTAATATTTTTTGAACAAATTATATTTAATATTTTGAATTCAAATAATTATTATCATGGAATAGACACAAAATATTAATAATCTATTTGTTATTCGAATAGCACCACTTTTAGATAGGGATGAGCATGGGTCAGGTTGATTTTTTGGCCGATCTGAACCTGGCCCGATCCAATCATATTCTTAAAAATCTCGACCCGATTTGATCTATAAAAAATTCAAATTTAGGGATTTAATTGTAAAATAAATTAATTTTATGGACTAATTGTAAAAAAATAATTTTAAGGATCAAATTATAAAAAATATATAAAAAGGGGTATTATTACAAAATATCCCTAAAAATATAGGGGAAAATTACACTATTACTCTCGAGTTAGGTTGGATTTTTTTCACACTAAACCCTGACCTCACCCTTAACAAAAAATCGGCCCGAACTGAACCTGACTTTTTCACACACACAAATTTAACCCGGTCGGGTCTGGTCGAAACTCGTCGGGTGAGGGTGAAATGTCCATCCCTACTTTAACATAGAGGGTGCAAATAAACCGAGCTTAAATGAACAATGTTTTGTTTGTGCTCTTTTATTTATTTTTGAAGGTGTTAATGTTCAGTTCACATCATTTTAAATTTTTAATATTATGCTTGTGCTCGTTCCTATGCTCATATTCGCGTTCGTTTGTTTATTTTTGAAGGTGTTCGTGTTCGTTTAGCTTTTGCAAATATGTTCATTTAACGTTGCAAACATTTTCGTTTATGTTTGCTAACATGATCGTTTATATGTTCACCAAAATGGTGAAATTACACCACTAGTCCTTAAATTCCTTAGGTTTCACGTTCTGAACTCCAAAGTTCACCATGTATTCAATTTAGTTTCTACCTTCACCAATATTTAAAACGTAAAAAAATAAAAGGAAAGGAGAACCGGGTAAACGAGCTTATAAATGAGACGATAAACCAGCTTGTTCGTGAACATAAACGAATAGAACACACCTTTGTTCGTGTCCGTTCGTTTATTAAACGAACATATAAATTTTGTTCATACTCGTTTATTTGGCTTAATAAACAAACATAAATGAACGTTATACAAACAGTTCGTCGAACGCTTATTCATTTACACCCATGCTTTTTACGTAATTTGGACATCTTTGTCTATTATTTATTTTAGGGTTTTGCTATACACAGTCGTAAGGGCTACATATAAGAACTACTAGATTCATATCGTTAATGGTTATTTTACTTTTTAATGGAATCTATTAGAATGTAATTAATTACATTCCTAAAAAACCTTAAACATCATTAATTTAGGGTGTTTAATGTAATTAATAATCATGTAAAATGGATTAGAGTTTTAGGTTTTTTAGGAACTAGGGTTTGAGGTTTAGGGTTTAGGTGTTTATGCTTTAGGATTTTAGGATTTATGGTTTATGGCTTTATGCTCTAGGGTTTAGATTTTTAGGTTTATGAGTTTAGTGCTTATGGTTTTAAGGTTAATGAGTTTAGGGTTTAGGGTTTTATGGTTATGATCCATGATTTTATATTTTTAGGGTTTAGGGTTTATGTGTTTAGTGTTTAATGTTTAGGGTTTAAGATTTAATTACATTGAACACCCTAATTTAATTGTTTTAATTTTTATAAATGTAATTAATTACATTATAATAAATTCACTAAAAAGTAAAATAAGTATTAATGATAGGAATCTAGTAATTCTTATATGCAACCATTAAGGCTGAGTATAGCAAAACTCTTTATTTTATTACATTTTTATTTACAAATTAATTTATTATATTCGTGTATTTAGTAGATTCGGATATAAATAAATAATATTAGGAATTCAAATTCAACTGTAGGACTTATTTAAAAAAACATTTGAGTGTAAAATGTAAATTAATTTCAATTCAAATATTATAAATAATATTAGTTGCTCGAGTAAAATATATGGGAAATTATAGGTTTGATCTTTTAGCCCCTAAACAATACTTGTTTTTCTCATTTTGGTATCTAAACTTTTTCTTGTTTGCCTTTGACACTTAAACTATCATTTTGTTTCTTAGTTTATTTCCAAAATAGATAAACAAACAATAAGAATAAGACACGAGACAAATTTATTTTTTATTACAATAAAACGATATTTAAATTTTCAATACAAATATTAAAATTTAAACCTCATATAAAATAGAAGATACATTCTTAATCACTTGACCAACTAAAAAATCTAACGCGAGACAAATTTATTAACCACCACTAATTTAAATTCATGCGTTTGAAAGAGCTAGTCATTTTGATATGAGTGTTAAATAGTACTAGTTCAGTTGGTCCATTTTTCCAATAAAGCCCAACAAGGGTGCTTGTAAAAATGGAATTGGGCTAGAGAGTCTCACCCCTACGTGCCAAACATAGAGTCCAAATTATGAGAACATTTTCTTTAGAATCAAAATATTTTTTTCAATTTGAAATTCAGTAGTTTTATTGAATGATGATATATTTAAAATTACAATGAAATTTTAGACTTTAGTAAACAAAAACACCTAATTAAAATATATTTCTATAACCACTGAAATAAGAAATTGGCATCTTGAGATCATAAGGGGCGGATCTATGATTGAATATTGGGAGGGACCGAAATATTGATTTTTAAAAAAATACAATAACTTATTAAGTATTTAAATTCAAAATTCATAAAGCAATGTCTAATATTTAAACTTATAAGAACCAAGGTCGAGTATTAGGGGAGCACCATGAGCAACTGCTCAGGGCCCAAACCAGACTAGGCCCTTAAAAATTAGTTATTCTTATTCTAAGAATTTTATATTTTAACTTATCAAATGAGTAAATTGATCAAACATTATAATTTAAATCTCTTTTCCAAATTTCAAAATTTAATTCTCTCCTTATCATTCTCCAATCTAACAATAAAAAAATAAACCATACAATATTCTTCAAATTTTTTATATTTATTGTTCAAAATCAAACTCCATATCATACCCATTATTCAATTCCTTCAAAATTTCTTAACAAAATAATGAAAATGATGTGTTTGACAAAGTTTAATCATGTTTCTATGGTTTATTAATGAAAATATAAAATTAATTGTTCGAAGTAATGAGATATGTTTTCACTCCATAGAGGGTCCATTTTTTAAATTTTCACTCAAGGCTCCGAAAATATTTGAGACAATCCTGATAAAGACCTAAATTGTCATTAGACTAATAAATTTGAGAATATAGACACATCCTTCTTTGGTTCAGCCCTACTTATCAAATTTTTAATAAATCATTATGTTTTCAATTTAAATACTTATTTTTAAAATACTTTTAAGAGGGACTTGAGCCCTTTTGGGCCCATACCTTAATGGTCAAACCGATCGATGTTTGTTATGCCGAACATATCTTTTTCTCAGAGCCTAATACGAACAACAGGAAAAAGAAAATTACGATATTAGATAGTTGAAAGTTGGCCTTTTAAAGTTTGCTCATCGTTGCTTACATGCATTGTTATTGCAGGCTTGACATGGACGAAATCAGGATTTGAGGGTGGGGCAAGAATTCCTTCCACGGTTCATTTAGAATCGTTCTTGAGGTACGAGGGCTTTTAAGAAATTCACAATATGGAAAATTCTAGAGCTTAAATAAAAAACCAGCCCTTAAATTATGTTTTTTGTTTGCTTTTAGCTCTTAAACTATTTTTTGGTTAAAATAAGTCCCTAAACTATTATTTTTGGTCACTTTAAGCCCCTAAACTATTTTTGGTCAAAATAAGTACCTAAACTATGTCATTTTTCTTCTTTTAGTCCCTAAACTATCTATTGGTCCAAAAAATTTGTGACGTGTCAACATCTTATTAGTCGAAATAATTTTCTTTTGACTTAAATAACTACCGGACTTAAATTGACTAGAAATGATAATTTAGGAGTTTATTTTGACCAAAGAATAATTTAAATGCTAAAAATAAACAAAAGGTATAGTTTAGGGGTTGATTTTTCATTTAAGCCAAATTCTGGATGCATGGTTAAACATTCTCTTCTTAAGTCTGTTTGACTGTTGTCATGGCTTTACCTTTTTGGTGCTGTGCATTTTAGTTATAGGACGTAAAGACTATAGAGAGAGGATAGTATCCGTTGACAGTTGACGCAATATAAAATATTTTAGTTTTATATTATTTTAGGATTGTTGGATACGTGTAAATAGATGAATGGGATTAATTGTAAGAAATAAAACTTTTACGAGAAAAAAAAACAAAATATCTTCAATTTGAAAGTTTTAATCTCAGACATTAAACTTATTCTAATGATTTATTCTATGTATATAAACCTTTTTGGGTGCAAAACTTCCTGTTGTAATCGGTACTAATTTCCCGCATCTTTGTAGTTGCTTGGATTACATTTATTTTTGTTTCACCAATCAATTAGGAATTTAGTTGTAGTTCGATTCAATATACGATAATTGGGGGGGGGGGGATTGAAAGCATAAATTTTGCATTTAAAATAATTTTAATTGAAATATAAAATCTTTTCGAGGACTATAACGATAATTTAACCATTTGAATCAAGGGACCAAAGCCCTCTCTCCGTGATAGCTAAGCATGCTTTAAATTTAATTTCAAGCTTAATTGGCTTAATATTCTTATTCTTTTGTCCTAATCCTTTGGATATCTACAATGACGATTGATTAAACAAAAATTATACTAGAAAAATCCATGTATTTTATTTTTTTTACACGTCAATCAGAGAACATTATTGATAAACAAAATAAAATAAGAACATAATCTATTAGAGGTTTTAAAACATTTAAAAATAATAAATAAGAAAACAGTAAATCTAAAAAAAAGATAAATGTTGCAACAGTCAGATCAGAAACTCTCTTTGTACCAAAGAAAATTTCTACGGTTCATTGTAGGAAGGGTCCCTAGGGAGTTGTCAAAACCCGAACTAGATGAAATCCCAAAAATCAACAACCATCTTTCACACATATTTCCGAAGGCGACGATCCGCAACAGATAAAATCAATAAACAACCCAAAAGAGAATCAAACTATACGTGACCACCGACAAACACGAATAAGGAACAAGCGCAGTGAGGGTCACCATATGAACACCAAACACCTGCAAAATTAATCAGAAACCTTACACAAGGTAGAAACATGTCATAAAAGGAGAAAAAACGTGCCACGAAGATAAAACAACGCACAACAAGATGTGAGAAGAAAAAAATAAAGAAAATAAAATCAAATAAAAAAAATAAAAAAAATATGAATCATCAGTGATTGGCGACTAACATTAAAATTGATATCCTCGTCAATTAGACAAAGAGAAAAAAAGAAGTAAGCGACTAAATTATGGAGGCAAGCGGCGGGAGGAGAGAAAAACTAAAGCTATCAACGTGTTTTATTGGATATATCAAGTATACAACGTTTCAAATAATGTGAAAATATATAACTGTATTATAATCGGTATTTGACCTATTGTCTTTTTTTTAAGGAAGGATTGTATTATATTTCATTAGCCGTAAATGGCATCATCGATTACAATGTTCGTAATACAATCTGGTACATCATAAGAGAAGATAAACGGTTCATTACAAGATAAGGCTCCAATGTGCTAGGGAGTGTGCAACTCGGTTGGTAGTCCGACCTATGTGCAAGACTTTAAGACTGGGGTGATTGACATTGAGGGCGTGTGCTTCGCCGAGGTGGGCGACAGTGATCAAGCGGTTGAGCGTCTCGGCATTAAGCTTGTTGACCAAGGCCATATGTCATCAAGGTTTTTTTTAATTTTTAAAATAAAAATATTTTTTAAAAATGTTTGAAAATAATTACAAATAGAATTTTTGGAAATAAAATGTTTTTGAAATGTTTGGAAAATAGTTGAAACTGAAAGTTTAAGGAATAAAGTATTCAAAAATGATATAAAGAGATGACACCCGGAGACCGGGATGACACTCTTAATTTGGAATTATTTTTTCAAAAATTGGTACCAAAGGAGATGACACCCGGAGACCGGGATGACACTCCTAATAGAATACCGAAAAAAATTCAAAATAAAAAGATTGATGGATGGAGTCGCCACCGGCCACTTTGTTAGGTCGGGCACCATTAAAATGCAACCAGAGGTTTAAAACATTTGGGTCTGGGAGTCTGTTACGCGTGGGGAATGGTTAGTACCCCACATCGCCCAAAATTGGTACCACGTTGATTTTGTGTTGTCATTTGCAAGAAAATAAAAATTCAAGTTTTAATTTAAAATTTAATCCCAAAAAATATATAAATGTGATTCAAACATCCTAACCCGCAACCCACGATACCAAAAGAGATGACGCCTGAAGAATCAGGACGACACTCCCACTAGAATATCGAGGCATCGAGTACTAAACTAAATTAATAAAATTAATAAACATAACAATTAATAATGCACGAATAAATATATATGATATGAACAAATAATAATATATCGAAATAAAATACGATAAACACGAGATAACTAAAAGGTTACCATAACATAACATAGGTAACATATGATATATTACATACATATATAGAACCACCTTAGATATAAATATAATGAATAGTATAAAGAAACACATATATAAAAAATAAATAAAATATATACATACATACGGTAAATAAAAACATATATGTAGCTCTTTTTCTTTTTTTTTAATATATAAACATGGTATGTATATAAAAACATATGCTACTCAAATATACACAAAAACATAATGTATATATACATATATATCATACTTAGTATATATAGGTAAACATACGAATACAACACGTACATATACAAAATGTATGGCAAAAAAAAAACAATAAACATAGATATGTCATTATATATAAAACAGATACTAAACAAAAACATAGTATGTACAAACATATGTTACTTGATATATATAGGTAGTATATAACTTAGTTTATATATATTACGTAATATACATGGATATATACAAAAAAACATATATACATACGTACATATATACATAGGAACAATTATACAAGAACAAATAAAAGTAAATTACAAAGAACCATATACTAATCATATCAACATATAGTAAATACATTTTTTCAACATATACTAATCATATCAACATATAGTAAATACATTTTATCAACATATAGTAACATATGAACATAAAAAAATATATAAAAAATATGCAAGAACGAAAAATAGATAAAATATTACTAATAAAACCATTTTCATTAGATAATAAAAATGGATTACACCATGAATATACATAAAAAATACCCAAACCTAAATATGGTAGTGAGTTCTCCCTTTTTTTTCAATTTGTGGTATCTTCAAAAGCCCAAAAATCAGAGTGAATCCTTCCCCTCTTTTTTTTGTTAACTTGTCGTGCCTCCCTTTCAAAATTGTTTTCTTTTCTCAATTTGTGCCCCTTTTAAATGGATTAGGGGAATGGAATATATTGTAAGGTTGAGTGGAGTGTTGGGGAAGCCTGCCATGGGTCATGGGGTGCGGCATGGAGGGGTGAGGAGTGGGGCAACAGGGCATGGGTGAGACTTGGGGTTGCAGGGCATGGCATGCCCTTTTTTTCTTTTTTTTTACTAATTTGCTATCTTTTTTCTTATTTGGTTCGAATAGGGTAAATGATTTGAATATAATTTGAGTCCCGGACAAAAAATGGGTATTACACCATATAGTCCCCTTCAATAGTCGTATGCTTCCAGCGGTTCTCCAAGCTGATCGAGAGATCGAGTGAGAATGCACAGGCTTTTGCAGTCTTGACGTTGTGTACCCCGTAGAGCTGGTGGGCTCTGTCGTTGATGACTAGGCCATGGTGATTGCGGGCAACCACCCCCAACAGATGTGGCACCCGACTCTGCAATAAAGGCTACATCCACGTTGACCTTGATGGAGTTTGTTGGAGGGTAGGTCCAGCGTGTGGCACGGCTGCAAGACACCATGAGGCCTGTGGGGTCGTGAGCTGCTGTGTAGTCTGATGCAAGGAGCTGGACATAGTCAACAACAGCCTGGGCTGGAAGGAGCTTGTCCTCGTGCAATAGCTTGTTCCTCATGTTCCAAAGGTTCCAAAGTAGGACAATGAGGAGGTTAAAGTGTTCCTTGTTAAGCAGCTTTAAGCATTCCTCCAACCAAGTCTTGCAAGTCGATAAAGGACCATGTGGCAAGTGGGGCGAGAGTGCGCGAAGGTCGAAGACTTCTTTGAAGGCTGCACAGTCTCGGAATGCATGAAGACATGTCTAAAGGTCGTTGTTGCAAATTTTGTATGTGCCCGGGGTGAGACCGGTTGCAGCAAGTTTATGGCCGGTTGGGAAAGCGTCTTGGCATAGTCTCCAACCGAAGATACGGATCTTTGGGAGAGTAGGCCTCTTGGCCATGGCTTTTCAAATAGAGGAGGTGTCTCACTTGGTATTCCTTTGAAGGAGAAGCCAATTATAACCGGACATTGTAGAATAGACACCCGAGGAGTGATTGCTCCAAATGAGAATAGCTTCCGAAGATGGGGCAATAGGATAACGGCAAATGAGGGATGCATCTGTATCTAAGAAGACTTGATTGAGCTTTACCACGTTTCATACGGCAATGCTTGGCACCATGAATTCACCGCATTTGATAGGGTTGATAGCATTGTCAAGGTGTGTGCCAACAAGGGTGGTAGGCTTAGTTCCCCCCACTTATCTTGGAAAATTCGAACCTCACTATTTATGCCTAGCCTCCAGTGAAATCCATCTTTAAACGTTTATTTAGCCTTGAAAATGCCACTCCAAATGAAAGAAGTTTTGTCACCTTGCTTGGCTTCGAGGATGTTGCCTTTAAGGAAGTATTTGACCGAGAGCACTTTGAAGCAAATAGAGTCTTTGATGCAAACGAGTCTCCAAACTTGCTTGGCAAGTAGTGCAAGGTTGAAGAGCTTTAAGTATCTAAAGCCAAGGCCTCTCATACCTTTCAGCGTGCATGGATTCTGTCAAGCACCAGCCACGCTCTTTAACTTTGTCGGACCACCAAAAGCTTCGAGTGGTGGAGACCATGGGGTCAATGATGCAATCGGGGAGGAGGAAGCACGCCATGGCATAGGCCAGGATGGCTTGGGCAATCAATTTAATAAGCACTTCTCTTTCGCCATAGCATAGGAGATTTTTGGTCCAAGTGCAAACTTGTTTATCAACTTTCACGTCCAAAAAACTGAGTGCCTCCGTCTTGTTTTTACCCACAATTAAAGGGAGACCTAGATAGTGTCCAATGACAGGTTCTTCCCGCATGCCAAGGGTCTCGATGATGGTAGATTTACTTTGTTGGCTAATATCGTTGCTGAAGTAAATGAATGATTTTTCAACATTGACTTTTTATTCTAATGAAGCTTCATAGACCAAAAAGAATGTCTTCAAACGCTCGGCCTCTATAGCTGAATTACGGATGAACAGAATACAATCATCAGCATAGATGATGTGGTTTACCCTTGGGCCATGCATACTTGCCTTTACCCTTCGAATAAAACCCTTTCTTTGGTTCTTTAATAATAAAGCCGAGAGTCCCTACGTACAAAAGAGGAAAAGGTATAGGGATATGGGGTCTATTTGTATTAAGCCTCGTGTGGGTCAGAACGAATATGAAATTACATCGTTAATTTTGAGGCAATAAGATACAGTGAAAACACATGACATGACAAGATCAATCCAATTGGCAACAAAACCCATTTTAAACATAACATCAATGAGAAATTTCGTTCAACTCTATCGAAGGCTTTCTCCATGTCAAGTTTGATGGTTGCTCCTTTATTAGGGACATTTTTAGAGTATTTTAGGTAATAGAGCAGTTCGTGAGCAACAACCACATTATCAGAGATAAGCCTTCCAAAAACAAATGCACTCTGATTTTCAGCAATACACAAAGGCATCAATGATTAAGACGATTAACAAGCATTTTTTAGCATGTTTTATAGACAACACTGCAAAGACTAATGGGTCTAAAGTTCTTCATTAAGGTTAGATTATCAATTTTTGGAAAGATAAAAATGACCGTTTAATTAACATCACTCATATTGACTTTACCACTAAGAAGATCAAGTCAAAGCATAGTGAATTCAACATTAAAAATGGACCAGAATTTACGGTAAAAGGAAGTTGAAAGACCATCGATACTTGGGGCTTTATTGGGCTGGATTTGAAAGAAAGCTTTCTTTACTTCCTCCACCGTGAATCCAGTGCAAAGCTTGTCATTTATTTCTGGTGTAATGCAAGGCTCAATGGCATCGAGGATCATGTTAGAGGTAGTAGTGTTGTCTGATCGGTAGAGATTGAAAAAGAACTCGGTTGCCACATTAAAGATACTTTCTACCCCCTCCATCCAAATCCCCTCATTATTCATAATGCCTTTGATCAGATTCTTTTTCCTACGGGAGGTGGCCATAACATGGAAGAAACCAGTGTTGGGGTCTCTTTCTTTTAGCCATTGGACCCTTGATCTTTGCTTCCAATACACTTTCTCTTTATCCAACAAATTTTTTAGCTCAATTTTAGATTGTTTCAACTCCTCAAGGTATGGTTCAGTGATGGCCTGATCGAGGAGGAATTCAATCTTCTTTTGTAGTTTTCTCTTGCATCTAACAGTGACACTTCTTCTATTAGATTGCCAATCGGATAGGTTGGCTCTAACAAGTTTGATCTTGTCCAAGGTGCTCCCACTAGGGGTGGCCCACGATCGGTTGACAATATTAAGGCATTCTTCTTTATTGGCCCAACACATATCAAATTTGAAGAAGTCATCATGTTGGCCTGTCCGATCAAGGTTGCTATCGGTATCAAGTAGTAGAAAGCAATGGTCAGAGTCTTTAGTGAATTCGGTAGTGACATTACATTGACCAAAAGCATGCAACCATGGGATGGAAGCAACAAAGCAGTCGATCCATTGCTTGATATGAGAGTTAATATCATTACCATAGTGCCAAGTATACCACCCTCGGCTTGGTTTAATGTCCCAAAGCCCGTTGTGTTCAAGGACATTACGAAAGGTATCCATTTTAACTTTATGTCTCCTCCTTCCTCCCGCTTTCTCGTCCAAACTCAAAATAGCATTGAGGTCCCCTCCAAGAAGCCAAGGCAAATCGGATGCATCTTTGAGTTTATCAAAGAGGCCTCAATCAAGAAATTTCTTTAGACGATCACTAGTGCCATACATGCGGGTAAAACAGAATTTCATCGAGCCCTAAGTGACCACAATGTCGATATGCGAATTAGAGTAGGGCAGTAAATCAACCTGCATGCCCTCTTTCCATAACAAAAACAAGCTAACGCAAGAATCATTTTTTTCAACATCAAAGCAACTAGACATCATCAGTCTTCTACGAATACCATCGACTTTATTTTTGAACAAGCGAGTCTCATTAATGAAAATCAAATAGGGATCATTCAAGGCGATGAACCTTGACAAGGCTTAAACTGTACCAAGGTTTTCTAGCCCCGACAGTTCTAACATAGGGTTTTTATTGCTCCCGACAGGGCTGGCATCCAACCTCAACCAATACAGGTGCCTTAAGAGGTGACACCACATCAGGACCAGTTTCCACTTCAGTTGAGGGGGAAAGGGAGTGTGACTTAGCCTTCTTTGCTTGTTTGGAGCTGCCACCATCATATTTCCCCTTCAATGATCATTTTGCACCTTTTTTCTTAACAACCGAATGGGTAGGGGTTTTGATTCGATCTGCAGCAACAACAAGGCAGTTCACATTTTCCCTAGTGGTTTCAACAACTTGCACACATTCATTCCCATTCAATCTTGAGTCTTCGCCCACATTTGTGTAAACAATACCCGGTTTCACCTTCTTGCGCGCAGCACCGTAGGGTGCAGGTTGTTCGACCCTAAGCCAATCCCCAGATTGAAAGGGCGAGTGGTCTTCCTTTAGTAGGTCGGGACAAAGTTGGTGATCATGACCAATGATACCTTACATGAAGTAAAATTTTGGGAGTCGTTCATACTTAGCCATACAATGCGAGCTTGTCGGGTCTTACTATTATCACCCAAGTTGATGCAACGTTTGAGGGTTTTGCTACAATCAATCTCCACTCTAATAAAAAGGTATTCCCTGGTGCACCCCTCATCATCCCTCAAATCTGTTGCAATACTTTTTCTGAATATTTTCCCAATGGCTTCACTAGCTCTACTTGACATGAATCCCAAAGGGACATCATATAACTGAATCCAGATCGGGAGGGGGCTGAAATCGTAGTCTTTGGGGCTGAGCAAATGGTCAAATGATTTGAGAGCTAAAAGCTCACCATCGAAAGTCTATGGACACCTACCAAGGATAAATTCTTTATCTTCCATCCTTTTGAATTTGAAAAGGGACATATTTGGACCGAGATGACTAGCATCTTCGAGAGGATATTCCTTTCAAATTGAGAAGTAAACACAAGTAAGGGTTGGGCCATCAACGATTTTTGGAGACAACAGTTTCCCCACAACCCATTTTTCTTCACCTTTCATAAAATCTTTTCCTATTTCCTTGAGCTCTTCAAGGTCAAGGAGCTCATCTTTGGTAAATTGGAGGCCTTCTATTTGTTTAACAAGGTCGGTGGACATGGTGCTTACAATGGGGATTCAATTTAGGGAAGGGATACAAAGGCAAGAGAGCAATAGATTTTACAGAGGCAGGCTCAAGGAAAATCTGGTGAAGAGACAAACTTTTGGATAGTAAGAATTCAAAAATTCCCGGTCTCCAAGGAGAGGACTTTTCATTAAAAATTTAGCAGCTTTTAACAAGGCAAAGGACAAGAGTCTGCCCTGGTTCCAGCTTTTCTGCCTGCGCCCTGCTGCACACCCAGAGTTGGCATGTTAACTTTCTCGAAATGTGCTCACAGGCCCTAGGTGCAGACCCTGGCAGTACAACAACCTCCAGAAGTAGCATAAATCCGATAATAATCAGCACATTGGACTTGGTAAGGCTGCTATTACCAATTGTTGGGTGCGATAGCTTTGCCCGAGGGCGAGAAAATTTAAGCCGAGGGTCGTCTCCCCGCCACGAGATCGGCTTATTCTTTAACTCGTTGAAGAAAAAAATTTGGTCACTGGAAATTTTTTTCCCGCTTTTAAAAGGCTTACTTGCCAGAATTTGGGGAGCCTACCCTCCCACGTGGCCCTCTTTGATTTTCTTCTCATTTGATAGTAAAAGCATTTCGCCGAAGAATTTAAAATCCATCATATCATATTTTCCTACAGCCACCACTGTGTCGTCGATTTTTCTGGCCACCATGCTGGGACAAAGGAACAGTACCGCTGGGGCCCAATGGCCTTCCTCGAGCACCAAGGGTGCTGAGGGCCGCCCCCTCCGTGCGGGGGTCGGGGGGGTCGCGGATCACTACCCCCTAAAGAGCTAAAAAACATGCCAGAACTACTCCCAGTAAACATTGAGATGTCTGAAATACAGACACTTTCCAACTGCGCCACCCTGGTGTCCGAACGACAGCTTGCTCACAGACCCTTATGTGCGGAACAAATAGACCATACGACCGCGCGTTTGAGTCACGATTAGGCACTCTGGACCCCTCGTCCCTGTACACAACCCTTCCATCGTGTAGACTAGACCCATTGTCGGAACCCACACTGTGCAGAACGGTTTCCTCACCATTGCAAGGACCCATTTTAGGCCCCATTTTGGACCCCATAAAATCCTAACCATAGCAATCAGAACCACCATAATCTCTATTTACAATCTCTTTTCGATCAATCAAGGCCTTCCCTCGAACATGAACCTGCAAAAGAGAGAAGAAGTGAGTACTTACTCTACACCGGAGACAACCTCCAATCCCATGCACTTCGTTCCAACCCTGGCGGTGGAGGCGACATGGAATACTACGACCACCACGAGGTGGCCGTAGTTCACTACCCCCTAAAGAGCTAACGAAACACATTGGATCTGCTCCCTGTAAACATTGCCGTGTCTAAAATTGGGACAAGGCCATCCCGCCCCTATTTTCTAGAGAGAATGAAGAAGATTTTCTCTCTCTAACCTCGCCTCCAATTGCCTCCAGTTTACCTCCCCAGTATTTGACCTATTGTCAATTAATATAGATGGGGTACTATAGAGATTCCATTATAGAGACGATCGTCTCAACGTAATTTGTTCACAATATAAAAATTCAAACATTTGACTTTAAACCTAACGTTTCATCCAGCTAAATCAATCGATAATTCGTTATAGTTTGAACCTATTTTAATTCTTTATTTGAACACATATATCTTTTTAAAATAATCTCCATGTAAGAATCAATCAATTAAGCTATTTTTAATTAACTTTTGCGTATGCTCCATCTTCTCACCAATATCTATGGATTCTGCATCTATTTTTTCTTGTTTGTTTAATATTTGAACACATCTTTTGGGATGTACCACCAACAGTTAACAGACACCGAATCCTTTCTTTTACTTTGTTAAAGAAATCAAAAGAGAAATAAAAGCAAAGGAATAAAGACGACATTCCCACATCAAATCTGAAGCTCAAGACCAGGAGTGATACTTTAATAAACCTTTTAAGGATCAATTTTGAAAATATTTAAATCAATGTGTATGAGAGTTTGTAATTTAAATTTTATTTTGAGTATAATTTTTGTAATTTTTCACGAAGCCGTAATCCTCTTGAATTTTTGTAGTGACTTCTTCCTCTCGATCTGTAGCTTTGTTCTGTTTTAGAGTTTTTCACGTGAAGTATACTTGTTTTATTATGTGGTAGGTTGTTTGTTATTATTATTTACATATATCCGAAATAATATACGTTATTTTGGGTTTTAAAAATAAATTAAAATTGAATAAATATAAATAATCAAATTAAATCAAATAATTAAAATTTATTTAAAACTTTGAATGTAGCATTTTAATTTTTTTAATTTGAATTTTTAATATTTTTATACCATAAAAATTCGAAATTAAATCAAACTTAGTTAAATTCAATATGAGTAATTATAATTATTAACTTGGGAACAAGCTAAACTACTCAAATACATTTAAATAATAATCAAATCTAAATTAAATCAAGTTAAATATTATAATTTAAATTAATTTTCTTTTTTTCTCGAACCCTACCATTAACGAGATAAGATGGTGTGGGGGAAAATGGTGCTGTCATGATTTACTTTACTCCGATCCCAATGTTGAATCCTTGTTGCTTTTTGTCTTTCCAAAATCGCCTGCAGAGCCCTCAACTTTGACCGCTAATCTAAATGTCTAAATCACCTTTAATTTTGTATCAAATTTTACCCGAAATTTGTCTTGCCTGCGATGGTCTCTCTGATCTCTGTTGATGATTTTTTTGGTGATACGGAATATTAATTTAAGGGTTTACGATGTTATTTTTGATCAAAAAACTTTTTAGATCCAGATCTTCATGCCTACGAAGTTAATTATGTCGACCGTTTAACTTGCTGTGGCTTTATGTTTTTTTTTTTCGTTTACGACGTGTTCTCTCCTATCTGTTTGAGGTTTTCTTTAGGATCTTATGTACCCTTGTTTTCTTCGGTAATAAATTTCTTTTATGGTCAAAAATATTTATCTGTAAATCTTGTATTATGTATAAATTATGAATGTGATATTTGTGTTTTAATTTGATTAGTTTTAGTATTTTCATTTTTTTTAATTTTAAAACTTTATTCCGAAAATTAAAGGTTTATAATGATTAAACTAGACCAATAATCAATTAGTCTAATGAGACAGAACACCAGATCTCTTGAGTAAGATTAGAAATTTAAGTTTCGATATTGGAATGGAACAAATTAAATTAGAAAAGTTATCATCCTAATAATAAATATTTAGTATATGGGATCCGAATAATAAATAAATTAATACTTAAATCTACCATTTACTTATAATACAGAGACCACTAGTTTCTATTAGATTGTGAACTTGTCCCACCATGCTTTTATTTCCTTTTAATCATGCAATTCGTTGATATGTTTTCGGTGGAAAAGCTTATAAGCTCATTAAACTCGTTAGAAATTGGAGGGATGTTGATTTATATTCAAATTATAAATTTATGCAAGAGATAATGAATTTCGGAATTCAAATATTCGAATCCATTATAATTATAATATTTGAATTTGAATATTTTTTTTAACAAATCCTAATTATATTCCTAATCCTACATAGAGGAGATGGGAAAAAGAGACTCTAGAGAGAAGGAAGAGAGTGCTCTTAATGGATCTATAACCCATGACATAAGGGAATATGATGAAACAAAGATGAGCAGCTTGGCTAACTGGCCAAATGTGCTTGCCCATTTGAATTCGAATATTATTCATATGGATTATGTTTAAATTCATCAAATGAATCAAATATTTACTTATAAGTTAAGTAGAGAGGGAATCAAACGGATAATGAAAAGGGTAGTTTTGACCCTCTCAGTTTTTTTAGTCTAACGACAATTTAAGTATAAGTTTGGGGCTCATTTAAGTTAATTGTCTCATACATCTTCAAATAATGATTTTTATTTTAAATTGATTGTTAAATTTTTGAATGTGCTAATTTAGTTCCTAAATTATAACTCTCATTCTAAATTGATCCCTAAACTTTTAAACATTTCAACTTCATTCCCAAACTATGACCATTATTCTAAATTGATCCTCAAACTTTTAAACATTTTAAGTTCATCCCAAATACAGTATATTCTAATCACATCCACTATTTTTTTGGTTTAACCACCGGTATCAAACCTATTGGCTGACTAATTCAGATCGGTTACTGCAGAGACTTGTTACGGAGGCGATCCTCTCAACCCAGTTTTCTTCATTCACAACGCTAAGACTTGAACATCTCACAGTAACCAAAGGTCAGAGATTCGAGTCTTAATGTTGTGAATGGATATCACATCCTATATTAGTGGATAAAATCTTACATATATTAAACAAATTGATCCCTTTCAATATTTGATTTTGAGTTTGTCCCACGTTCCAATCCAATGATTGATGAGTAAACAAACGCTCTCATAGTAACCAAAGGGAGCCAAAATCTTACTTTCTCTCTTTACAAAGCAAGCGCACAGCAGATTAAAGAAGCAGCAGGAATATCTTTACTTGTCCATCTTTAATAAAGAAGCCTCTCCATTTACTAAATTGAAGCATTGCTCTCAGGTCTCGAAATTTTAAAAATATGCTCCCAGTCCTCGTACTTCAAAAGAGTTCAAGATTTAGACTCTCTACTTAAAACAGTTAAAAATTAAGTTATCTCATTTATTTGATTTAAAAAGCTATATATTTCTAGTCCAATAATTTACACTGTTAGTATTTCTTGTCAAAATTTACTTGCTATCAAGTATGTTTAACGAATTTATAGTCATTTGTGAACCCCAACAAGTGGTCCTAGATTAGGACTCCTAGTGGAAAAGCGAATGATGTTCATCTTAGTAGACCCAGGTTCAATCGATTTATTTGCAAAGTGTGTGTATACTATCAAAAGGTTAAGAATATATATGAACAGATACTACTTTGTTATCACCAACAAATTTAGTATTGTATTTTCAAAGTGTCTATGTTTGGCTTGTCCTAGGACTGTCTTTCGTACTCCATTAGAGGGACAATGTTGGGAGGGCCTACGAAATTGTTCACCGTTGCTAGCAGGGACGTAGCTAGGATAAAACTAAACTGCTTTACGTCAAACTAAAAATTGGGATAGACAAAGATCTTAATTGATTAATAGTAGTTAAACTAAAATATTATTATACTTGAACAGGGATTTCTGATTTCTGGTTTTTTAGGTACAAGGAGTAAATCTCACAATTTATACAAGAACAGGAACTAGTATCAAAATTTTACCTTTTGAGAACCAATTCAAATTCATTACTTAAATGAATCTCTTGTGACAAGCAAATGTTCTTTACTTGTTCAAAGAGTTTCCTCTCTTTCTCTCTATATCAGCACTCCTAACTCCTAAGAGCAAAGAGTTGCAGACATTCTTACAAAACAATCCAAACCCACTTCATTCCCTACAAAACCTATCTCCTCGTACCTTAAACCCGACCAAAGCAATCAATGTCGACTGAAACGCAACAGCCCATTGTAATGTACCCCAACAGTGTTCCCTCAGGGCAAACACTGCCATCCCAAATTCCCCACTCCGATGGATCCTTCGGCACGGTTTTCATTGTTCTTGCAGTGATCATCATCGTATCATCAACAGCTTGTTTCCTCGGAAGACTCTGCAACCGGCGCATGAGCCAGACGAAACCGGCCACCAAGCAAAACAAGAAGCATGATCCGCGACACAAAGGAAACGACATAGAGTTGGGGTTCGATGGTCCGATTCGTACGGCGAAACCGGTCGGCGCCCATGGTGGTGGTGGTGGTGACCAGAGCAAAAGGTTCAAAATGCTTAGAAATGAAGATCCCAGAGGGTTCAGATCAATGCCTGGAGAACATGGGGATTTCAAAGGGTTCAAACTGCATCCAAATGGAGGTTTTAAAGGTTCTAAAATACATGCAAATGGGGATCTCAAAGGCCAAAGTAAACATGTTGATCATGGAGCAATTTAAGGCTGGATTTATAATTTTTTGCTTATATTATGTAAAACTCATTTAGTATTATACTTTTTTGAACCGTTGTTCGATGTTAAATGGATGATTGAAATTATCTAATTCTCTTTTTCTCATAAAAATCTCTTCATTTTTTTACCGTTAATCTCAATCATCCATCTAGCCCCATCTATTGGTTAAAAAATGTGTAAAACTAAATGAGTTTTACATGGTGTAAGAGAATACTACATCTTATATATATTAATAAGGAAAAGGCTAAAAGTTATCTAGGGATCGAGTTTAGGACGAGTTTTAACTAAAGATCCTTTATACGAGTTCGTTGTCACTTCACATGTAACTTAGCCGACCATAAATACCGTACGTTTTGTGTTTTTCGAATTTTTTAGACTTTTTTAGTTCACTAGATTGTTTTTTTATGATGTTGCACTAGTATTGGTTTGCTTGTGTTATGTTGATCTTGTAACATGGCAAACTTTTCTATGATATACCAATCAAATGAATTTTTGTATTAGAAGTATAATGTTATATCAACAAGTTGTTGTGTTTGTATTACAATTTCAAATTTATAATTATAATAAAATAGAAATTGAAATATAATTTTAATTTCATGTATTAAAGATATTAAAGGGTTTTTTTAAAACTTGATTCATTTGAGTATTTTCTTAGGATGTTTTGCTATAGATTGTTACAATAAAATTGAAATTACATTTTAACCCTTTAATGTTTTATTATTTACTTTTGATTTTTTTAAAAGATTTTAACTTCGTCTCATGACATGAACATTTTTGACGACTCGACCAATTAGTGAATCTCATTTAACCATTAATTTTAATGATTGACTAGAATTTTTAATTTTTTAAACATATTTGTGCGTCTGAACATCAGTTTAAATTATAAATTTTAATAATTAAGTGACAAATTCAAAACTTTATTTTTCTTTTCTTTTTCCTAGGAAAGTGCTTGACCATATTTTAATTTGTGTCATTTTTCTAATATCTTTGGTATTTGGTAGTTACATTAGACTTCAATTATATCCAATTGAAGTTCAGCTGGACCTCTAAATGAGGAGCAAATCTAAACCTGATAAACTAGACTCGAGACTCGATATGGAACCAAAGATAATGGTCTAAATTCGACCCAAACTCGAAGTAAACCGACCCGAACTAAAACCGTATCGAATTTTAATTAAATCGAAAATTAACCCGAACCGAAAGAAACAAAATATATATATATATATATATATACGCGAACTGGAAGCAGCCCAAATAAAAAGTCAATTGGAACCGAAAGTAATCCAAAATTAATTTGCTCAAATATGTATGTTTATTCTTATTTTATATTATATTATTAATTAACAACCACCTTTAGTAATAGTTTAATGGTTTAATATTATCTTTTCTCCTTTAAAAGATCATCTTCATATATTGTCTCAAATCGAAACCTGTCCGATCCGATATTGATATGACTCGAAGAAGCAACTGATCCGATATTGACTCGACCCTAAAATTCAACCAACCCGATATTGACCCAACCCAAAAAATCAACCGAACTGATTCGACACCTGACCCTACCGAAAATAATATAGACTTAAACGAAATCCGAATTATACCTGAATCGAACCTAAACCGAAAATAACTCGAACCAAAAATCAACCTTACCTGAACCCAATTCGAACGACCCGATTGCCGCCTCTAAACAAGCCCTCTCAATCTTATATTTTTTAGTTAACAAGACATAAACTAAAAAATTATATAAGAAATATCAAATTTCTTATCCCGATCGTACGCACCATCATTTTTTTACTATATTAAATAGTATTTTAACTTAATTTTAAATTTTAATAAATTTACATGCACATGCATACTACGCAGTTAAAAAATCATCTTTTTTATATTTCACAATGCTAAAAAAAATTTATTTCGAGGGAACTAAAGGGAAAAAAATCTACGTTTACAAAAACAAATAATGCTACGTAAAAACAACATAATCTTTAACCGGAAGTTCAATAGACCGTCATTTGAAGCGACCACTGCCGTAGTTCCCCGATGCACCACCCTCACTATACGCGCTGCTTCTTTTAAATGGTTGAGTTTCCAGCTCGCCGCTATTGAACTCGCTCGAGCTGTACTCGGACTTCCATGAACCTTGTCCATGCGACATTTCCCTGGAACATAAACCTTCGCTAAGAACGTCACATTCGGAGCCGGTGTCACTGCCGAATGCCATCCTCCGAAAGATTGAAATTTCATCACTGTACTTTCCGGAATCATAACTGGTGCTATCGCCGACTTTTACCCCGTTCGAAAGATCCGACCCCTCAAAGTCTAATGCTCTTACCACCTATAAAATCAATGGTGAAACTCAACATTATTTATTAAGGTATCATTTAAAAAGAAATTAAACATAATATTTTTTTGGACGGATTAAAAAACAAATTTCCATTTTCTTAACTTAATATTTTTAGCTTTTTAAATATTTTTTTGGGTCATGGCCCCACTAGTTATACATACGTTCCGCCTCTATATAAAACATTTACAAGTGCCATGCTAGAGGGTTATATTTAAACCTAGGAAGATCAGTTGGTTTTGTTCGAGTTTTGGTTGTTTCATGTTCGGATTTAAGACTCCGATTATCTAGGCTGGATCATTAAGGATTTTGGACATTTCAGTTTAATCATTTGAGTGTAGATTATTTTGAATTGTCGATTCGAGTGCAATTTGAACAAATTAGGGTGGTCAACATTTTATGGTCTAACCGAGTTAGGTAAGACGATTTTGCTTATCTATGTATAAATTATAGCATTTTTGGTTTCTATCAATCGAATCGAATCAAATCGAATTGAATCTGGCTCATGCTAATCGAATTTATATATATGCATCGAATACGATTATCAAACTAAAGTTATTTTGGGTTCGATAACATTACTAGTGCCATCCGGGGCCGCTTTGTGGCGGAATGCCGCACACAGGCGCCGGCTGCCTCGATCATTGTCAACACCTCACTCTCGACGTAACGTTTTTCAAGCCGTGGATCAATTAATTCACTGTAATCGCCACTTTCAAGGGCTTGAATGAGTCGAGGCCTTGCCTGCAAAAATTACAATACAACATTGCTTAATTGAAAATCCAAATATATATGGTCAAATTTTGGTTTTGGTCCTTCTATTCTGCTGAAATTTAAGATTTAGTCCCTATATTTTCATCCCATGTAAGAAATCATGTCAAATTAAAGTATAATTACTACTCTATAATTTTTTTTAAGAAAAACGTACCCATTCGACCAAACTTTCTTCTCCCAAGGGCTGAGTTGGATCAACGGGTTTTCGCCCTGTTATAAGTTCTAAAAGCACAACTCCAAATGAGAAAACATCAGATCTATCCGTCAATTTGCCACTTGATGCATACTCTGGTGCCAAGTACCTGAAAGATAAATGGAATAAGTATTTTAAATAATATAAAATAAAGAAAAAAAATACATAAATCAAATCTCAAATTTAAAATTAATTATATTTTTAAAAATAAAATTATAAAGAATAATTACGTAACTATTTCATACAATCATTATGTAAAACAACCTTGAAATTGTCGAAAACATAACCTACCCGAATGTCCCCATGACTCGAGTTGAAACATGGGTTTGACTAGTGTCGTTAAGCCTGGCAAGTCCAAAATCCGCCACCTGTAACATTGAAAAATTTTAATCTTATCCATTCATTTTTACTCATCCAATAATTCAAAAATGCATAAGTGGAGGAATTCATTGCCTGTGCTTCAAAATCATCTTCCAATAGAATGTTGGCTGACTTAATGTCCCTGTGGATAATTCTTGGTTGACCTGAAAATAGATCGTAATAAAGAAAATAATGAGAAAAAAACTAATTAGATGAATATAATTTTGGTTAAAATGATGTTAACATTTTAATCCGAATAGTTAATACTAAAAACTGTTTGAACTAACTAATGGCATTGTAAAAAGTAGAAGATTAAATTATATAAAGTTAAAGTATAGAGGCTAAATGTCAAATTTAAGCATAGTTGAGGGACTGAAGTCACAATTTTGAAACGTATTAAAAATGGAAGGCTTGAAGAGATACATACAATCTTCATGTAAATATGCCAAACCCTTGGCAGCTCCAACAGCAATCTTGACTCTTTTGGGCCATTCAAGCACTGGCATATCTTTACCTGTTTCACAACGATTTACCGATATAAGGACCGAATCATAAGGTTTGCATTTCCAGAGGGGTACTTTGGATAAGCCATTTTTACCATGCAAATGATGTTCAAGAGTCTGATTCCCAACGAAATCATATATGAGCAGCCTTTGATTCTCGGCAATGCAGTAGCCAACCAAAGACACCAAATGCCTATGATGGATACGGCTTATGATCTCGACTTCGGCCTTGAACTCTCGATCCCCTTGTCCGCTGCCTGCTTTTAGTCGCTTGACGGCCACGAACCGACCGTCGGGCAGGCGGCCCTTGTAAACGCACCCGAACCCACCTTCTCCGATGACGTTCTCACGGGCGAACCCGTCGGTCATTTCCATCAACTCTTCATACGTGAAAAATGTCTTGGAGCCGGCTATAAAACCTGGCTCCGGACTATGGAAAATTTGTCCTCTTAGACCCTCGGAACTGTTCACCAGAGGTGATTCTTTGCCAGCCGCATCTGCATAGCTAAGATAATTGTTAAATTAAATGGAAACAATTGAAGTAAAAGAATAGAAAGGAAAATGGATTAATTTCATCAAGTGTCCCCAAAGTATATACCATATTTTAAATTAGTCTTTGAATTTCAAAAAATTCTAATTGAGTCAAGAACTGTACGTAGGGGGAGAGAGATATTCAGGCAGCGTATCAATTAAGTTATTGTATCAATTAGGTCATATAGTCAGCGTAGTTGTTAGCTTAAACATTAAATGTTAGCACGGATATTAAAAAGGCATTTTAAATATGCATGTACCTATTACATGGACAATTTAAATTCGACCTATTAAAAAAGAAATAAAAAGCTATATACATAGCAATATACAGTTTTTTTAAAATTTGATATACGTATTTTAAATATGCTTCATGTAAATTTTAAGCCTGCATTTAATGCTGAAACTAGCGTTTGTCCGAGGAAAAGACCTAATCGATGCAATATAAATATCTAGATGACTCAATTGGAACATTTTAAAGTTTTGATGCAATTAACCTAAAGAAAAATGCTGTGAACTGCATTTTCTTTACCTGATTTCACTTCAATATTAGCATGTGGTGGCGCATAATTACCGGGGAGAGCTTGTTGTTTATGTTTTCTTGTCCTCTTGAGGATGAAAAACAAGGCAATGAAGATGACGATGAAAAACGCGCCCGCCACCGCCGCATCGATCACAACTTCGTAACTAGAATTTGTCACATGAGTTTTGTTTTGTGTTTCATTTTTAGAGTCTCCTCCTGAGGGGGAAGATGCATGGCCTACATTAGCGGAGCTCTGGGGCCGGGGAGCTAACAAGTGTTGTGAAGATCCTGGTGATGATTTAGTGGATGCATTTGTTGATGGAGTTGAAAATGTCGGTGATTTCGAGGTTTCAGAAGATTTTGGAGGTGGCGGAGTAGGTGTTGAAGATGGAGAAGAGGGAGGGGGGCGGGAATTTTTCAGTGGAGATTGTTTAGAGTCCACAGAAGGTGGTGGTGGTGGTGATTGTTGCATAGGAGGAGGTGGTGATGGTGACGGTGGCGATTCCTTCTTGGAAGGGCTTGGAGGTGGTGGTGATTGCTGCTTAGGAGTGGGAGGTGGTGATAATGGCGGTGAAGACAATGGCGACAGCGATGGTGAAGAAGATAAGTCCGTAGAAGGACTAGGGGATGAATCAGACGATGATGTTGGCGATTCTGTAGGAGGTGAACTCGTATTTGGTGATGACGGTGATGGTGGTGATTTCTCGGGTGATGGAGATGAATTTTCTTTTGAAGAATCATCGGTGGAAGGTGAGTTTGAATTTGATGGTGACGGTGGCGACGAATTATTATCTGTCGATCGATTATCAAAATTCGAGTCCTGTGACTGCAGAGGAGAAAGGCTCGACGAATTGTCTTCAAGCTTCAACGACCCCTTCGACTCCGACATTTCTCCTCTCTTCCTCTATTCTATAATGTCGTTCCTATTTTTGTTTTCCTCCTTGTATTTCAATTGCAATTCCACAATATGTTATTCCACCAATAAAAAAAAAAGCAATGTCCTATTAACGTTGGTCCAATGTAGAAAACAAAACTATGTTAACTCTATTTTCTTTCATCAATTTTTTTTGGATTTTGCATGGAAACATGGACCATGCCAACAAGAAAATAAGAGAAAATCAAGAGAAAAATTATTTATGTTTAAAAATCTATTAAAAATATATATTTTTTAAAAGTGGAAAAACACAAATTAGAGTTAAAATTGGTGGCAAGACACCCGAAGACAACAAAGGAAAGGATTATTAGTTGTTTCCAATTTTGCTATTCTTTTTTTGAGATTCTTCCTCCTCGTATTTCGGATTACCGTGCAACTTATTTGTTTTATCTTTCATTTGGGTAAATTATGTAAATCATCATTGAACTTTATTATTAAACCTAGTTTGGTCACTGAAGTTTCAGAAAGTTCAATTTACTCACTGAAGTTTAGATATTGAACGCTTTTTGCCACTAAAGTTTAGACGTTGAACGTTTTTTGTCACTCTTAAACATCAAATGATTGAAGATGGTGGTAAGTCGATCCCAAATTTCACTAGTCGCTTTGTCTCAGCTCTCTGAGTTTGAATCCGGCCTCTATTTTGCCGGAAAATACTCAGAAGTTCATTAATCAGTCAAAAATCTTCTAGTTTTTCTCTCGTTGATCTCCCTCCTCTGCCGTCGGATGGAGCATGTTTCTCAGTATGTTGCTCCTCTCGTTCTGATGATGTTTTCCGCCATTCAGATCTTGGAGAAGTTTCTTCGTTTGTCGGTAAATGAACGTCGTCAAAAACTTAACGAATGGGTGACCAAAAATATTAAATTTATAAACTTTTGTAAGTAAATTGAACGTTTTAAAATTTTCGTGACTAAAATAAATTTAAAAGTAAAGTTCATTGATGACTTACGTAATTTACCCTTTTCTTTTTAAGAGAAAGGTTTACATGAAACTGTAACGTCATGGTAATATATATCACATCCATACGTATGAAAAATCAACTGAACTGTTATTTTTTTGTTAAAAAAACTGAATTTTTTTGACAAATTTTAAATCTAATCATAATCTTACTTAGAGGGGAAGGGAAGGAGAACTCTAGGGGGAATGAAGGGGAGTGCTCCTAGTGGGTCTCGAACTCATGAAAAAAAACAAAATTTTTATTTTTTATACAATTTATTTTTAATTATTGATAAAATTGTAAATATTAGATTTTGATTTCCATTAGGTTTTGAAAAAAAATTATGTAGGGTAGATGATAATAGTAGTTGATATATTTGCTAAAACAATCTCCATGAGTTTTTACCGTGGTTAAATTTATTTATTAAATTGAAATTTATTAAAACATCAGAAAAATAATTAGAGTGATATGTATAAAAGATAAAATTTAACATGATTCGGTATCGCTTATCTCCATAAATGAGAGAATCACAATAAAACATAAAAATTACAAAGGGTTTAAACATTCGATAAACAAATACTAAACTCAATGTTTTACCAATACCCTTCTTATATCCCTACAAAATATTGGGACGGGTTTTGCATGGCCATTTTCATTTAAGAACCCAAACTTCAGAATATATTCGGCTTGGGTATGAAAATTTACTTCGATATATATATATATATTCGTTTTACGATTTATGTTTAGAATTTATAATTGATTTTGTCGAAAATGTCATTTTTAAAATTAAAATTTTAATTCTCTCAAAAAATACAATGTGCGTTCCCGTTCCCATTATATTCGACACATATTTATTAAGTCGTGAAAATTAAATTAGTACATGACTTGCATTGTTTTAAGTCATGCCAATTGTTGTGTTCAAACCTTCATCAATTTCCCCCTTATAAAAACAATGTGAGGTTAAAAGTTAAATTGCTCTTAAAATTAGAAGGTCATATTTTGTTATTAGTCATTGTATCGTGTGTAAATTTCGAATTTAATCCGTCTACTGTTATTCGATCATCTTCAGTCTATGTATCTCCTTACACTTTAAAATCTTAATATTCACGCAAACGATACCCATTAAATATGTTAAGTCTATGTACATTTCAATGTAACAACGACACATAACAAAACAGCTAAATAGGGTCAACGACAAACATGGCAAATACTGTCAAGGAGTCGATTAGCTATGAATTGTGAGCCATGGAACCTGATTTATTTTTTCTCATTTCGTGTAAATGTTTGGTGATCACCAGTTCTCCCGGCTATAAACTTGTGGTTGGGTAAACCATGAATCAATCATTTCTACAGAGAAACAGGTCGATGAATAATCGGAATATATTCGAATCTTAATCAGAATAACGGATGAAGTCTGTATATAGTGGGACTTGGAATAAATCCAGACTAAGCATATGCTATATTTTGACTCAAATTCTAATTGGTAATTAAGTTGGGTTTTATTATAATTCTAGTGGTTGAAGATTACTTGGTAATTAGGCTTTACTTTAAGGAGTAAATATCTATATTAGGTAAGAGATCTTGTTGAATAAGGTTTCTTGGTGAACAAGTATTTGGGTCTATACATATAGACTAGGTTTAACCTTTTGAATTATGAGAGAAAAAGAGGGAATTAATCTGGAGAGATGTAACTACTTTTATATTCTCTACAACTATTGTGACTACGTTGTAGAAATGGGTATTGTAGGATGTTAGGAAGAGTGTTTTGGTTTCACGGGTTCTGGGATATGTGCACCGGTTTTGGGTTTACATGGGTTATCATGTATTTGTACTCTTCGTGTTCTCTTACGTTGATAGTGGATTGTTCGTTTCTCTCGTCCTTTGAGGTAGGTTAATGCTGAACCACGATAAATCTTGTCTCATGTGTATGTCTTGGTCTATGTTATTATCGCTTTGGTTATTTTGCTACATAACAAATTCCTAACAACATATATGATATTTATGTATGATTGAACTCGAACTTAGTCACTCAAGATTCCAGGGCTTGAACCTTGCCAACGCAGTCGTGCCTCATTAGTATATGAGAGAACCTATATCCAAAAGACGATTCGATATATGACATGTGTCTTCATCTTATAGAGAGAAAAGACCTTTATGCACGAGGTGAGTATCGAACTTGGGACCTCTTCTCTCAGGGTTCAAATCCCTTGTATAAGGGATTTTAATTTGTCTAGCTTTTTCTCCCCATAAAATTATATTTGTCATCATCATCTTATGGTATTAATTCACTTAAAAAACATCACATCAACTACCATGTCGTACTGGTGTTAGTTAACGGAGGTTAACAACAGAATAACCGTTTTGTTATAATAAAATTCTCATTGTAGAATCCGACTCTCAAGTTGTTTTGAACTGGATAGCCTCCCCGTTAATGAGACCATGGCGATGGTAGAATATCTTCGACGAAATTGATGGCATGTCCCCAGAAATCTCGAATGTTCAATTTGTATATGTGCCAAAAGCTCAAAATAGCATGGCCGATCATTTAGCCAAAGGTGTGTCAAGGACAGAGCTAATTAAAGCATGGTGGTAACCTAGATAGGTGGGATTGTTTGGGTGGGCATGAAAATTGTATTGTAATATGCGTTCCTTCTCTTTCACATCTGCCTTGGTTCGAGGTTCTTTGTTTATGTTAAACTTTTCACCTAGCTGTGTAGTACTATTTTTCTCCATTTAGGTCTAGGAAGATTTTTTACTAGACTTACAGTTAGGTTAATACTATTAATAAAAATCTTAATTTGCTGAGGAAAAAAATGTTAGTGACTGAAACATAACTTTTTAAACTTTGATGGTGAAAAAACTTACTCAAAATTCACTGACTTGTAGTTTATCTTAAAAAATTTTAAACCTATATCGGCAGCTAAAACAAAATTCCTGACTTCGTCCCGGCCTATATATAATTTTTATAAAACATATATAATTCTAATAATCAATCTTCTGATAAAGGGTAGTAAATGAAATCTATATGTAACCCATGTTTGAAGATAGATAGTCCACACAATGCCATACATGCATTTTGGGTCATCACGTTTGGCTGTTATTAGGTTGAATTGTTAATGCAGTCATTGTCAAGAAAACCCTAATTTTTATTTTTCATGTGCTATAGGGACTCAATCTAGACAAATTCGTGGATTGTGCTCTCATATTAGCAAAATGGTCCCCCAAGAAAATGCTTAGTCATATTTAAGAATATTAGGTTTGTAACTAAGAGACAAAACTTCCAATAATTAATTATTTGTTGACTTCTGGGGTCTTTAATTTGGTGGCTGATGATACATTTGGTTTAATTACGGTTTTTAGTCCCTCATATGTGAAGAAATTTGAGATTTATTCTCTCTACTCTGATTTGACTTGATTTGGTCCTCTGCTTTTATAGTATTACTAGTAAGCAGGGACGGCTCAAAAATTTAGGCGGCCAACGCAATTTATTAAAATGAGCCCTCATGTTAAAAAATTAAAATGTTTGTTGACTTGGTGTGTGGATGGTAGGCTAACTTTTAAATAAAAATGAGTATAACATAACTCGAAATTTATGAAGTACAACAATATTTTATTTTTCTCATGTGCTTTAGCACTAGTTTATAATTAATCTTTTGTTTTTTATTGTAAGCAATTAACTTAACTCATTTTAGGCTCTCCTTTTTCTAGGGACTCTGTGTGGTTGCTCCTATTACACATGTTCAAAACCACTCCTGCTAGTAGGTTTATATTGATAAAATCGTTAATTGTTGTTAAAGTGATGATGCAATTATAACTATTATTATTATACAGTGAATTGTCAGGATTATTTGAGAATAAAATCAATCATCTTAACCAGTAACAAAATCACAACTAATGGTGTTATCACAACTAATGGTGTTATCAGTTTGGACCTCCTGATAACATCATAAAAGTACAAAACATATCAAATTATGTTAAATCATAGTAGAAATGAGTCCTTAGTTTAATGGTAAAGTCGAGGCTCTAAGAACTTTGAAATCACAAGTTTAGATCGTATCGTTCAGAAATATCATATGTGGGTTACTAATATAGTAAGGTGAGGCCCTGTCAGATATAATCTAATATAGATATGGATATATTACTCTGGTCGTGCTTTGTAATGGTTAATTTTGGCGGTTCAGATACTTTTTTAACTTAGAAAAGGATTGAATTTCAAATTTTTACACGATATAAGGAGTAAAGTTGTAATTAGACATGAAAGAATTTGAAGCAAACACCAATGTCAACGTCAAAGAAAGGTGTTAGATCCTTAATACATTGATTCCATTAGTTGTAACCAAGGTTAAGTGTTATAATAGTTATATGGGTAAACAACACCATTGGTCACTAAACTATTCACGCTTTTCTGATTTGGTCACCAAACTATTATTTTTGCAAAATCATCACTAACGTTCCGTTTTTTCTATTTTGATCACTAATGTTATTTTTTTCTTGTTTTCGTTATTAATCTATTGCCCCGTTTTTGTTTTGGTCACCAAACTATTGTTTTTCTGTGAATTTTTTAACGGCGGGTGATCAAAATAGAAAAAATATAGCGTTAGTGATAATTTTGCCAAAGTAATAGTTTAGTGACCAAAACAGAAAATCGAGAATAGTTTAGTTACCAATGGTGTTGTTTACCCTAGTTAGATTGGGCTGTCCGTAGCTTTCAAGCCCAATGTGAAACGTGACATTGTCAAATAATATCTACGGCCTTTCTTCTTCCGTAGTTTATGATTAAAGGAAAGGATGGGAAATCTAAATTTTAGTTACCCGCCGTCACTGAACTATTTTTTTTTTAGTTTGGTTACCAAACTAATTTTTTGGTAAAACCGTCACTAACGTTAACTTTTATTCCTATTTTGGTCACTGCCATTAAGTTTACGTTAAGTTTTAGTGTAGATTGTGACATTACATAGTATAATAACAATTTTAGTCTCTAAACATATATATTTTATCAATTTGATCCCTATTTTCTAAAATTTAACTTATTTTTTTTATTTTTTTATAATTTGATCATCTCACTTTCACTTCTCTTATAAAATAACCATATTCTTCACTTAAAACCATACCATAAAATAATAAGGGGTAATTTAGTTGTCAAGGACTGTGTAGTAACCCACATGTTTCTATCAACTCTTCACTTCCTGATTTCCCTAAGCCGAAACAGTACCTCACCTACCCCAACTGCATGTAATTTTTCACCAATGCTTGATTTCTTTAATCTGTAAATTGGAATTTAGTTTTTAATTGTAAATTGATTGTCGTCTAAGATTATAGCATGTAATTTTTCACCAATGCTTGATGGAGACATGGATTTAAATAGCCGGCTGCAACACAATGTTACTATTTTATCTTCTATGTTAATCACTAGTTTTTACCACGAATAATCACAATTATATTGGTTACTTTTGCAATTGTAATATAAATACACAATAATAAACTTACATGATGTGAACCCATTGAGCGGTCATAGTAGAAAAGGGAGTGTTGTTATTTTTAGGAGATTCGGGTTCTAACAACGTGTCTGCACGGTGTGTATAAGTTTTAGAAGAATTGAAATTAAAGACATATAATCACACCAGAATTAAAAAAAAATACATAATGTAACAATTTTTAATCTAAACAATGTAAAAAATTTAAATTTGGCATACTTGGAAAAAAATATAAATATATAAATTTTGGTTGAAATGATGAGTTTGAAATATTGGAATGATATATAATTTTTAAATCGACAAAAATGTAAATGTTGAGAGCTAATTTTATCATTATTTCTATTTTTTTAATACTTATATATGAAAAATCATTATCAAAATATTTTTATAAAAAATAATTTATTTTAAAATAATTATATAAAAATAACTATTTAATTTAAAACTATTTTTTTATAAATTTGGTTCTTTATAAAATATAATACTTTAAAAAAATACTAACTATATATTCCATAACCAAAAGATTTATTTTTACACAGTTAATTTAACCCAAATGAAGAGAATTAAGAAATAAATGTTTTCATTGCCCTGTTGATACAGCTATGAAATCCAAATGGTTCTATAAGTCACTTTAAACACTATGTATCCAATTTTGGTAAAATTAAGGTTCACTTATTTTTTTAGACATAATAAAAAATATGTTTCAATTTATATATCTTGTTAACTTTTGTTAACTTAGTGTGCTTTAATTTTTTTTTATAAAAAAATAGATGTCTAGCGTTTTGTTTTGTTAATTTTAAGTTCTTGGTAGTTAACTGATATTAAAAACACTCATTAACCAATTAAAATTTGACATGTGACATGTTTTAAATTATATTTTCTTTTAATTATTTTTTTTATTTTTAATAATTTAAATTTTTCAAAAAAATTGAAATTAAAAAAATATCTATAATAGTCCCCAAATTACTAAAACCTCAAATTCTCTCCATTTCTGTCGTTGCCGAGCCCACCCCTTCAGCCATCGGACCCATCCGGCCATTTCACCCAACGTGTCATCGTCGAAAACCGACAAACGGAGTACCAATCGAACAATAACCGACGAATTTGAAATTTATGTTCGGCTAACACATCGTTTGTTGGTTTTCGACAATGGTACATTGGGAGAAATGGTCGGTTGGGTCCAACGACCAAAGGGGTGAGCTTGACGGTGGCAACTATGAGAATTTGGGGTTTTGTCATTTTTAGAGATGTGGAGAATTTAGAGAATTTCAGGATTTTTTAAAAAAATAAAATTTTAAAGTTTTTTCAAAAATATTAAAATTATTTTTACGTGTCAAAAAATGATTGGATAACACATTTTTTTAAACAACCTTTAGCAACCGGACACCTAAAATTATAACGATATAAATATTAAACATATATTTTTATTAAAAAAAAAGTTTAGGCGCCTAAAATTAACAAGGGCTATATTTTAGGCACTTATTTGTTTATTAAGCTTTTTTATTATTAGACTTATTATCATAATTGCCCTTGAACTTTTTAAAATAATCATTTTAGCCTTTGATTTTTTTTAATTCTTCTTTTATTTTTACAAATTTTCATATACTTTTTTTTCTGATTTGTATAGTTTTCATATTTTTTTACAATTTTTAATAACAATTGAATCGGTTGTTTTCATTGGCTTCCTTCGTCGATGGGGCATTTCGCGATCAGTCCATGCCTTTGACAGATAAATTCCTTTAATGTACATATACAAAAAATATCTTATTCATTAACTTAATATTGTTGAAGAAAATGGAACGTCAAATCTTAATGTGAATCTCAATTAAACTCAAAAGTAATTACTTCGATTGAATTCATTTCGTTTAATATGTTGTCGATATAATATGTAAGCGGACGTGAGATTGAACAAAGCACTCACTATCCTTCGATTTATAAATGGGAAAGGATTTGAATAGTATATGCATTATAGTAAAGATAATATTTTAATTTTAAACACATAAAAATATTTTAAAAAATTTACGACTAATTTCTAATCATTTCTTCTCTCCCCTCCTCCTCCCTTTTCCTTCCTTCCCACTTATATGAAAAAAATAAAATAAAATGACATCAATTAAAGGAGGTCATTCTTCGAGCTTCACTAATTGGCTGAGTGACTAAGAATAATTATATTTTCTCATCTTGTATATGTTCGATTCTCAGCATTTGTCTTGGGAATGTAATATCTCTTTAATTAATCAAAAAAGAAGTCATTCTTCGACAATTCATCATGTATTTCCTTTTTAGGTTAAATTACCTTCGAGATTCCTTTTATTTTTATCTATTTTATTTTAATAATCAATTAAAAAAATATGTTCCGATCACTTATGTTATCGATTTGTTAGGTTTTGATCATTGTATAATTAATTCTTGTTAGTTTGATGACGTAGTGTGTTAGTTAAAGGGGTAATTTTTAGTTTGACCCCTGAATAAATTTTAAACAAAATATAAATTTATTCTCTGAATTTTAGATAAAATATCAATTTGACCTTGAATTTTTTTATTTATTTTTTCACATTCTTCAAAAAAAATCTTAAAAATTCTCAACCCAAAATTCAGCTCAAAGTTTTGATTCACTCAATGGGTAAATTTATATTTTATCTAAAATTTAGAAATCAAATTAAAAATTAATAACTAACATTTCACATCATTAAACTAACCGGATTTAATGACTCAACAACTAAAACGTAAAAATCCGCTTTTGCAATTTATATCTCGAAAAAGAAAGATGACTATATAGTGTTGTCAAGAAATTTGTTATGTTTTGACTCAAATTCTAATTGGTAATTAAGTTGGGTTTTATATTAATTCTAGTGGTCGAAGATTATTTGGTAATTAAGATTTAATTTAATGCATAAATATCTATTTATGGTGGAGATCTTATAAGGTATCTTTGTGACCAAGTGTTTGTGTCTATAAATATAGACTAGGTTTAACCTTTTGAATTATGAGACTACGTTGTAGATATGGACATCGTAGGAATGTTGAGAATAATGTTTTGGTTCCACCAGGTTATGAGATTTGTACACTGGGTTTTGGAATTACATAAGTTATCATGTATTTGTACTTTTCGTGTTCTCTATGTTGATAGTGAATTGTTCGTTTCTCTCGTCCTTGGAGGTTGGCTATGCTGAACATCGTTAAATCTTGTCTTTTGTGCGTCTTAATATATGTTATTATTGCTTTGGTTATTTTGACGCATACTAAATTCCTAATAAAATTAAACAGCGGCCCCGCTGCAATTGGATTTGTTCATTTCATTGGTCTAGTTGGGGCCTATAAGACCATGACATGGATAAGGACTGTGCTGGAATTACAATTATTAATACTGAATAATTATAATTATAATTATAATTATAATTATAAGGTCTAATTATACTTTAGTCCTTGTACTTTAATTTCTGACATAATTTGATTCAAATTGATAACACCATTCGTTGTTCTTGCTATTGAGATATGTGGAGAACTCATTTCAATGTTATGGTCACACAGTCCGAGTCATGTGAAAAAAAAAATCATGCTCATGCAATAATAAATTTACATACCAACCAAACATTAGGCTATCTGAAAGGAAATTCACCGCTTTAATAACAGTGGTTTACAACATTATCAATATAGGCCTAAAGTAAAACTATAAAAGCGGAGGAGCTAGATTATATCAAACTAAATTTGAGGGATTAAACCTCAAGTTTTAGCATAATAAAGGGACTAAAACCATAGAAATCTTTTACTCTTTTGGTGTCCATATTTATGTCTCACACTAAAAGTTTAGTTTTAGGGTTTAAGGTAAGGGTTTAGTAATAGAGTTTAAGGAATTTGGGGTAGGGTATATTTGTTAGGGTTTAAGGTTTAAGATTTAAAATTTAGATTAGGACTTAGAATTTAATTTTTATAGTGTTGGAGCATGAAAAGAGACAAAAAAATTTTGTCCGCCTAATAGTAGGCTATTCAAAAGAAAATAGTCATCACTTTAACAGCAACAATTTATAATAATGATTAACCCTTTTAATATAGTTCACGTTCGTTTTATAATCTATGCTCGTAGCTCTCTCTCCCAACAATAATTATTAATATAGACCTACTAATAACACTTTAAAGATGGAGGGACCATATTATGTCAAATTAAAATAGAGGGACTAAATCTCAATTTGTTTGAAAAATAGATATTGTATGATTTTATAACTAAATCTCAATGTTATCATAGTAGAGAGACTAAAACAACAATTCTAAAAATATTACCACCCACTTGATCTGGTAAGATGAGATACTAGATCTCTTAAACTAAGTATAGAGTTTGAATCGTGACGTTTTGAATGAAACAAATTGAATTGAGAGGATTTGCGGTACTTTATCCGATTAATCGGCCAGAGAATCAGATACCAATGGTTATAAAACAAATTTACCGTTAAATTTACGACCACTACCATAAATATGATGAACAACCAAGAAAACAACAGAATGGCGGCCGTAATAGTAGCAGTGGCCTAATTCGAAGATACTAAGTTGTAATGATCCGACAAATTTACTTTCAGTCCCTTTGAGTTGTTTCATTTCGCTTTCACAGCAAAAACAACAAAGATAAAGAAAAAGAAATAGTCATTGAGCTCTCTAGAACATTCCCAACCAAGCTATATATACACATACATGTCCTCTTCATTAATCACCATATTGAAAGGCTTCATTTCTCTAGGCATTAACTATCATGGAGAACGGCGGTCGATCGACACGGATCAACCGGTGTTTAATCGAACGAGAACGGAGGCTGCACATGAAAGCTTTGTTCACCAAGCTATCCACTTTGCTTCCTACACAACCAACCAAGGTAAATTCCATGACTCATTGCTATGTGTTTGATTAAATTTCGCTTTGGGGGGGCTTTTTGTTTAAAACCATATTTCGGTTTTAGATGTCGGTGCCAGAGATGGTGGATCAAGCGACGACGTACGTGAAGGAGTTGCAAGAGCGGTACGAGGGGATGAAGGTGAAATTGGAGGCTGCTTATGAAGTGAAGAAGAGGAGGAAGATGATAAGGCCAGTGCTTAGTGTTAGAGATTTTGGTTCAAATTTGGAAGTGAATTTGATCACAGGGTTGAACATGGGGTTTGCATTGTCTGATTTCATCAATATTCTTCAAGAGGGAGGAGCTGATATCATAAGTGCAACTTGCCATCATGTAGGAGATAGGGCAATCTATACAATCCTTTCTCAGGTATGTATATGTATATGTATATGTATATGTACATATAATAAAATTTTCAGGTGTGTATATGTATCTCTGCATGCAACCTTCCTTTCCTAGCTTAAATGAGATCAAGCTAAACATTTTCTCTGCTTGAGATCATGCATGCAAGTGGGATTTAAATTGCGGTTGCAGCCGCGTTTTCGGTCGCGTTGCGTTTATCGCGATTGTAGACATAAGGAATATTATTGCGGGTATCGTGGTCTTGAATTTTTCAAAAAAAAAAAAACAGATGTTATTGCAAACATGACAGTTGTGGGTATCGCGGTTTCATACAGTGCCAAAACCGCTATATAACGTCTGTTATAACGATCGTATACCTCTATTTAAATCCCATGCAACCCTTCTTTCCCCGTCCAACCATTATAATATATATTTAGCTTGGTCTTATTTAAACTTTCAATTACACTTGCTAGCGTAGTTTAATAGGCTTTTTCTCATTAATCAATAGGTTTCTTCTTCTAATATTTTTAATCTTTTCATATCCTAGTGAATCATATTAAGTAAGGGTGCAATATGGTTAGGGTTTTTTAATTATTTATTTAGTTTTTAGATTTAAAGAAATATATCATATAGTGAACAAAGGGGTTAATCTAGTTTGGATAATCTTGTATTTTAGTTGTTTATGAATGCAAAAGCTTTGTTGAAAATGAATCTGATAGGTTTTGCCATTTAAATCCTTGTTTTGCAGGCTATCTATCCTAGAATTGGTATTGCAACTTCAAGTGTGCATGAGAGGTTGAAGGGCCTAATATGTTAAAAATAACTCGTTCCTAATGCAAATTGGAGGTGCAATTGCAATAAGGTAATAGCTTAGGTTTTTTATCTTTCATGACCGTCTTACTTTCGCGTTCGAGGCTTGTGACTATCATTTTCAATAATATTGTCTCTAAGTTAGAATATGATACTATGTTCAAATCATAGTGTTATCTCTTGTATGAAAGGGAAGATGCAGTTGCACTCGTGTAATTGGAGTATCTCGATGAACAATACTTTTTAATGTAATGTCAACTCTTAATTTCACAATGACAATATCATTTAATTTCCCTTTTGTATGCCTCAATTTATAGAATTCTTGCATTATATATATATATATATACGTATCATATTGCTTGTCTATTTATAAATATAGTTGAGATAAAAGATATTATATTCGTGAATTTTAAAGAGAAAAAACAAAAGAAAATATAGTTGGAATAACATGTATGATCATCGAGAATAAAAGTTTTTTTTTTTTTGTAAAATGTTGGATTTAGTATTGTTTTATTTTATATATCTTGATTTATGGTTTTATATATCATTTGCTTTAGATGTTATGGAAGTATGGTGGGGAAAGTAAGGAGAAAGAAGAATTGAAATGACATTTGAGGTATGGATAGAGTTAAAGAATTTCGGTTCAAAGATCAATTTTAAAAAAATTAGAATATTTAAAAAGTTATATAAACTGACCAAAAATTAAATATTTGATAAATCAATATATAATATGAATAAATATAAAACTCGTATCTTTTTACAATTGTCTATGATGTTTTCTCATGTGTTGGATATTTAAAATGAATAAATTTAAGTCTTAAACACAAGATTTTCATGAAGTTGACATATAATTGGTAAATTTTGATGAAGACTACAAAGATTTTTGCCTTTTGGTTTCATGTTACATTATCATTTATTTTTATTTTTATTTCTATTTTAAATCCTCCACTGATTAAAAGATTCAATTAGAATTTCTTATATAAATAAGGTTGTTTAGGTGAGATAGGAAGAATCTTTTGTAGTCTAACAAGTGGTTGAGGATTCAGTCCTTTCTTTTGACATGAAACAATTTTAAAATTTGTAGTCGGTATGAACCAACAGAACACGAATACTCTTTACGTATCACTTGCAAAAAAATGGATTTAAGCAAATTTCAAGATAAACAGATCTACACAGCATTTGATACCAAATCCGAAGAGAATCGGCATTGCTCGCAACGCCTTCGGCACATCGCCGGTTCAACTTAGTTCCGTTTAAACAGTTGCTTTGGTTTGGACTAATTATTAACTTTCTCAATGGTGTAGCCATGGATTTGGCAGGGAAGATTGGCATTTCAAGATGTTTCAAGCAGCTGTTTCAGCTGCTAAAATGGGAAAAGACCATATTAGTCAGTACCATACTAATACCGAATAACGTATTGCTTCGACGTAATATACATCGACATACCTTGCTGAAAAATCAATAACATGAACTTTATGTTACGCTTCAGCAGTGTAATAAATAATTTTCATATATATATATATATATCCAAACAGACTACTGACATCTGAACATGATATACATATCTCACCTATTTCATATGTATTCATGTTATGATGGATGCATATTACAGTACTCATGTTATATTTCATATTACGGTATTCATATATATCCGACACAAGTTATGAACGGGCGTCATGCTCATAAGAGTATCCGCATCTCTTTGATAACAGTGTACTAAAATTCCTTCATATATAAGAAAAACCTAGTCACCTGTAGCCAACACAAGAGATTTGGATAAAAGGCTCTCTAATACAAATGAATGAATGCCTTGAAAACATCATCATCATCATCGCCAGTTTTACATCTCCTATGTATCTAAAACTGGTCAATTTGAATCCTAGCCTCTTTAATTCTCTCCCTCTTGCACAATAATGGCATTGTGAGATTACGTTCATTTTTTTCCGTTAAACTATACAAAGGCAATTTCAAAAGTTTTTACAGTACCTGATTTGCCATTGAAGCATTTGAATGTGAGGACCATAACTATGAAAGCTGTACACAGATGGCACCCGATCCGCTGGTGTGTTATTTTTCAGCACCAGATTCATGCAGGAGCACCAACTTAAAACGAGTTGTTAAGATGAAGGTGAAGATTGTGAACCACCCATATCCTCGTTGGCACTTTGGAATTGTTCTATAAGTAAGTTCCGTATTTTCACTCTCAACCCAGAGGCTTGTTCAGGTCTGAACCATTGCCTGCCAAACTGAAAATTCGAAACAGGATAAACAGGTTAACAACAGAATGAGAAAAGTTTTGAACAAGTTCACAGAGGAACACATCAGGTACCATTGCTAAATCTTTCTTTTTCAGTCTTTCAGGGGCCTCTTCGATGAAGCGCTCCATAAAATAAAGAACAAAAAGACCACAATCATAATCATTCTTTTGTTGGGGAACCTGGCCAAAAATAAGTATCAACAGAAAACCTAAAGTTATGGTTTCAGAATGAGAAAGCGATGACTATATTTATAAAAAGATAGCTATAGTGATTTAGTCCTCAAAGTTGATCATGCCACGTATATATTCCCAGCAAGATAATCTTAAACATAAATTCTTGTAGCAGACATCAATTTATTTTGCACCAAGCCACCAAATTTCTTAGGAACATGTTTATTCAGAAAAAGTGATTAATTAAAGTCTAAACAATTTTACAAATGAAAAAAAAAAGATTTATTAAGATTATCCTTTAGTGAACATATTTATATTCAGAATATCTAATCCTGCAGTGGACAGTAGATGAAAGGGGGGGAAATATGTATTATAGTACTGTGCTTTTTTCTCAAGGTCCACAGATCAAGTCATGATTACTTGATATTGTTGTAGCATGTAAAACAAACTCGTTTCTAAAGATGTTTAATGTTAGAAAGCATGCACGGATAAGAATATCATAAATTAACTTTTATCATGCAACTTCACAAGCAACAAAAGAAACCTCTCAATTTTATGACCAAGGAAGGAAGTTCATTTTCTGAGGTAACTGAAGATCAAAGTTCAAAGTCCATAAATAAATGAGACGATTTATGATAATGCAAATTAAAACTTACAGCTATTGTTCTCTCGTCAATCCTGCGGGGGAGATTTTCCCATATTCTATCTGCAATTGGAAGATCTGATGGAGCAACCTCTTGATTCAAATAGTTCCATTCTTCCTTCATGTAGCTAAAAACCAAGATTCAAATTGTCTATTAGGCTTAAGAAACCCATAAGGAGGCAAACCAGTCAAGCATTGGTTACCAACAGAAATGCATAACTTTGGACAACCGAAAATCAACCCAGTAATGCTTCCATTCAAAAGTTCATGTAACATTAATTAGACGATGCAATAGCTGAAAGATGTTGAAGATTTCCATATAACCGAATCATTTTACTTGTATCACTTAAGAAGAAACAAAGGAACAGATGTGCAGGTTTCAAAATCATGCTATTATAAACAGACAAGGCACTATCCTAATGAAAGTTCCTTTGCATATCATAAGGCTTCTTATTTTATGAATATACAGACAAAGACAAATTATAGCACTACATCACAATTTATAATCCCTTGGTTATTTGTCTCACCTTTTAATGTTCTTAAAAACCAATCTGCTAGAATGAAGTCCCAGTGAATCCAAATGAAGGATAATAGGTCCTGATTCATCTTCCTTGTCAGGTATACAAATGATGACCAAGCTCCAGTGGAAACTGGATACATGAAAGGTAATAACCGAGTCAAAAGATCTGAATAAGTTCAACCCAAATTAATGAGGAGAAGGCAGTGAAAATAGGGGGAAAGATACCTAGAGGTACTAAATCAACGTATTTATAACAAATGGCTTAATCCATTAATCCATATCATTTCACCCTTTTGAAACAATCCATCTAGTTTATTTCTTCACACACTTTTCACTCTTAAGCATGCCAAATAGAAGAACATAATTAACCTTCTTAGATAACAGAAAGCAGAATACTCACTCAAAAACTAGCCAAGAGACACAAGACAATAGGCTGTGACTTATGGCAATGATCACTTCACAGTATTTTGTTCATTACAGACCCAAAATTTGATTATCATTACATGGTTGGATAAAACAAGTATCCTGTCCTATACATCTTTTTCAGAGCCAAAGAGACACGACAGTTAAAAAGTTTTGTTCATGTAACAGTACCACTTCGGTAAAAAAAAAAGTCAACTTATAATTTCTAATCCAAGGAAATTATGAAGGTGAGGAGATGGTAATCATGATTTCAAGAAATGAAAATGTATTTTGATATGCAAGAATTGTTGGAAGATACATATAGTGTTTTCATTGTCCCTCTTTTTGAGAAAACTGTGTTTCCATGTCTGCAGACACCCTTTCTTTCCCTTCTGATCCTCTTCTTTCCTTTGTTCCTCCCATGTTTACATTCGCAAGCAAGAAGGCCAGCATTAAGATGCATAATGTCCACCATATTGAAACAAAGGGCCACACTCTCCCCTTCTCCAACTCTTCTGTTTCCGATCCTTTTCAAATCGAGGTCTCCTCTTTTATTTACACAAATTCTTTTTCAAAATGTACATAACGCTTTTTATAACAGTGAAAACCATCTGGACATGGAATTGCAGTTTCCAACCCATTTTCAAATCCATATCTATGCAATATCATGCAAATGAAGTTCTCTTGCAGTGCATGTAGTAACAGGCACTCAGCAATAATAAACATTTATAGGTTTAAAGGGAACGTTATACACGCTTGAATGTAAATATTTATAGCAGGAAAACTCACTCTTCATTGATTGGAAAAAGTATATATGCTTTCTGGAAAATATTGACACCTTTCCACCACCTTCTGAACTTGATGAATAAGGAATCGTTGTCACTCCCCTAGTTAGAAGAAAGAAAACAAAGACCTCACACGCATGAGTTGGAGAAATAATAATCATGATATTCAAATAGCTTGACAGTTCAGAAATTATACACAGACACTAAATTATAATCAATGATCTAGTGAAAGCACATATTTGAAAAATAGATGTCTCTGACAAAAAAATTAAACTAGTGCATAAATCAAACATATAGTATTTTTTTCCTGAAATTAAAAATGGCTGTTGATCTCAAGTTGCTTTATCCAAAAACAAAGCTAAAATGACTTAAAGAGTTAAGCTTAAAAATTATACCATTATCTTATTAAAAGAAAAATATCATAACAGCATCACAGAAATACTCAAGAACCTAGTTCTACCAGATCAGGTCCAACGAACCTGACTGAAAATTGTAGGATATTAGATGTAAATTAAATGTTGTAATCTTATCTTATCTCATCTAATAGTTTGAATTTAAAAGTTTAAATCTAGATAAACTCTATCTCATTAAAGGATAAGAGTTATATCTCTTAGGTAGACTACTCTAGGTTAACTACTTGTAAAGCCTATAAAAGGAGTACTCTTGTACAGCATTTTTTAATAAGATTTAACAGAGAAACACTCTAAAATGTTCTCTGATTTCAACATGGTATCAGTTTAGGTCGATCCTTTCTTCCAAACTTCAATTTTTTTTCCTCTATTCTCTCGACCTTTCTTCCCTATTTAGAAAACATGGCTACAAAGAAAACCGCCGCTTTCGCAATTAGCTCTCCAAGAAGCTCTCGTCCATCTAATTTTACCCTTTCAGATGCGTCTCTTTCTCCCATTCCGTCTCAATCAGTGAGACCAGCAGAGTGGAAATCCCAACGGGTCAAAACCCCGAGAGAAGCACATGTTACTGCGCATGACAGATTTTCCAAAGAATTTCGGTGAGCAGCAGATTGTGGAGCTCCAACAGATGTTTGGTCAAATATTCTCCAAATCGATTCTCTTTGCATTTCGCTTTCTGAAGGTAGAATTTCTTGTTTGGCCACAGTCAATCCTCGGAGTTGGATAGTGGATTTCGGTGCTTCGACCATATGATGAGCAATCGTGACCTTTTTTATGAATACAAGCCACATTCATTTGCATCATCTATCAAAGTTGCCGATGGATCTCTTTCCATTGTATCAGGAAGTGGTTCTATTAAATTAAATGATCATCTAGTACTGTGATGTTCTTTATGTACCAAAATTGGCCTGCAATCTTTCATACATTAGCAAAATTGTTAAAGATGAGAATTGTGATGTTAACTTTGGGCTGTCTGGTTGTATTTTTCAGGCACAAGACTCGAGGACGGTGATTGGCAATGCTAGGCGACACAATGGACTCTACATTCTTGATGGCCTATCCTCTCGAAACAAAACTATTCCCAGTTGTCCTACGTCTACAGTTTTTTCCTCTTCCCTTTCCAATGATGTCATGCTATGGCATTTTCGATTAGGACACCGAATTTCTACTATCTTGTGAAATTGTTTCCTAAGTTGTTCTGAATAAACATCCTCGTCATTCATTGTGATGCATGTCAACTTGCCAAACATACAAGACAATCATATATTCCCACTAAATTTAAACCTACCTCTCCTTTCTCTATCATACACAGCGACATTTGGGGTCCTTCTAAAGTTAAAAATGTATCTGGGGCTCGATGGTTTGTGTCATTTATTGATGATCACTCTCGGGTTACTTGGACCTATCTCATGAAAGAAAAATCAGAGGTTGAAACGATATTTAAAACGTTTTTTCACATGATCGAAAACCAATTTGAACGCAAAGTAAAGATAGTTCAGAGTGATAATGGGAGTGAGTATCTTACTAAATCCCTTGGTTCCTTTTTTCGAGAGAAAGGTATCTTTCACCTTACTTCTTGTGTCAACACTCCTCAGCAAAATGGAGTAGCTGAAAGAAAAAACAGACATCTACTTGAGGTAACTCGGTCTCTTCTGCTTTCTGCTAATGCTCCTCAGTATCTTTGGGGGGAAGCACTTCTTACTGCTACTTTCCTAATTAATAGGATGCCTAGCAAAACTATGGGTTTCAAAACTCCTTTTGACACCCTTTTACCACATTTCAAACTATGGTCATCTGCTATTCCTTTTTGAGTATTTGGCTGCACAGCTTTTGTTCATGTGCATAGCAACAATAGGAGTAAGCTTGATCCTAGGTCCTTGCGGTGTGTGTTTATAGGATACTCATCAAGTCAGAAGGGCTACAAATGTTACTCACCTATTACCAAGAAAACCTATGTTCATTTGATGTTACTTTCTTTGAAAATCAACCTTATTTTGTAGGGACTAAGATTCAGGGGGAGAGATGCGAGGAATCTCAGCCTATTACTCCTACTCATATTCTTCCTTTGTTATCTCCTTTTCCGACCCTTGAACAAACACGGACGAACAACCTAGCAACTCTGATGATCCTACAACTTCTCCAGAGCCTACATTTCCTAGCTCTCCTAGTGTTCTAGTAGAAAGATCTTCCCCAGAGCCTACATCTCCCATCTCTTCTAATGTTCCAGTAGGAAGACCTTCTCCAGAACCTAGATCTCCCAGGCCTCACACTACTCAAACCCCACAATCTCTAGTCAAATAGCTTACTCCCTATACCAGAAGAAAGAAAATTGTCACAGAACCCATTGATTAGCCTAGTACTTGCCAAGAACTGATCTTAAGTCCTGCTGCCATGGAGGAAAGTGTAAGCAATGATGTCTCAAAAAGTCCAGTTCATGAGAATTTAGATGATTTTCCGATTGCAATCAGAAAGGGGGTAAGAAAATGCACTAATCATCCTATTGATAGATTTGTTGCTTATGGAAACTATTGTCTGGTTTCAAGGATTTTACAGCTAATATTAACAGTGTAAGGATCCCTAGAACAGTGGAAGAGGCATTTGAAAATCCAGATTGGAGGAAAGCTGTTGAAGAAGAGGTCAAAGCCCTACAACAAAATAACACATGGAGTTTAACTAAACTGCCAGAAGGAAAAAGGTGGTCAGATGCAAGTGGGTTTTCACAGTAAAGTATCATTCTGATAGAAGCATCGAGAGGTTCAAGGCAAGGTAGTGGCAAAGGGATTTACTCAGTCATATGGAGTAGATTATCAGGAGACTTTTGCACATGTGGCAAAAATGAATACAATAAGGGTGCTGCTCTCATTAGCAGTTAATAAAGATTGGAAGTTGCACCAACTGGACATCAAGAATGCTTTTTTGAATGGAAAGCTTGAAGAATAAGTATATATGCAGATTCCACCAGGCTTAGAGGATGACTCAACGAAACAAAAAGTGTGCAAACTAAATAGATCCTTGTATGGGCTGAAGCAATCACCAAGGGCCTGGTTTGACAGATTCGCGAAGGCCATGGTGAAGAACGGGTTCAAGCAAACACAGGCAGATCACACCTTGTTTAAGAAGGTAGCTTCAGATGGTAAAAAAACTCTCCTTATTGTTTACGTTGATGATATGATCATTACAGGAGATGACACAAAGGAAATTGAGAAACTAAAGACTTTTTTGGCAACAGAGTTTGAGACTAAAGACTTGGGAAGTCTTAGGTACTTTCTCGGAATGGAGGTGGCTAGATCAAATGAGGGAATAGTCATAAATCAGAGAAAGTACATCTTGGACATGCTCTCGGAAACTGGAATGCTTAGATGTAAACCAACAGACACTCCAATGGATGCAGGCTTGAAGTTTGGAAAAAATGGCACAAGTACTCCCGTGAACAGAGAATCCTACCAAAGGCTGGTTGGGAAACTGATTTATTTATCACTCACCAGACCTAATATAGCTTATCCAATAAGCATAATCAGCCAACACATGAGTGATCCTAGAGAAGAACATATGGAGGCAGCTAATAGAGTCCTGCGATACTTAAAGTTTACACCAGGATTTGGACTTATTTTCAGGAAAAATCAAGACAGATCTGTGAAGATTTATGATTCGAAAGCAGTAAGGCGGGAGAGTTAATAGATAGAAAATGTGAGTGGCTATTGTTCGTTTGTGTGGGGAAACTTAGTCACATGGAGGAGTAAAAAGCAAACTGTGGTGTCTCAAGTAGTGCAGATCGTAATATAGGGCTATGGCCCTTGGAATTTCTTGAAGGCATGTGGCTTAAAAAACTTCTCACCGAGCTGGAGTTGGATGAAAAAAAAGGAGTTCGAGGCACCGAGTGATAGCCAATCAAGAATGAGTATTGCTAAGAATCCAAGACAACATGACCGGACTAAACATATCGAAATTGATGGACATTTTATTTATGAGAAGGTAAAAAAGTGGTGTCGTAAAGTCGCACTATGTTCCTACAAAGAGTCAACTGGCGGATATCTTTACAAAGGCACTTCCGAGAGTGACCTTTGATGAGTTCTCATCCAAACTGGGAGTATACAACATATACACACCAGTTTGAGGGGGAGTGTAGGATATTAGATGTAAATTAAATGTTGTAATCTTATCTTATCTCATCTAATGGTTTGAATTTAAAAGTTTAAATCTAGATAAACTCTATCTCATTAAAGGATAAGAGTTATATCTCTTAGGTAGACTACTCTAGGTTAACTACTTGTAAAGCCTATAGAAGGAGTACTCTTGTACAGCATTTTTTAATAAGATTTAACAGAGAAACACTCTAAAATGTTCTCTGATTTCAACAAAAATGATTCCAGAAATCTCAAATCAGCATGATGTATTCACCTTACACAGCAAAAGGAAATCATCTATAAGAGAGCATTCAAGATAAAACCTTGTATGATACAGCTTCTTTCAGCTTCGGGTAAAAGTACGTGTTAAAAATATGATAGTCACATATTGCTCTACTTGTTGGGGATGCTCACACGCCGCAAATATCCGGCCGAAAGTACAAAATGTGGTTATAACTAGAAGTCCAGTGCTCCATATAGCAAGATCTATTATCTAGCAGCTATTCAACAATTTTCTAACTAAATCAAGCATTTAAACTGTTTTCCCTAAAAACAAAATGAAATTTCAACAAAGTCAGGCTTTCCATACAACCATAACAAAAATGTCAGACAGCATATTGGAAATTTAAGTTCAGATTTTAAAACTCAAGCAGTAAGTTTCTTATGCTCATTTCACATAGCATTCAAAAGCACAATGTCAATATTCAATACTAGGGGAAACCTGTTTCCTGGTACAAACATTGTTCCAATAAACTACAATTTTAAAATTGTTCCAATACACCTAGGCGCACACGTTCACAACACTGAAACTGCCCAACCCACTTGAAACAGAATAAACTTTTACTTGGATGGTCTAACCGAAATTTATCTTCTATCCGTAAGTAGGTTAAATTCCAACCCAATATATGTCAAACAAATTGGACCCAATACAAATCCAGGGGAAAAAAGATTCAAACCAAAGCTGATCAGAATGCAAATGACCCAATGGGAAGAACCTTACACACTCAACTGTCACTCCTTATAATTGAGAAGCTCATCATATGATAAACTTACACGTATTGTAGTCGCTTAAACACTTACCGGATGTAAAAATTCATAATTTGAGATGTCAAGAAGGTTTCAGGAGCAAGGCTGTCAATATCACCAAAAGAAATATCAACAGATTCTGGATCATCCCTGTATCAATAAATAAGGCAAAAACGATATAACAGGCCGATTAAATTCTGCTAAAATTGTCTGCAGAAACCATCCATTAAAAAAAAGCATCACAAACCTTGATGGGTAATAGATCCTAGCATCCTTTTTGCTGAAAATTTGTCAAAAAGATAAGATAGTGCTGGGAGCAACCAAATTGTAAACTATTGTATGGTGGGAAGAGAAAAATATTGAAACTTCCACTAACCAATTCGGAAGTTTAACTTCAGGCTCTGTTGTCTCTACTGACGACGGTTCTTCCTCATCTACAATAACAACAGTCTCGCCCTGTTTCAGTTATATACCATTGAATCAATCAATAAATGAAGACAAAGCCTATATTTTCATGGAAGGATGCATTCTTTGGCTTTTTAAGATTTCAAATTTAGAAAGACAGTTAAGAGACCAACAATCATCCGAATTTTCCATTCCCCAAACGCCAAAATCTCCAAAGTAACCAACTTATGAGTTTCACAGGAAAAGTGAGTATGCTACGAAGAATTTTTCAGAATTTAAGTGTCTCAGAGCATGTCCAAACATAACAAGTATTTTAGAATATTCTTATTTCCACCCAGAAGCCTTCGATATTTTCGATAGACTTTAAATTTCACTCAGACTAAGATAAGTCAATAACATAGGATTGGACACACACTCCCTTCTTCCATTAGTCAATAGTGCAAGACAAGACAATAATACAGAAGCTGGGCCTTATGGAAGCGAAATCAAGACATGACTGACATTTCTTAGAACAGTGACTTGAAAACTCATTAAAATTAGAATCAAATCATGAAGGATACTCAAAGCTAAATCAAGAATCTGTTGTAGCCGTTAATAAGATACTAATGACAAAGGATTCATTAAATAGCATGCAATATCCTAAACATTCCCAAACAACGCTGATATTATCTGCACTATCACAATGACACATGATTAATTACATTTAGCTTAAACTCTGATCCTAAATTACTCCTACGTCAATAGTGACATTCACAAAAATGAGCAGGCGGTCAACATTAGACAATTACGATTGTAATAGAAGAAAGAAAAGTATGCACACCTGCCTACACCGTGAATGATTTGGTGTACGAACTTGAATAGCATCCTTCCTACAGAAAAGGAATGGGGAAATTAAAAAAACATGCAAATCAATTATTGAACTACTCAAGTAAACAGAAAACAATCAGATCAGTTAACAGAAATATGTCAAACATTATATTGAATATCTTTAATGGACAACAAACAGTCAAAATTAAAATGCTAACGTGTATATAAAAGAAATTTATTAAAAAATATATTGCAAGATGTAGAAAAAGCTGCGCCCCATATATTTTCAGCTACATGCAATATGAGAGACGAATTCCTGGTTGAGAATTTCAAGAATAAGCTATTGGTATTTTCAGCCTCATAAATAAATGAGTACTACATAAAATTGCTTACTTTGAAGTGCTTCGCAAGTTGTCATCTGTGTCAAAAAGAGAAGACCATGTAGCTGTCCTACTCTTTTGATCACCAAAAGAAGGCTTTGTATAGTTGAGTGAACTTCTATGTCTTGGTGATCTTCTAACTATCATCCTTTCACTCTGTGAAAAATCCCCATTGCATTTGGTTTTTTGGTATCCACAATGATTCAAAACTGAACTTTTCCCAAATGTGTTGAGTGACCTAGAATCTGTCTGTAACATGAATTACAAGAACAATAATATTCCATGGTGATATCCAATAACAAAGTCCTATCCTACAATCTATCACTTAATTTAGAAACATTTAGAAGAAACTGCATTTCGCACTGAACAATGCTAATAAAAGAGTTATATTTCAGTAGAGTAGTAGCAAATTTACATTTTCTTCCAACTTTTTGCAAAAACTAGCACCAAATGCAGACTGTGAGAAAGGTTGCTTTGATTTACGCAGATTTTCAAAGCCATTGGAAGAACCTGCAGGAAGTATTTAACTTAAATAGATTTCAAAAAACGGAATTCTAAAGTTACATAGAAATTGCCCTGCTTACGCACATAAGCCATCACTAAACTAATCCTTAAAAGACTACACATCTTGAGCTCTAAACAATCAGAGCTCCAAAGAGTCAGGATTCTAAGTACTATACTAGCGTCATGGTAACCATACCCAGAAAAGGGGAACATAACATAATCAACCAGACAAGTCCGATTTCAATCCAATGCAATCATCTACAAAGGAAAAAATAGGAGAAAATTTCATCTGTTACAGCCCAAATTCAGTCTATTCTGATCAACATGATCTTTAATCAAAGTACATCTTCCCCCACAAACTAGAGCAGGAAAACTTCGGCCCTTAGGCCACATTATCTCAGACTACACCCTTTTGTGTCAAATGCCATCAGCACAATTTTAATGCTATGGAGCATAACTACCGAAGGTTTATCCCCATCCAGATAACCTTCATAATTACACAAGTAACAAAAATGAACCATTTCAAGTTGAATTCCGTAATATGTCAATAGGCCCAAGTTAAGGATAAAAACATATCACTACAGTAACCTCAGGTCAACATAATTTCATGGATGCTTGGAAACCAAAGTTCACTAAAGACTCCCACACAAGGCTTGAAAAATATCCCAAATTACACGAAGCCTTACCAACCGTATGCGAGCTTGGAGGTTGCGAGAGCATCTCACATTCATCAGCAAGCTGTCCCACAAATGAATAATGAAAACAATCAATGTTTTATTTTGTAAAAAGGGTAAAGAAACAATCTTTTATTTTAATAGTTAATAGTTGACAGAAAATAATGCAACCAATCGTATGGAAAAGGGGGGAAATTCACAGTAAAAACATAATCACTGTCTATTCACCTAAATTAGTACCAAAATAAATAGTTTTAATTTCTAAACAATCCCTCATGCAACATTCCTAATTTCGTTCCTTCTCTAATATTTTACTGTAAGACCGAATTAGTCAAAGAAACAAACCAATCTCGCTCGCGAAAGCGTTCTCCGTTTTTTCTCGTCCTCAAGTTGCTTAAGTCGATCCCTAATCTTCTTGCCTTTATCCGGCAATTTAAAACCAATGCATTCCAGATTCCGCTCCTGCCGTTGAATCTTCTCTTCCAGCATAGCATCAGTCAAATTTTCCCAAAATTCCTCTTTATCATGATCATCGCCGTCGCTCGTTGAGTCGGATTTCCTCGGCGGAGGTTGTGGCTCCGCCTTGATAACCACTAAGGGCGGCGGTGGCTCCTTATCGCCGATGTCCTTTGAGAGTAGCTTGTTCCAATCGAGGTCTAGTTTCCTCTTCCTGTTCTCCTCTGCTTCCATGCAAATCAAATTAGATTGATTTTTCCCCCTTTTTTTTTTCCGTGAATACTCCTGATTCCAACTCTTTTCAGCTTGCAGAAGTATTTTATTTTTGTATTTTTATTGATTTAATTAATTAATCATATATATATTATGAGTAGACAAATATATGTATAAACCTAGTTAAATTTTATAATATTGATGTTTGTGTAAAATAAATTTTATACAGGTTAGGTATTAAAATTTTACCCAAATACAAAATAAAAAAGATTATCATTTTTCATCCTAATAAATACGTGAGATATTTAAATAGATTTGTTCAAGGATCGAATTCATCAAAACTTGAAATTTTATATGGATTTTTGCAGTTTTGAAAAAAATATACCCAAAAAATGTGCTTATTTAAAAGTAGATTGCGATCAAATTTCAAGACTTTGTGGCTGGTCTGATCCGACTTATTTTTTATATTTATAATATCTTAAATTATTTTATTTTTATATACTATATAATTTATTTATAAAAATGTCAAATTCATAATAATATATAATGTAAATATTAAAAATATGTTAAGCTATTTATGTCTAAAAAGTCGAAAAAATAAAAAAGTTGTAAATATTATTAATATTGAATTAAAAATAAAATAAATATTTTTAAAAAAATAAAAATAATATGAGTAGATCAAAAACAAAATTAGGTTACATATTTATAAATATAAGCAAGCATGGGAAAATTCGAATGTTATGTTTTTGAAGGTCCAACTTAAACGAACATAAAATCTATAATACAATAGTATTTTAGGGTTTTTAGTTTGAATTTTAGTTAAATAAAGTTTTTATCCCTTTTAATTTCTAGATATAAAGACTTAATAAACTCTCGTCTCTTTCATTGTTTAATTATAACTTCATCTCTGACTCCTGCCCAGAATTTCTCCTTTGCAGTTTGCAGTGGTTTGGGAAAGACTAATTTCAGTGCTTGTTCAGTTGTTTGCTCACAGAGGCGGATGATAACGAGGGTAGTAGGAGCTCTCTCCCCAATTTTAAAATTGAAGTATTGTTTAACTTTTATATTTTAAAATTTTTAAATATGACCCTTATAAAATTTTAAAATGTTTTTATTATGTTTTTAATTTTTTTAAATATTTTTAATTAAATATGTTCCTTAAAATTCTTATAACTTCTCCTAAAGTATTGTTTTTTGAAAATTTTAGTTAAACCCTAATATTTAAAAAATGTAAATTAAACACTTCAGAATCTTTGAAATTTTTAATTTAAACGTCTAAATATTTTTGAAAAATTTAAGTAAGCCCCGTCAAACTTCGACCATAATTGCTCGATTTCAGCCCATTTTCGAGTAAGTGACAATACCTCTTCAGTCTTCACCCAGCTTCTTACATTCGTAGCACACGATAGGATCCTTCTCTTCCTATTTGTTCTTGTTCTTGAGATCCCTTCTTCGGTTGAATTTTTTTCTTCAGTTGGATCTCATGAGCCGAGTGAATCGTTTGGCTATCGTAGCCAACTCTTCATCTTCCTCGTCACTTGAATCACTCTCTTCTTGTGAAGCTTTGAGAGCGATTCCCATTTTCTTCTTCTCTACTTCCTTTTTCTTGACCCTCATTTCTTCCTTCTTCTTTCCTTCTTCTCTTCATTTCTTCATTATCTCATGGGTGAGAAGAGACCCCATGAGAGCATCGAGCTTTAACGTCTTGAGATCCTTTGCTTCTATGATGGTCGTTCTTTTACCATCCCAAGACTCGGGAAGTGAGTAGAGTAGTTTCCGAACTAGCTTCTCCTCTAAAATGACTTCTCCTAGACCCTTGAGACCATTTACAATAATGGAGAACCGTTCAAACATTTTGGAGATGTCTTTATCGGGCTCCATCTTGAAATTTCCGAAGCTCAAATTAAGAAGCCTAATCTTGGTCTCCTTGACTTCATTGGTGCCTTCGTATGTGATCTCTAGCTTATCCCAAATTTCTTTGGCACTTGAGCAAGATGACATCTTGGAGTACTCGTCCGGTCCAAGTGAGAAAAATAACATGTGCATTACTTTATCATTGATTTGGAGCTTTTTCTGATCTTCATCGGCCATCTCGTGCTTGGACTTCAAAACTAATCGATCACATTCTGTCTTCATCGGGAATGCTGGTCCATCTTCTACTACATCCTATATGAGGTATTCATGGGACTTGATGAAAAACTTTATACTGTTTTTCCAATAAGGATAGTTATCCCCATTGAAAAATAGAGGCTTGGTGATGGATTGAGACTCATACAAGTTGGGGCATGAAGTAGAAGCCATGACTAATGCGTTGGTTGATTGAATTACCTTATAGAATCGCCTCAACGGTTGTTAGACCTTTGGTTGAGTGTGACTCTGATACCAATTGTTAGGATGATCAGTCAATGTAGATGGTGGCCAAGAGGGAGTGAATTGGCAATTTTAAAAGTTTGGAAGCAAATGGAAATATATATATATACAAAGTGACACAATGATTTATAGTGGTTCAAGCTTCTAACAAGCTCTACGTCCACTACCTTAGCTTCCTACTAAGGATTTTCAACAATTCACTATTGAATTCTTCCCCTTTTCTAGGCTTAGGAGGCAACCGTTACAAGTTCAAGCTTTGTACCCAAAACTTTGAACAATTCACTCCAAAACTTTGAACAATTCACTCTTGAATACAAAGAAAGAAATGGCAAATAAATAAAAGCCCTCACAAGGTAAATGTTTGCCCGATTTACAAAAAGACTCAACCCTAAAGTTGAAATGAAAGATTACAATGAAATACACAAGTTTGGTACAAGGATTTGACTCTAAGAGCACAAGGGTTGGATTTTTGCTTGAATGCTTGAATGTTGTTCAATGTAGGTTCATTCGTTGTTGCTGCAGCGTTAGAGTCTTGTATTTATGCTCTCTTATTAAATTCTAACCGTTTGGGTGGTTGGAGTATTGAATATAACCGTTGGGGACCATTTTTCTGCAATAAATAATGTCTGGTCACCTACCGTACCGGTACATGAAGGCCCATATTGATACATGTTGCAAGAAAAATATAGCCGTTGTGTATAAGCGTATCGATACGCGAGAGGCCGTATCAAAATGATCATAGTGTAAAATAAGGGCGTATTGAAACGGCAAGAGACGTATCGGTACGAGTTTTGCTCACTGGAATCTTGGATGAAAAATTATATCGGTACGCCTAGGGACGTATCAGTACGGGTTAACCGAAATTCAAAGTTGTTGATTCCAATAACTGACAAGGCAACGGTCGAAAAATTTAATGCCAAGATCTTCAAAGATCTTGATAAACCGTATCGGTACGGTTAGAAATTTATTAAACCCAGATTTCAATAAGTATCGAGACGAGTGTGAGCCGTATCGAAACACTAAGCTTAAAACGTTTGCCCAGATGAAGGACGTATCGAAACAGGTAAAAATGTACCGAAACGCAAGGCCTAGTTTTCAAAGTAATATGAAGGTCGTATCGAAACGGGCTAAGCCGTATCGGTACGCTTAGCAAAATCAAATTCCAGTAGCTAAAATTCATATCGAAACACCAAGGGGAGTATCGATACGCCTGGGCGTTTTTGTATATTTTTGGCTTGAAACACTTAGAAAAATTTTGGGTTTAAGTCTTTAACTTTGGAAAACTTTTCCTTGTCATTTTGTGAGACTTGTAATGTTTTACAGTGTGTAATATTTCAAGTGGTTTATTACATAATAAAATGAAAACATGTCTTATATCTAAAATCCATATACCCAATACGTTACATGTAAAACATATACACATATATACATTAAAACTATAAACTATGTATCATAAAATGCATAAAATATATATATTACACACATTATGCAAAAAACTATACGTCATACAAAACATTACTATATTAATGTAATATATACATACCAAGTCTATATCACACATATATATTAAAATCAAGGCAAGCAAACAAGGAAATACATCACATCCAACAAATAAAATAAAACACAAGCAAATAAATTCAACCAAAACACATAAGCAAGATACTTAAATAGATAAAAAGGATACCAACAAATCTCATCAATATTTTCATTAAACCATAAGGATGGATTACACATAAAAACAAGGGAAGAAAATACCAAAACCCGAATATATGCTCGATCGATCAATCCACAGATCGTTGTTGATGGGGTTGAAAAGCTTGATTCAAGGGTTTTTTGGTTCGAATAGGTGTGGGTTCGATGAATGTAAGAGAATTTTGGGAGTCTTTTAGGGCTGCCGAGACTGAACGGTATGGGAAATGGGAATCTAGCAAATTGGTTTTGGGGAAATGATTATAGGAAATTGATGAAGGGCTAGAATTGTTTTGAGAAATTAAATGGGATTTGGCTATGGGGGTGGTGAGGAAGCTAAGGAAAAAAGAATTGGTCAAGGAGGGGTGTTATGCGGCAGTAGTGGAGAAAAGAGCAATAAGATTTTGAAATAATGGCAGCCGTAGTATTGTTTTAGGGGTAGGCTATTACATATATTTTTTATCCCAAAAAATATAACCAATGAGGTTCAAGACCTTATTCACTAAGTAGTTGTTCATCCAATAGGATTCAAGCATCCATTCAACCAATGAGAGTAAAGCCTTAATGAGGAAGGAGTTGAGATTTTTATTTATTTTTGTATTTTTAATATTATGTAAAATCTTATATAATGGGCCATGTAATTTTGGGCTTAGGGTATAAGGTTTTGGGTATTAAAATGATTAATGTGGATTGATCTTATTTCGAGCATTTTAATTTAAACCGGACAAAATTTAGTGTCTACAGCTGCCCCGCTTTGCTCATTGCTGTGAAACGGGAATATAGCAAAGATTAAAGATACAAATTTTGTATCATTTCCCTATCCGAAGATTCTGAGCTACGAGTTCTTCCTATATAGAACTATTCACCATTCTTCTTCCCGAAATTCTAGAACTTTGAATTCTTCCCATGTAAGGCATGAATAAATGAAGCCCCTAAAATGATGCCTCGATCCTCGATCGTCTTAACACCAAATGACATCTCACTTTAAGTTTTCTAGCATGCCCTCGATCTTCATCGTCTCGGTATGGGGTGATACCTCGCTTTGAGAAGCCCGTTTGATGATGTCTCGATTGTTGGTCGTCTTGACACCAAATATCTCGCTTTGAGTCTTCTGGAATGCCCTCGATCTTTATCGTCTTAGCATGGGGTGATACCTCGCCTTGAGGATCTCGCTTGATGATGTCTCGATTGCTGGTCGTCTTGACACCAAATATCTCACTTTGAGTCTTTTAGAATGCCCTCGATCTTCTTCTTCTTGGCATGGGGTGATACCTCGCCTTGAGGATCTCGCCTGATGATGTCTCGATTGCTGGTCGTCTTGACACCAAATATCTCACTTTGAGTCTTATGAAATACCTTCGGTCTTCATCGCCTTGGCATGGAATGTTAGTAAAAGATTATTGGCTCTTTGTTAATATCTGTCTTTCTTTTCTGTTGTTTCTCCAAATACCTAAAAGAAACAACTACAATGATTTGGTAATGCTAGTTAGTATGGCCCTACCTTAAGGATACCTAACTATTCATGATGCATGAGTGGAGTTATTTTTTAAAATTGTTGGGGAAAACCCTTACTTTTTGGTCAGTCACCCTTAACTTCCACAGACCCTTTCGTCTTTGGCAGATTCTTTATTTTTTGTCCCTTCTTAGAAAGGTGCTGCTGATTTGCGTTGATCGGAACAAAACTATCATTTCTTGGAGTTTAATTCTAGAATACTTCCATCTATTTCACTTGGGATTAAACGTTGTCTCTTCAATGATTCTTCATAACGAGTCTCCTTTATCTTCAGTATTATGACGAACACATGCCCCTACATCTCAAAACTTTTCCTACTTCTATGAGGTTCAATCTTCACTTTCCTGAACCAAACAAGGTATTATCTTTATCTCTACTGGATATTTCTCCTTTGTTTCCTCTTAAAATGATTGTTGACTTGCCCTAGTCAGAATCGAATCTATCTTTTGCTGAAGTCCAGATTCATAACATCACCCTCACTCGACTGTTGTCTCTTCTATGATTCTTTATGGTGAGCCTCATTTTACCTCGGCATAGGGATGAACATATACCCTACAAGATTCCAAGCTTTTTCGTACTTTGACAAGGTCTAATTTTTAATTTTTGAAACCAAACAAAGTATTTCTTATGTCTTTACCGAATCTTCATCTTTCGTCTCATTTTGAAAATCTATTGTTGCCTTACACTGGTCATATAGAATCTATTATTTGCAATCTTGAAATGTCACCCTTACCTCGATTGGGCTCAACTGTTACCTCTTCTAAAACTCTCTACAATTAGCCTTATTCTATCTTGACATTGGGGTAAACACTGTTCCCTGAAGTCTTCAAATCTTTCTTCTTTCCGATAAGGTCCCGAATCTTTATTACTCTTAGCCATACAAAAATGTTACGGCAGAAAGTTACTTCGAATCTCTAAACCGTCTAGCATATTCAATCTTGGGATTATTCATTCCAACCACTGATAAGTTACTCCTTCATTCTAGGCCAACCACGTAGATCCTTGACCTAACACTCCAACTGCATGGCCATGCAGGGAGCCATTCTTCTCATTCTTTACCTTGGTAGTGCATCATCTTACCTTTGGGTTTAACTGTTTATCTTGTCCCTGACCTATCGGTACGGTCTTTCTTCTATCTCGATGTTGGGCTAAAAGCATGCCCCCTAAACCTCTAAACTTCTTTTCTTAAAAAAGGCACAATCTTTATTTTGCTAATCCAATCAAGACATTATGGAAAATATTCATTTTGAGTCATTGCTATTATTCTATTCAGACTCACTAACAGGTTTTGTATCAGGTCGACCATGTACATCCTTGACCTAAAACTCTATCCTAGAAGCCATGCAGAAGGACAACTTTCTTCTTTCTAGATCTTGGTAACAACTTATCTCGCCTTTGGGTTTGGCTGTTATTATCTTTTGCCTTTGATCTAACAGAATGATCTTTCTTCTATCTCAACGGTAGGCCAAGAACATGCCCTTAAGCCTCAAAATTTCATTTCTTCAATAAGGTTCAATCTTTATTCTTTGGAATCAACCACGACATTGCGACAGACACTAACTTTGGGTCCTTAAACCGTGTAACATACTAAGGCTTGCTATCATTCTTTTTTGGATCACTAAGATCATCGGTGTTAGGTCGATCATGTACGTCTACGTCCCTGAATTCTAAATTTTATTCTCGAAACAATACAAAGAAACCCAATTCTTCATATTTTCTCTCTCTCTCTCTCTTTTTATTTATCTTTCCCATATTTTCTCTCTTTCTTTCTTCTTTCTCCTTTTCTTTTTCTCTCTTTTTCTTTATTTTATCTATGCTAGTTTGTCATTGACGTTTCAATAGATGATGCTTTTTGGATTTATATATAAAATCAAAATCAATAGGAAAAGAATAGAATACCCCAGATATCAAATGCAAGAGCGACTTAGATTCAATCCCCTAATGATCAATAACTTACCCTTGAACGTTGTGGCGATATTTAAAGTTGTGAAATTCCTCCTAGATTGCTCAGTTTATCCTCATGATTATGGTATTCACTTGATCTATTCGAAAACTACTCCTTCTAGTTCTCGTTGTTTTTCTCCAAAATATGTTATGTTTCTACTTAGTTTAGCACATAGAGTGTAAAAAACAATGTGAGAATTATAGTACAAGTGTATTCTTTCAATTACAAATAGTATCATGCTAGTGCCTTTAAAGAGTCATCTCTGACGCTAGGGTATTGAACAGGTAGAGCATAACTCCTTATTAGATTTGTTCTCGCCCCTACAGCTCCATCAGGATGCTCCGAGACTTATTCGATTGTTCATTGATTTTAGAGATTTATCTTTTATGCTGGGGTATTGAACATGTGTAATCTAGTTCCTTATTAGATTTTTTCTTCCCCACAGCTCCATTAACTATTCATTTATTGACAGATTTTTCCTTTAAAGAATTCTTAAGTTTTAACAACTCCATTGATATTTCCTGGGAGATTTTCTTATCATCGAACATTATCGAAGGAGTAGTAATCTCACGTCTCGCGCTTTACCGACTAGAGCGGGCTGAGCGAAAAATCATACTTTACCATGATCACAACATTCAATTGATCTTTTCTTAGAATCAATGCCACATCATGCATGTGATATCCGGGAATCTACGAGGGTAAGAAAGAGTATACATATATTTTTGCTCAAAAGATGCATCTTTTCATTGAAATGAAAACAAAGTAAACATAACATAAGCCCTAACAAGATTCTTGCTACTTTCGGGCAAATAATTGCAAGTTTGATTACACACATAAAAAGGACAGCAAGAAACATACGAGAAAAAGCGAAAAATGTGACACCTAAAAACATGGATAGGATGTACTAGAAATCTTCGGACATTGCAACATCTGGTCAATCACTCTAAATCTCTATTCTTTCTCGAAAACTTGACCCCTTCGTTGATCTTAAGTTCCCCGTTCTCAAAAGAAAGTATCCATTTCTTGACAAGTTAGTATATTTTACCCTTCAAAAACACACATTCTTCCGTCGTATGGCTAAAGTCACCATGATGGTACCTGCATAGAACCCTGGTACCAAACATATTCGGATTGAAATAAGCATGTCGCTTTATGGGAGGCAGCCTCAAGAGCTTGTTCTGAACTAACATGGGTAGTAGCTCAGAATTTGACATCGGGACTAATATCTTCGTCCTCTTGTTACTCCCTTTTGTATTTTTATCATTCGTCGTCCCCCTTTTTCTTGAACAAAATTCCCCTTCTTTGAGAACGTCATTATTCTCAAGCACTGTCATTTTGGGGGAATTTTCTAGAACTGCTCCTGACTTTTCAAACTGGTTCAGAACAATACATTTCATGGAAAAGTTGTGGTAATGATAATTGCTGACATTTTTAAATTTTGCTGACGTCGGCAATTTCGCTTTATCCACCCCTATTATTGTGGTGACTTGACATTCCCTCAATTTTATAGTGCTAGCCATAGTTAGGAAATTAATCTTCAGACCTATACCCATTGTCACAAACTCTAACACTCCGAGATCTAGAAGGTGTTGAACTTTACGCTTGAAACTCACACACTTCTCGTTGGAATGACCATAAATTCTGGCATAGTAATCGCGACTATCTTTTTCGTTGAACCATCTCGGATATGGAGGTGACTGAGCTTTGACAAAGCATGGTGCAACCAGTCGGGCGTGTAGCAACTTAGAGAAAAAATCTTGGTATGTGAACGAACTTGGAGTGAATTGAAAGTCCTCTACTTCTTGCCTTTCTTTTGAGAACTGAAAGTTGGGTTTGCCAACAAATGAAGAGATTTTTGTGGTTCTACCCTATCTGTCTTTTCATTCATTGACGAAGAAAAATCTTTTAAGAGAGAGTTATCGGTCTTATCCATCACCAGTTTGGCGGGACATTCAGAGGCGACACCGCCTACCTCACACTGGTTGGTGATAGCTTGGTTTTAATCAGATAAGGTATCTCTCACTACGAAGTTGTAGCCCTGACTTTCACTTATCTTTTCAATCTCTTCATTTACAATAGAGACTTCAGTCAATCTTGCCATACACAATGGTTTGAATTCCTAACTTAATGAAGACTTGACTCCTGACATATCCATCTTTGTCCTCATTGCATCCACCTCTTCAAGAGCACTCACTTCCTGACCCCCGTGGCTGGAATATAGATTAATTTTCACACTAGGTCCTTCACATTTCAAGACTCCATCTTTTGACATGCTTTGTACCACTTTCTTGAATATCGGGCAATTCTCTATTATGTGTCCCACTGTTCCGGTGTAGAAATCACAGTGTGTATTAGGGTCATACCATACTAGGTACGACGATTGAAAGGGAGCAACAAGATATGGTCGAACCAAATCGGCCTTGCATAGTTGCGAGTACAACTCTGCATCCGAAATTGGTAAATGAGTGAATGATTCTTTCTCTATTTCCTCTCTGGGACCCCTAGTCTTTTTTCTATTCGAGCCTTGCACATTTGGGATATGGCCTAGGGTGAGGCGCTCATTGGCTCCTTAGGGGCTTCGTAAGTGTCTATGCTATTAACCTCCTGATTCATTTTCTTAAATTGCTTCTGAGCTGGTTCTTGATCCTTTGGCATAGACAAGATTTTCAAGAGAGAATTTTTAATCTTATCTAATGCCAATTTAATGGGACATTTGAAAGTAGTGCGGACTATCTCATACTGGTTAACGATGGCTAGATCTTCATCAGACAAAGTCTCTTCCGCTGTTAATTCACAATCCCAATTTTCACTTGTTTTTCCCATCTTCCTTTGATCGAACGAGCCTTCAGTCAAGCTCTTTCCTTTGGCCATACTACTCAGTAATTTATCGATTTACCCCCTAGTTTCCTCTTGGATCTTCTTTATATGTGTTATTATCTCTCTCTGATTCCAAACCAGATGTTCTTGGAGCTGTTCGAGCTTATCAACCATAGCCACTAGGTCATTCATGCTTCTGAAGCTGTATTGGTTTAAAGTCTTTCCTTTGCTCTTGCTATTTTCTAAGACGGGTGCCCTTCCCAAACTGGTTTCCGCTTTAGCAAAACTGTCTTCTATTTACTTTTTTCGTGGTCGAGCAAAGTATGAATGTGGTATCTTTAATTACTGTCACAAAATTCCCCAACATTAATATTGTTGTTTAATTGCTTAATGCATGATATATGCTTTATGCAATGCATGGAGCAAATAAAATGCATGGATGTATGTATATAAGGGTATTGATTCCCTTAGTGGTCACCCTTGAACAACTTTCATTGAAGACTAAAAGGTTCTCATTACAAAGAAAGAAAACTCCTTCAAATATGCCCGACCCTAACTCTTAACTCTTCGATAGCTTCAAGCATCTGAAAGAACCTGGGCGCTTCCTCTATGTCGGGGGTTACAAAAAGAAAGAGGGCTTCAGTCTTATTGGCTAGGTTTCTCACGTGCCGAGCAACCTCTTGCACTTGCACCATTAGGTCGGTATAGTACTGGTCTTAATCTTGAATCATGCAAGTGGCATTGCGAAGACGTCTCAACCAATAATTGTTTTCTCCCTCGGCGGCTTCTTCAAGAACCACAATTCTTCTGAGGTAATCTTGGACTGTGGCCTCTAATGCCTCAATCTGAATCAGAGTATTTTATTCTCTCGCAAAGTAGCTTGAAGCTTAAAAAAGCTATTTTGAGCGCGATATTCATGAAGAGACCGACCTAGCTCCCTAACTCTTTCTTCTAGCGAGCATTCTGGGATTGACTTTAACAAGTTATCGAGGGTAAAATTATACAGGCCTTGCATCTTAAATAGTTGATTCTTACTTTCTTGGGACTTTCTCTTCCATGGGGTAGCATCCATTACTCGTTTTTCTTTTCCAATTTCTTGTTTAGCCATTGCTTACGAATGTTACTTTGGTAAAGAGCATTTTTTTCTTTTGAAATTTGTGTTGAGCTTCCTTAACTGTTTAATTATCCTGTCTCGCTCATCCACATCTAAACTGACCCGATAAAGTCTGCTTGCATGTTCGGTTTGCAAAGCATCCATCTTTGTCTTCACCTCTTCTAGCTCACTTCTTAGGATGTTAGCCTCGGAATGAACCATTCTTAAATGTTCTTTAAGTGACATAGTTGACCCTTGATCGGGTTTTGAAGTCTTGTCATTAATTCTCTTGTGCATCCAAAAGGTATAGTCTGGGGTGAACATACACTTGCTGTCTTCTTCCACCTTTATGCGATAGAGGTGATCCCAAGCTCTAGACCCATCTTGAACATTCACCTTATATTCATTCTTAAATGAGAACTTGGAAATACTTAAACCAACGGTGACAGGCACAAACTGTCAGGAACCGAATTGCCTTGACACATACAAAAAAACGCAAGCGATCCCACCATATAAGCCTATCATTATTAGCCAATCATAGTCTCCACAACTATATAAGAAATGAATGATGCTACCAAGTCAAGGCACCCTCCACACAATGTCCTCATCTTGAATATTCTTGAAGATGGCCGACCATTTCTGTTTATCTGGCTCTTCCCACCATTCTTTTGCTAGGTATTCTCGCAAAGGGGAAAATTTCCAAAAATTATCCCGTGTAGCACCTTTGTCGGTGTCTTCCAAAGGTGACTTCAAATCCATACTTGAAGTAACTGTGCACATCTTCTAAAGCGTCATTCTTCATGCTTTCGGCCAAAACTCTAGGGAAAATAATCAAACCATAGATCCCCAAAGTGAATAAATCAATCTTCATGACTTCTTCCAGGTGTATCGGTATGATATCTCGGATGTACTCCCATGAAAAAGCAGTGATGTCACCTCAAACCTGAATCAAACCTTTAACCCAATCTTCGCTAATCCCGGCCAACGTTCTAAGCTTCAAAGGGTAATTCTGAGACCTAGACGGTTTTGTGTAAATCCAATTTTCATGAATGTTCTTCTGATTGAGCAAATCTATATATTCTTCGATCATAGGCATCAAATCTTTCCCGTTGAAGGTGAAGCAACAGAAGGCTAGATTCCAAAATTGAAAGATGGCTCGGAGCATAGGCTGATTGATTCGAACATATATCAACTGTGCTATGTCACCATAATTTTCTCATAACAAATTTTATAGTCGTCGGTCCCATCCTTCCCAAATTTGTTTCAAATCCCATAGGTCCTTTTATTGTAGAGTAATATATGTATACCCCGCCATAATGCGCTCACTCGGTAGACTGTCACCTTGGACTCTTTGGTTGAATTCAGACCAATGTCAAAATGCTGAGTTAATTTCCTCCTTCTTATGGTACCTTTTATCCATGATGAAAGATTTCAACTTGGCAAACCACTCGAATCAACACCCTTATGTCATGCAATGTAGATGCAAGCAAGTTAAAGTGTGATGATTTCAAAACAAATGCATATAAATGCAAAGTAAATACCCTAAATGAATAGATATTGATTTAGACATGGTTTCCAAGGAACAACACCCACGAATATATGGGAGAAATTTGCAACTTTGAATATTGCACTTAATTGACGTCTAGGTTACTAGATTTTCTCTCGATCCATGAACGATTTCCACTGTGTCCACTATTCTCGGGTCATTACCTCATGACAGTATAATGCGAGTGAATAAATAATTATGTTATGCAATGCTGATATGATGCCAAAAGAAAACACTGGTTAGTATGAAATATTCACAAGACAAAATATACTCGATGTGCGTTTAGCACAAAATGAACTCTATCGCGGGATATTATGATTTCTAAGGTTACCGCAGGCTCTAAAGGGGTGGGTTTTTTTATGTTTTCTACATGCAGTTTTGGTTCTAAAAGGTACCCGAACTGTCTTCGTTGTCATCTTCTAAAGAGTAACAAGGCCCCCGATCATCACCCATTATAGGCTCCTTTCAACCGAGTTCAATTCAGGAGGACCCTTTTGCTATGTCCGTACGGGGAAACAATATTCCCATGAAAACATAGGGTAGTCGAGCCCCGAAGGTACTTACTAGGCCCGTACGGAGGAACAATTCTACACGAAAGCACTAGCATTTTCCCCCACTTAAAATGATGTGTTTAAATGTCGAATTTTAAATGCGTTAAAATAAACTCGCATTCATAAACGGATATCAACTTAATCGTCACTTTAATTTACAATTTCCGATGTTAATAAAGCGGTAATAATTATTTTTGTTCTTTTTAAAAAATGGTCTGACTCTCTTTAGTTTTAAAAAATCAAAACCATTCGCCAGCTGTAGTGCCCTATTTTTTTCAAATTCGAATGTAAATCTTAAGTCGAATGAGATCGTTAAAAAGGAGTAGTTGGTTTCCTTTTATTATTTTTTGGTTTGGAAAATATTTGGAAAATGGGGAATACTTTAAAAAATCGTGTTTTTGAAAAACAATAAAACTTGGAGTCGCCTCCCGCCGCTGAGGTAGGTCGGACGCCATAAAACCAGAGATTCGTTTGAAAGTAGGTTCGGGAGTCGGTTACGGATGGGGAAGGTTTTGGTACCCCTATACCGCCCAAAAATTGGTACCGTAAAAAATAAATAATTACCGCTTTGTTAATATCGAACTTTTCGAATTAAAGTGACAATTAAGTTAAGATCCGGTTATACATGCGAGTAAATTTTAAGGGCCTCGTTATTCGAAAGTAAAGCGCAAAACCACTATCACTACGTTTGATACTGGCCGCGTTTACCCCCAAATAACAAGGCATCGCATTAACATTTTATATTCCGATATGCATCTTGAACAACATGGTAAAACAAAGAGGTAAACAAAACATAATTAAAGCACTTACATGTTAAATATACGAATGTTAAGCATACATGGACATATACGTACAAAAATCACGGCAGTAGTTATATATATATACTAACATTACATACCATGTGATGTATATAAAAAAGTTGAAAACCCTAGATTTTGTCCAAGATAAAAACTATATACTTTATTATGTAACTATATTATGTAAACTTGTTATATATATATATATATGTAATATTTCAAGTTGTTTATTACATAATAAAATGAAAACATGTATTATATCTAAAATCCATATACTCAATACGTTACACGTAAAACATATACACATATATACATTAAAACTGTAAAGTATGTATCATAAAATGCATAAAATATATATATTACACACATTATGCAAAAAACTATACGTCGTACTGATTAGTACTTAAATTATGCATTATTCTATCTCTAATTACTCCTTGATTGATTGTTTTAAGTTGTTAATGTGGACATTTTTGTTCATTTTCCATGCAGGACAGTAGATTACATGAATGTTGCTTAAACTGCTGAAATTGTGCAATTTTTGATTTTCTGGATTCATGGCTAGATTAGTGGGCATGAATCTGGGTATGAAAGTCTAACTGGACGCCACGTCAACAGCTTCTAGAAGACGCCATGTCAGCAGCAACGATAGCTTATCAGCCGCATATCAGATAACTTATCAGCCGGATTTTAAATTCAAACTTTAGAATTATCTTTTGTAATTAATTTAAATAATTTGGGATTTATCTCTTATCTCTTTAGGGTTATTTTATGGTTTTAGGCTGCTATAAATACCCCATTTGGGGCAAACTCAAAAATTATCTCACATTCTCATTCTTAGCTTTGTTTTTACTTTTAAGGTTTTATAAAGTTCTTTCTTTTCTTTAGTTCTTGCTTTAAGTTTTTATATATTTTTCTTTTATAATGCTAAGTATGATTTTTCCCATAATCATACTTAGCTTTTTCCATAGCCTAGGGCTAAAGCAATGACTCAATTCCAACGTGAGGATTGAAAAGCACTTAAACAATTTCGGGTATCTCCCTTAGTTTTCTAAACTTAATTTCAAAATCAAAATGATTTCAAAACCAAAGATTGACGTTAGTCAGGATGTTGTTTTGGTTAAATGCGTGGGAGGAAGGATCGGCTATTGAAGCGCATTCGACTTCTTGGGAACACACTTAGCAAAATTGTTTGCTAAAAGGAAACTGAGATCGAAATCAGTTATTATTGAAACAACGTAGTCCGAGTCGGCTTACTTATTTATTTTTGATCTACAACATTGTTGTTTATTAGATCAATTTCCAAAATCGATATCAAAGATGGAACTTGGGTATTCGGTATACAAGGCACAGTCACAAGGATTAATCCTTGTAGGCGAGTAACCAACGTGAACCCCGAAGTGAAAAATCCTTATTCCAATAATCCGAGGAAGCTGAGTCAAAGCAAAAGCCCGAGGCTAATCTTTACCATATTGAATCCACTTCTTAATCTTCTTTACAATCTCTTATTATTTCTACTCAATTCCACAAATCCCCACCATATTTAAATATTATTCAACTCTCTTCTCGACTCACCGATTGAACAAACATAAATCAGGAAGTTCTCTTAGTCCCTGTGGTATCGACCCTTACTTCTCTTTTACTACGTTTGAATTCTTTTATTTATTATTTAAGAAGAATGAATTATTTTGACGTGAAAATGACGCATGTCAAATTGGCTCGACAACGGCGAAGTTACTGATTATTTTTGTTTGATTTATGACCATAAGGAATCTAGGAGAACAAGCAGAATATAATCCGGAGATCGAATCATACACCCGAAGACTACACGCCCAAACACTTCGGGAGAAGAAGCAAAGATCGCGAAAACAACAACTAGAACGAGATTTAGAAATAGCATCTGAAGCAGAATCATACTTCGACCGCACAACCAAAGAACCAGTTCCAATGGGAGACAACGACTAAACTATTCGACAACTGACTGCGGCCACTGATGATAACCAGTCGATGTGCATAACATTCCCGAATGGCGAGACACCATTCGCTCTCAAGACATGCTTAATACACCTTTTACCAACCTATCACGGTTTGCCAAGTGAAAATCCACATAAACATCTAAAGGACTTTCACATGGTCTGTTTAAGCACAAAACCCCAGGGAGTTTCTGAAGATCAAATAAAACTTCGCGCCTTTCTTTTTTCTCTAGCTGATATTGCTAAGGATTGGCTATTTGATTTACCCTTCAACTCGGTTTCAACTTGGACTGACATGGCTCGCCTTTTTCTTGACAGGTTTTTCCCAGCAGCTAAGGCAAAATATCCTGAGTATCCGACAAAAGGATACTGAATCTTTATATGACTACTATGAGCGTTTCAAAAAGCTATGCGCAAACTGTCCGTAACATAGATTGTCTGAACAAACGCTTCTCCAGTATTTTTATGAATGATTAACACCCATGGACATGAAAGTGTAGACGCAGCAAGTGGAGGAGCTCTTGTTAACATGACTCTGACGGCGGCAAGAACGTTAATATCTACTATGGCCCCCAACTCGCAATGATTTCACCCTTCAAGTGAACCATCTCGACAGGTTCATGAGGTAAGTACAGTTTTGCTGGAAAACAAAATTGATAAATTAGCTGATATTGTTCAATCTCTTGTTGCAGATAAAATAATTGCAGCCATGCTTTGTGGGATATGTACGAGTCCAGAGCATCCGATGGACTGCTGTCCGATTATACAAGAAGAGGACACTGCGCAAGTGAATGCCATAGGAAATTTTTCAGGACATCCAAAAAGACAATACAACCCCAACGCCAACTCGTATAATCCAGGTTGAAAAAACCATCCGAACTTCAGTTATGCTCAAAATCAAAGGCAAAGTCAACCATATCAGTAAAGACAACCCACTCAACAATAATATTAACAACCGGAGTCATCATTAGAATCCATCGTTGAACTGTTGGTAATATCCCAAAAGAAGTTTCAAACCCGCACTGAGGTCCACCTACAAGATTTGGACAAACAAATGACCCAGTTGGCTCAAACTGTGGGGAGACTAGAGTCGCAAGGAATACTTCTTTCTCAAACGGAGTCAAATCCGAGAGAGAATGTTAGTGCTATCACCCTCCGAAGTGGAACCGTTGTCACACCTGAAGTCCCAAAAGAGAATGCCGCACGTTCTAAGAAAGGGAAGGAAAAGCCACTCTCCGACGTCCAAGGTACATCTTCATCGCCACCACCACATCCTCCTCCTTCTCATGAAATCGCACCACCCTTCCCATCAAGATTGATGAGGCGTGACAAGAGAGCCGAAGAGAAGGAAATCTTAGAGGTGTTCTAAAAAGTACAAGTCAACAAACCTCTCCTAGAAGTAATCCGACAAGTGCCAAGGTTTGCCCGATTTCTAAAGGAGCTTGCACCACAAAGAGGAGACTGACTGGCCACAAGAAGGTAAATCTGGGAGAACATGTCTCAGCAGTATTTCAGTGAAAGCTTCCACCAAAGATGAAAGAATGTTCGTTATACCTTGCAAAATAGGAAATGTTTTAATTAAACATGCAATGTGCGACTTAGGAGCTTCGATTAACGTTATGCCACTTTTTGTTTATAAAATGATTACTAACGAACTTTTGAAGGAAACAAGAGTAACTATCCAGTTGGTTGATCGTTCTATTATCTATCCGGAGGGAGTGCTTAAAAAGGTTTTAGTGAAAGTCGATGTTCTAATTTTTCATGTCGTCTTCTATGTCATCGACATGGAAAACGATTGGACGAACACTTGCTCTGAGGTACTTTTAGGCCGACCCTTCCTAAGCACCGCATATACAAAGATTGATGTGAGAAGTGGTATATTAACAATGGAATTTGATGGTGAGGTCGTAGAATTTGATGTTTATAAAGTAATGAAATACGCAGATCAAGTTGAAAGAATTAATTCTATCAATATTATTAATCCCTTAGTTGATGAATTTATTGAAACTAATTTTTTCGATAATTTTTACAGGGATCTTGAACTTTGCCGCAAAGAGGAAGAAAGGGAGTTTGAACATATTTTTTCTATCAATTCTAACTTATTTTTATCTCCCTCTAAAACTAAAATGTTACCTTCTGTTTTGCCGGCACCAGAGATAGAATTAAAACAGTTGCCGTAGCACTTGAAATATGTCTTTTTGGGAGAAAATGAGACCTTACCAATGATCATCTCAAACAAGTTGTCCGAAGAAGAAGAGAATGCACTAGTGAAGGTATTACGCACGCACAAGGAAGCCATAGGATAAACTATTGCCGATATTAAGGGACTTAGTCCCTCAACTTGTATGCATAAGATTAAAACGGAAGAATGAGCGAAACCCTCTAGACAAGGACAACGCCGTTTGAACCAACCAATGATGGAGGTAGTAAAAAAAGAGATACAAAAACTTCTTGATGCAGATGTAATCTATCTTATTTCTAACAGTGACTAGGTAAGTCCAATTCACGTGGTACTTAAAAAGACCGGAGTGACAGTGGTCCAAAATTTCGAAGGAGAGTTAGTTCCAATGTGTGTACAAAATGGATGGAGAGTCTATTGACTACAAGAAGTTGAACTCTCTCACTAGAAAATACCATTTTCCTCTTCCTTTTATAGATTAAATGATTGAGAAATTAGCTGGTAAAACTCATTATTGTTGCCTTGATGGTTTTTCAGGTTTTTTCTAAATTCCAGTTGCGCCAGAAGACCAAGAGAAAACAACTTTTATTTGCCCGTTCGGTATATTTGCATATCGACGGATGCCCTTTGGCCTTTGTAATGCACCGGCCACTTTCTAGAGATGCATGTTGAGTATTTTTTTTGACTATGTGGAGAAGGGCGACGAAGTCTTCATGGATGACTTTACGGTATACGGTAGTTCTTTTAATGAGTGTCTTAGTAATTTAACTAATGTGCTTAATAGATGCCTAGAATTTAATCTTGTTTTGAATTATAAAAATGCCATTTTATGGTTGATAAGGGGGTTAATTTTGGGACATATTGTGTCATCTAATGGAATTGCCGTTGATAAGGCCAAGACCGATATTATACGCTCACTACCTTACCCCACAACTATGAGGGAGGTTCATTCTTTTCTTGGCCATGCAGGTTTCTACCGAAGATTTGTTAAAGATTTTCCAAAGCTAGCGCGACCGTTGTGTGAGCTGTTACAAAAAGATAAAGTCTTCGACTTTAATCCTGAGTGCAAAAAATCTTTCGATGTACTCAAAAAAGTTAACCACGACACCAATCGTCAAAGCACCAAATTGGGAATATGATTTTGAGCTTATGTGTGACGCATCCGATATGAGCGTTGGAGCTGTTCTTGGACAAAGAACCACATGTTATCGCCTATGCTTCAAGGACTCTGGACTCCCCTCAGAGAAATTACTCCACAACATAAAAAGAATTACTTTCTATTGTTTTTAATTTAGAAAAATTTAGATCTTATTTGCTTGGAACTAAAGTGATTGCTTTTTCTGACCATGCAGCTTTGAAGTACCTTATGAGCAAAAAAGAGGCAAAGCCAAGGCTTATCCGATGGATCCTACTTTTACAATAATGGAAATTAAAGACAAGAAGGGAAGCGGGAATCTCATAGCTGATCATTTAAGTCACATTTCTATTTCTACAGCCGATCTGCCAATTAACGATAAGTTCCCGAAAGAACATTTGATGTTGGTGCAGAAAGTGGTTCCATGGTTCGCAGACATGGTAAATTACTTGGTCACATGTAAATTACCCTTAGACTTGCCTAGATCTGGAATTAATCGACTAGAGTAAGAGTCCCAATATTATATTTGTGATAAGTGTCAACGTGTAGGGAATTTAAGCCGAATGAATGAATTACCTCAAAATTCAATTCACGCTGTGAGATTTTTGATGTGTGGGGAATCGATTACATGAGTCTCTTTACTTCTTCATTTGAAAATTTTTATATCATTCTTGCAGTTGATTATGTTTCTAAATGGGTACAAGCTAAGGCTACCCGAAATAATGATGCTAGAACCATTGTTAATTTTTTGAAAAATTCTATCTTTTCCAGGTTTGGCACACTACAAGCGATAATTAGTGATCGAGGAACTCATTTCATCAACAAGGTAATTGACGCGCTCATGAAAAAGTTTAGAGTGACTCAAAGAATTGCCACTGCTTACCATCCGCAGACCAACGGACAAGCGGAAGTGTCAAACCGCGAGATTAAAGCAATTCTTGAAAAGATTGTAAAACCGGATCGTAAAGATTGGAGTATCAAGTTGTCCAACGCGTTGTGGGCATACCGGATGGCTTATAAAGGTCCTATTGGGATGTCGCCGTATCGACTCGTTTTCGGTAAGCCATGCCATTTTCCGGTTGAATTGGAGCATCGAGCTTTTTGGGCAGTTAAGCAATGTAACATGGAGATGGAAGCAATTGGAGAAGGGCGGAAGCTACACATCCAAGAATTAGAGGAAATTCGACGAAACGCTTACGACAGTGCTCAAATATTTAAAGAGAAGACGAAAGAATTCCACGATCGAAGAATATCCTTTAAATCATTTACAATTAACCAAAAAGTTTTGTTGTTTAGTTCAAAACTTAAACTTTTTGCAGGCAAACTTCGATTGAAATGGCTCGGCCCATTTACAGTAACTCAGATTTTCCTCATGGCGTAGTGGAGATAGAAAACAATTCTAGAGCTCGATTTAAAGTAAACGGAAAGAGGTTGAAGTCGTATTATGAGAATGCTCCGGTAGGATTAGCTGAAGAGATCGAATTAAAAGAACATACGCTTTAAAAAATCGGGTCGTCAAGTTAACGACGTTAAATAAGCGCTGGATGGGAGGCAACCCATTTTAATTTATTTTGTTTATTTCTTTTTGTTACATTTTTTCTAAATTTATTTTCTTTCTTTCTATTTTAGTTTTGAATTAAATCTTCTGCTATCCCTTGTTGCTGATCGTATTTTGCATCGATAATGTACAGGTTTTTGCAAGCATGGAGCACGTTAGCATTTCCCTTTTAATTGGTGCACTATAGTTGGCCCCTATTCAAATATTAGAATCAAATATTAAAATTTCCCTATCATAATCGGTCAAATTTTGACCTAATCTTGTTGCTTTGTGAGATTCTGTGGGCCCCACTTGTGATAAGATATCATAATCCCTCCCAAATTCAGTTTTTTACGTTTCCCAGACCTAAACTATTACCCTTCTTTCTCAGCCGCTTCATCAACGATCACCATCTTCTTCAAACCTCAACCACCTTCCCTTGCTTCGTTTGTTTCTTTCCAATCGGCAATGGTACGCATAAGAGATCAAACCTGCCGGATCACGCCGGTGGTGGCTGCCGCCGTTTTATAGTGCCTTCGATGATCGACATCTCGAACAGCTCAGACTCACTACCACAACCCGTCTCCGTGCCTCAAACAGCCGCGCGCTCGCTCGCCACCCCCGAGCCGACAGCAACGTCGTCTGACTTTATGATGCCGCCAGAACCAAGCCCCGCGACCGACATCAATCGGGAAGTATTTTTACCCTCTCTCTCTTGCACTTTATTTTTCCATAATGGGACATTATGATTAAGTGAGGGGTGGAATTAGAAATCAAATTGACTCCCACTTATGCTTTGCGATTCAAATTAAGTTGTTTCTTGATTAGAATTGTTGATGACCTTGGTTGCTAGTCTCTTGTTTGATTTAATTTCTTTGCATTTCTTTGTGAATTCAATCTTGTTCTTGTTGAATTTAAGATGCATGATAGCATGGCATGACTAATTTATGTAAATTTTCCTTGGTCGTTTTATGAATTTGTTGATTGAATTGGATGCATGACTTAGTTCAATAGACCTTTCGTGTGAGTTTTGAGCCTAACGAGCTTATATTTTTATTCTTGCTCTTTGTTTCAATTGAGTGTGCCAAACTAATTGATTGCGTTCTAGAACTTGTAACTCGATGCTTGTTGAGACTACACATTTTGATTACGATGCTCTAATATGATAGAGGCATTAGGATTAAACCAACTTCTCTTACCAAACAAAATAGCCTACCCTTTTATTTATTTTCTACTTAGTGAACCATTTTTGAGCCTTTAATCCTTTTTCTTTGTTTACCGTATCATTAAGCCAAACCTATTTTATTTTTGTTTTCCTTTCAATTATTTTTTGTCACCCTTTTTCAGGACAAGTTGAGGTTATTCCAAAGCGAAAAAAGAGAGAAAAATCATATTCGAAAAAAAAAACACACTGTGCAGAAAAATAAACAATGTAATGCAGAAAGAAAACTGTGCAGAAAGAAAACATTGTGCAGAAAAATAAATCAATGCAGTTTGGTTCGAACAGTGCAGAAAAATACAGCGTAGAAAAATTACAGAACTGTGCAGTGCAGTTCGAATATACTGTGATGTTCGAACAGTGAAAAAAGCAGAAAAAACAGAAAAAAGGACAGTTCGAATGAAAAAAAATGATTGATTTCTTCTCCTCTCTTCGAATAAATTATTTGGAATAATTTTACTTGCTTTGACTTTTTAAACCTCATTTTCGGCCTTTTATCCTACCCGAACCTTAACCCCGTTACAACCCATTTTAAGTCATCTTGATTTTTGCATCATTTTTATATTAAGTAGTGGAGATTAGATCTAGTTACAAGCCTATGGTAATGAGTTGATTAGTTTAGGCTTGAGCGATTCTCTTACCCGAAATATTTGAGCAAAATGAGTGAACCAATATGATGAGCTAAGCTTGTATTCTTTGAAATTGGTAGACAATTGAAATGCCTTGGTCAATTTACACTTAGTTGATTATGCCATGATTGATTGATCTTGAATTTCAACATTTACTTGATTTAGTTTACTTTAGAAATCTTGGAAATTCTTTGAAATTGGAGTTGGCAATTTAAGGTTTTTAGCATGATAATTGAGAAATGCTTGAGGACAAGCATTGAATAAGTGAGGGGAAATTTGATTAGTGCTTAAATTATGCATTATTCTATCTCTAATTACTTCTTGATTGATTGTTTTAAGTTGCTAATGTGGGCATTTTTGTTTATTTTCCATGTAGGACAGTAGATTCTAGGAATGTTGCTTAAACTGCTGAAATTGTGCAATTTTTGATTTTCTGGATTCATGGCTGGATTAGTGGGCATGAATTTGGGCATGAAAGTCTGACTGGACGCCACATTAGCAACTTTTAGAAGACGCCACGTCAGCAGCAATGATAGCTTATCAGCCGCATATCAGATAACTTATCAGCCGAATTTTAAATTCAAACTTTGGAATTATCTTTTGTAATTAATTTAAATAATTTGGGATTTATCTCTTATCTCTTTAGGGTTATTTTTAGGCTGCTATAAATACCTCATTTGGGGCAAACTCAAAAATCACCTCACATTCTCATTCTTAGCTTTGTTTTTACTTTTAAAGTTTTATAAAGTTTTTTATTTTCTTTAGTTCTTGCTTTAAGTTTTTTATATATTTTTCTTTTATAATGCTAAGTATGATTTTTACCATAATCATACTTAGCTAAGTTTTCCATAGCCTAGGGCTAAAGCAATGACTCAATTCCAACGAGAGGATTGAAAAACACTTAAACAATTTCGGGTATCTCTCTTAGTTTTCTAAACTTAATTTCAAAATCAAAATGATTTCAAAACCAAAGATTGACGTCGGTCAGGATGTTGTTTTGGTTAAATGTGTGGGAGGAAAGATCAGCTATTGAAGCACATTCGACTTCCTGGGAACACACTTAGCAAAATTGTTTGCTAAGAGGAAACTGAGATCGGAATCAGTTATTATTGAAACAACGTAGTCCAAGTCGGCTTACTTGTTTATTTTTTATCTACAACATTGTTGTTGATTAGATCAACTTCCAAAATCTATATCAAAGATGGCACTTGGGTATTCGGTATACAAGGCACAGTCACAAGGATTGATCCTTGTAGGCGAGTAACTGACGTGAACCCCGAAGTGAAAAATCCTTATTCCAATAATCCGAGGAAGGCGAGTCAAAGCAAAAGCCCGAGGCTAATCTTTACCATATTGAATTCACTTCTTAATCTTCTTTACAATCTCTTATTATTTCTACTCAATTCCACAAACCCCACCATATTTAAATATTATTCAACTCTCTTCTCGACTCACCGATTGAACAAACATAAATCAGAAAGTTCTCTTAGTCCCTGTGGGATCGACCCTTACTTCTCTTTTACTACGTTTGAATTCCTTTATTTATTATTGGTTAGATGAAGTCTTTTACTAAGTAGTTGTTCATCCAATAGGATTCAAGTATCCATCTAACCAATGAGAGTAAAGCCTCAATGAGGAAGGAGTTGAGATTTTTATTTATTTTTGTATTTTTTATATTATGTAAAATCTTATATAATGGGCTATGTAATTTTAGGCTTAGGGTATAAGGTTTTGGGTATTAAAAGGGTTAATGTGGATTAATTTTATTTCGAGCATTTTAATTTAAACCGGACAAAATTTAGTGTCTACAGCATGAGAGTGAATTTGATGAGATTCCAAAGCATATAAGTTTGAGTAATAATCACACACCACTACTTTGATAAATGCTTTGCTTTTTCCCTTTATACAAAGCTTTAGTTGTAGGCTTAACTCAGAAATAGGTTCTCAAAATTTACACTTTTTTTAAGATAGGTGTCTAATGTGTTTTTTTTTGTTAAAATAGATACTTAAAGTTTCATTCCATTAGTATTTTAAGGTAACACCGTTAAAAAAATTCATCACCCAATCCGAATTTAACATATGTCTTTTTTTTAATAAAAATGAGAAAAAAGAAAATATTTTAAAAAAATTTAAAAAGTCTTAAAATTTCCAAAAAAAATCTCAAATTCCTAAAACCTCAAAATCCCAAAATTGACGCCACTACCATCGTTGATAGTCTCGCCGGATCCCTCCACCGTTGTCACCTAAGGCCATCGCCCATTCCCTAAACCACTCATCGTCGATAAACGGTGAGAGGCGTGACAATCGGACATCGATTGACTATAGCCTTTCGTGTTTGTCGTTCAACGTCCGATTGACACCCCTTCCGCTGATGTATCGAAAATTGGTGGTTGGGAGAAATGGACGGTGGCCTCAGGTGATGGTGATGGCGGCGTTCGCGAGGCTATCGACATCGATAGTGGCATCAATTTTGGGTTTAAGATATTGGGACTATTTTGTAATTTTTGAAAATTTTGGGATTGTAACACCCTCGACTCGGATGTGACATTTGGGCCTCAAGCCCAAACCCAAAACCATAAATTTTTTCAAATTGGATTACTCCAACAAGTAATTCGTAAAAACATTTAAAGCCAACAATTGTGAATTTAGATAAGAAATCAAAATAGTACAAAAGATCTCCAAATTAAATTTAAAACATTTGAATGTACGATTTAATTACTACAATTTCAAATAAGAAGATACTAACTCCAGTATGTAAGGTCCTATGAATACATAGCCCACTAAACTCAAATATCGTACTCTAAAGATCACCATGTGCTAGAATCTCGATCTGATAGTGCTACTCGATCCCACGATACAACGCCCAACCTATGCACGAAAACAACGATTTCAAGCGTTGAGCTTACAAAGCTCAGTGGTACACATCTACTCTACTATACTTCATGTTAATCATAAACGTAAGCATGCAAGTTATTATGAGCAATAAGAAGAGATAAATAACATGTGGCGCTACCATAATCGCCTAAACACATATCAAGCATATAGCAACATCTCAAATAACATAAGCACATCAATAAAACAAACCAAGAGTGAGGCCCAATGTCACCCGACATTGGGAGACCCACCCATGCTTGGAATCTTACATCGAGCGGGTATACTCAGAATCTCACAACAATTCTATCAGAATCTCACATTGAGTGGAGCTCAGAATCTCGCATCGAGCAAATATTATCACCTGAAATCTCACATCGAATGGCTTTCATTTTATCACTCGGAATCTCACACCGAGTGGCATTCATGTGTTGCAACACTCACTCACTGGGTATCCGGATCCCACTAAACAAAGACATATAACCAAACAAGTACCCACACATGGCACAACCACACATGATCTACCAAGGACCCCTAAGGTTATTATTACAAGCAATCACCCAAGCTTTACTAAGTTGTTGATGCATTATGGAGAAGTGTATAATTTATCTCATTCATTGTCTTCAGTAATCCACATTATTTCATTTATCAGGGCATAATTCAATTATTAACATATACACTAATTTCCATCCTTAATTTGCATTTATAAATTATTCAATTAAGTGGGAAACGGTACTCGAATACGAGTATCAATACAGTACCTCAATCATGTACCAGTACAACTAAGCTCATACTGATATTCTATTTACAAGTTCACACAATTTCTCAACATAAGATGCACCTCGCTCGTCTCAAAGGCGCTGTAAGATGTACCCAGTTCATTTCAAGGGTACTAGAATTCGAGAATTCATTTTTCAACATAAGATGCACCTCGCTCGTCTCAAAGGCGCTATATTTAAAATCTTATTTCTAGATGTAATTGGTGGCATTTCATATTGGATGCTTGATGACACTCCATCACGGAGGTAATTGGTAACATTTCATCTCGGAAGTAATTAGTGGCACTTCATATTGTACCCTTGAGAGGAGCGAAGTACAACTTACAGCGCTCTTGAGACGAACGAGGTACATCATGTAAGCACCAAATTTTGACCGGCCCAATTACCAGACCCGTATCAAGTTAAACCAAAACCCACGCATGTCCAAATCCTAAACTCGAGTCCAATTTATTCTCTACCATTCATACCCATTTTATTCAACCCTTAAATCTCGGTCAACCTCACATGCACCCATTTCCCCCAATTATCTCACCGAATCCTCAAATATCTAAACCACTCCATGAATCCCTCAACTATCATATCCTTCTAATATTTCCATGATCCCATGATTCTCGAGTAGGTGGCCTTCTCATTCTCCTTTATAAGTACATGACAGGGGGAAGCAAAAAAAAAAAAAAAAAACAAGAAAAATGGCCTCTCGGCCATGGCTCCCATCGAGCCTCATCTCTACACCGAGTTGTTGCTTCACCCGAGCAGTGCCTACGGTCAAGGCACCACACTCGGTCACCCCACTCTCAAGGCCTTCACCCCCTAAACCTCACCATCAATTTCCATCGTCACTCAACACCACCAACCACAAGTCACACAAATCCGATCCTGCAAGAGAAGGAACGAGAATGGTGAGAAACACAAAAAGTCAGAAAAGGAGTAGAAATTGAAAAAAGAGGGGAGCTGATTCGTTACCACTCGACCGGTGGCGATCAGAGCGACGCCTAGAAAACCCGAACGGTAGAAAGCACGAGACTTTTAGTTTTATAAAACGCGCATAGGCACACCTATGATGCGTGGAGCAACGAGGCGTAAAATAACCGCCTCCCCCATTCGGGGTAAGGCAAGAAACCGAAAGCGCAACAATGCACGCGCTTTTGCAGGAAACACCGGGTGAAGCGCGTTTAACGCCTTATGAAATAAAATAAAAGGCCAAGTGATTTTATCCCACCCCACCCAACTTACCTCATTGTTATTCGTTGAAAATGGGAAAAACCTCTACTTCCAAGTAAGTCGTTCCTACTCTTTCACCTTCTTTTTTCGACCACTCTTCTCTTCTTGCCAAAGTCTCTGCATGAAATAAACTTTTGTGGTGGCTTTTATAGAAAGGATCGTTTGTTGGGAGTTGAACGATTTTTTTGCTTGATTCGTGAGCATCCGAGCGTTTCCTGACGAAGTGGTCGCCATATTCGAACTCAGGACATTGAGACGAGTCCCCTGGTGAAATTTAGAGTCAAATAGCCATCTACGACGGTGGCCGGAGTGGTGGCCGACGGCTGCATACGGTGGCTTGCTTGGTGATGGTCGATCAAACCCTACGGTTCCATGTGAGAGGTGAAGGGATTTTCTTTGTTTGTTGTTCGAAGAAAGTGAAACAAAACTAAAAGGGGAAATGGTTTCTGCCAGCTTTCACGCATAAGCTTAGGTTTTAGGGGTAATTTTGCATTTTAGGTCCTTCTTTTCTAGGAGCATTGCAGTTAGGGTTTATTTGTCAGATGAATAAAAAAATAAATAAATGTAAAAAGTGCGCCGAAAGTAGGGGCTTTTTTTTAGCTTAATTATAAAATAAGTGTTTAAATTATGTTTTTTTGTAATAAGTGCTTAAAGTATTCTTTTATTGAAATAAATGCTTAAGATTTCATTTTTAGCTGAAATAAGTGCCTAAAGTATTTTTAAATTTAAAATAGATATATAAACTTTTATTTTTGGTTGAAATAGATACCTAAGTAAGTGCCAAAAATTAACTTTAAAATAAGCTAAAAATAAAAATTTAAGCACTTATTTTAGCCAAAAAAATAGTTTAGGCACATATTTTAGCTAAAATAAAAGTTTAGGCACATATTTCAAATAAAAAATACTTTATGCACTTATTACAAAAAAGAGATATAGTTTGGTCACTTATTTTATAGTTTAGCTTTTTTTTTCTTTCATCACGCTGAATGAAGCATTTTTGGGGAAGATTTTGGCTTTTTTAGGTTTTAAGGGTGAATCACGCATTGAGCCTATGCTTGTTTAGGGGCTTAGGTTTTAGGTCTTAGTATGTTTCTTTTTAGTCATTATTTTAGTTTAGTTTCTTTAGTTTTTTGGCCCTTAGATTTTAATTAGATCCACATTCATAAAATTAATTAAAAATTAATAAAAATTCAAAATAATAATTACAGACTCATACAAGTAAGGTTCTATGAATACACAAACTACTAAATACAAGTATCATACTCTGACAACACCGCTTGCTGGAATCCCATACAGACAGTGCTCATCGACCCCGCGATCAACCTACGCACGGAAATAACAATTCCGAGCATTGAGCTTACAAAGCACAGTGGTACACATCTACTCTACTATACTTCATGCTAATCATAAACATAAGCATGCAAACTAGTACGAGCAATAAGAAGAGATAAATAAACATGTGGCGCTACCACTGGTCGTCTAAACACATGCTAACATCTTAACAATCATCAATCATGGCACACAAGGCCCAACCAAGCCTGAGATCTCAACAGATCACCAAGGCAAAAACAACATCAACAATAACAACACAACTTTGAAATGAGGCCGGGTCACAAAACATCGGTACATACACTCTGAGTGAGGCCGGGTCACGTAGCATCGGATCATACACCCTGGGTGAGGCTGGGTCATATAGCATCGGATCATACACCCTTGCTCGAAATCATCCCTCGAGCATCTACTCTCTGGGTGAGGCCAGGTCACATAGCATCGGAACATACACCCATACTCAAAATCCCTCCTCGAGTATCTTCGAATGAGGCCCGAGTCACATAACATCGGTAACCTCTATTCGGTATCTCAACTATAGTGTTGCAACACTCTTTCATTGGGTATCTAGATCTTGTCAATCAAGAAGATTCAATTCATCAAATGCCTACTCGGCATACAAGCAACACGATCCCAATGATCCCCTATTATTGCTAATCGTCAACATATTATTTATTATACATTACCAAGTTGTTAATATATTATGGAGATGTGCATATTTAATCTCACTTATCAAGGCATAGTTTAATTATTAATATTCTGTATTTACCCATATCTTATACTACATCTCAGACTATCCAGTTTATCGACATCGATACTCAAATATGAGTATCGATACAGTACCCCTAGTTAACGGTACTTACACGTGTACCGCTACCAATTAGTTCACTAGAAATTCCCAATTTTCATAAGTACCGGTACGGTCTCACCTGTACTGATATGATCCTAATCGCTTACTGGTACAACCAAAGCTCGTACCAGTACCCAATTCACGATTTTGTACAATTTCTTTAAATTACGATATTATAACACTTATTAGGTCCCTAAAGCTTATGAAAGGCGTTAAAGTACGTTGCTAGTGTATTTAATTAATTATTACTAATTATCGACTTTTTATCCATTTAATCAAATATTTATCAGTATTGTTTCTAACCAATATTCAATCGAACATATTAATTTATTTGGCTAACACGTAAGGCATCATCATAAATCGTTCATTCAACTAATCATACAATCAGATAATCATCAAGCCTCGAACTAATAGTATCAACACATTCTCATTACTCATCTCCTAACTTGCAACCACTAACATGCAAGGCAATTACACTTATGATGCTCATGAAGTATTTCGGAGTTCGAGGTGTACTAAACTTAAGTTGATATCGCTAAAATCCTCTTTCGAGCTTCTCGAATATTCCACTTGATTCGATAACCAAACCCGGATAACCCTTGTATATCAACAAATACGAAAATATATTACTTCTATGTATCTCCTATACTATTCACAAGGTCAAATGCATAAAAATAGCTTACCGAGTTTAAATTTGGCAAAACGGACAGTGCCAATGGATCTGAAACGTCGAGAAACCCCCGAATAAGGTCCCCAAAAAAAGTCAATGGTCGATCAATGCCCGGTCAACTCTCGGTCAACTCTGGTCAAAGCTTGGTGATCTAGTGCGACGCGGCGCACCATAACATCCATGCACCTGCATGAGGCAATCTGGTGTGACCATATCCATATGAAACTGGGTGCAGGATCCAGTGTGGCGCGGTGCACTGGATCCTGGTGCACCTGCCTGTAGCTGCGCACGCCCACACGTAGGAGCGGCGAGTGGTGGCGCGTGGGCGGCCCTATAGTGGACGGACGGTGACGACAAGCTCCATCCTGTCTGTTTCAGCACCGGTGGCCTTCATTTTCTATTTTGGCCGCCAAAAATACTTCATCTTGCCCTATGCTGAACTTCTCTCCTCTCACTCCCTCCAACGACGGCTCTGACAACGACGTAGCGACCACTGCCAGAAGTATTTCGACGAGCTGAAGGTGATGGTGGTGGTGGTGTCGTGAATGGAGACTCCAATGGCCGTAGATCAGAGCTCAAAGCTACCCCCCCATTTTTTTCTCTTTTCCCTCTATTTTCTCTCTTTCCCTTATCTTTTTCTTCTTTTTCCATCTTCCCTCTCCATCAAATCACCATCAACCTTTTTTATTCAAAACTCTTCCTTTTTTTTTCCTCTTTTTTTATTTACTCCCCACTTAATATCTCTTTAAAATACCATAAAGCCCAAATCCAATTATCCTTATTTTGGGCTTTCAAACATAAGGCCCAATAAATTGGGTTCAAGGCCCAATTTTGCAAGGCCCAAGATTTGGGTCGTTATAGCTCTCATCTCTTTTAAAAAAATTTTGTCCTTGAAATTTGTGTCCACCAACCAGGAGATGATGTTAACTATGACAACTCTCCAAAGTCCTTAGCATTTTTTTGCTGCGCTACACTGATCCCCCATAACACATAACCACTACTTTATCCCACAAAGGTACAAACATAGTCTCAACTGATCCCTTCTTGCAATCCTTTCTTCCATTATCTCGATTCAAAACCTCTAAACTCGACCCTTACCTGTATTCGGAACACAACTCCTCCTCAGAGGTATACCACTAGGAACAAGGGTTCAATGCTTCTATTCCACTCGCAACCTCTGACAATCGACTACCAATGTCAATCTATTACGAGTTGACATCGACTTCCCCCTACTTTGGTCCACCAAGATGGAATTCTGCATCAACCAAATAAATCTGACTGAACGGTCAATGACTCTAAAATTCATACCATTAGATTCCAACTTGTCATACAGAAACCTCGAAACTCGCTTATTGATTCCAGGGCCATCCACTACGAAAGCTAATAGCAGGCCTTTGTGGTTACTCATTAGCCATCCACAATCGATACTCAATTTTTAAAATTCATGTTTTTAACAGCACAACCAAAATCTTAACACTTATTAGAAATAACATTGTCCTTGAATGTTACAATCTTAGTCTCTAACTTTGATGGCCTCACAAACATCGCTTGTTCGGCGCAAGATTCTAGAAAAATGACAGCATCTCCACTCGCCCCAAAAGCTTACCTTAAACTTTACATGATAACTCTTATAGATAACTAAAGCCGATCTCATTAACTCGATTCATGAGAAATCTTACACTCTTAACCATAACGTGCCCAAAAACACGACATCCGTACCATCAGATCTATCATCTCCAAGGAATACCACCAAGGGATAAAGTTTCATCACAACCCTCGAATCTCATGTCAAAAGGTGTGTTTCACAACCCAACCATAACCAATCTAATCATCCTTTTTAATCTGGATCTCACCTTTGCTGAAAATATCAAACGGTACCTACCAAAGACTGTATCATTACCCAAAGAAATCCCATCAAAACTGTGCACTCATAAACCTTTACAAGTTTTATGGTCATCTATTCAATTCCCGCTGAGGAACATCGAAGCATCACAACAACTCTGAGAAATTCAATGCTTGACTTCCAACCGATGGAAAGTCAAACACTCATCATCATTCCAACACATAACTCCGCAATGTTTCTTGAACACATGATGAAAGCTTGGTATCAATTGTCGCTACCAAAATTCACCATATACTGACCAATGTACTATAAAGGGAGAATCTTTCACCTTAATATATACTTTTCTCTAAGGCACTCACAACAAGATCTCGAAGTCCATCAGAAACCATTAGACCAAATTCCAATCATAACACTGGATCCCTTAAATCAGAATCAGAAGCTAATTCTTGTGACTTCTAAAATGAATCAATTTTTAACTCAAAACTTAGCCGACAACCAAACGGGTACCAGTACTAATCGATCAGTACCAATACCAGATGAATCGAGTATCGATACTATATAGAGCTAGTATCAATGTTCCCTTACACGACTATCACTTGCGATCTTTGAGCCCCACATAGATAGCATGATACTCTAAACCGAAGTAACTTCATACAATTCATCACTTGCCAAGATCACTTACCTAGACGGTAATCGATCATGCGATCCACAACTCTTAATTACTTTGACTCGCATTGTGGTTCAAAACTTAAACTCCTTAAAGATTGAGTACCCCAAAATTCCACGCTGTTGAGGTAAGCACAACCTTCCCCCATATAGCACAAAAATATAGCCTTAACAAAACCATAAAACAACATCGAAGATCTCAAAACCTTACTCGTCTTTGATCGAGTTAGCACCACTATCACAATCAAAACAACCTCTCACAACTCAAATCTCTACTAATATTCCTCGGTTGCCTCAAAGAAACTGTGATACAAAACAAAACATTTATTAAGTCTTCAATCCTTGATTCTTTACTGATTACACGGTACCCAACCTCTCTCTCACGCACAAGGCCCTTACGATAAATATCTTGTCAACGTTCATACTTTTATATCCCTTGTACCTTCGCACATGTCACACAAAGCATCAACTTATGTTCAAGAGACAACACGATAGCCACTACCTTATTATTGCTAAAAAACTTCAAACGTCACTGCAGGCATCCATCATTACCACAACACACCCAAAAGAATGAAATCTTCATTCCAAAATTTATTTCGAAACTCTAAGCCTTTAACACTTTAACCAGAACCGTCTTATTCTCGAACCAAACTTAGAAAAGCACACAGATACCTCACAATTGGTTAAATGGGTCCTCCACCTTAGGAGACACGTAACGATCTTCTTCTATTACACGACCACTATCTAAGATTAAAGCATCACTTCAACAAACCAACTTCTTTCTAATGAGCAAGCCTATTTTCTTTTAGGCGGAACACTAAGATAAAAGGAACCTCCTTCAAGTTGCACCTTCGCAACTAAACCTCTAACTTTCTTAACTGAGTCAGTGTCCTCCGACAAAGACGATGGGCACCGACGTCCAACTTGATTTTACCTTCAATATCCATCTACGTCCTTGACAAGGAAAAAGTCATGAGGATACCTCTAAAAGGCATAAACAAACAGTCTGACAAATCTAAAGCCTTACCAATGTCGAACTGCACACATTAGCATCTGTCGAATGGTTAAACATGTCTCACAACCCCATCTGTCACTCTCAAAACAACAATCAGGTAAATTATGGTAGAGGGCAACGATCCAAACATTCTCAGTAACAAAGGTTGGGTTCCCTCGAGGTCTCGAGTACAACTCTCGACATTACTGGCTCACAGCACGTTTGATTAACCAAAACAATTCTACAGTGCCATAACTCATGAGATGGTAGCTCTCTTTCAAACCTGTAGAACGTCTAACTTGACCATACTTTAACGATCTAGTGGATCCCGAATCCACTATCTCTGATAAATGCCTTTGTAAAGGGTGACGATACCTTTCAACTATCAACGAACTTCCTTTTAAGCAATTAAAAGAGTTCACCACCCAACGTGCATCCACTAACCAATTCAAGAACAAACCATCCATACTTGAGTCACAACCGTTATTCACGCATATAACGATGAAGATTCCTTGCCACAAACTCCCATAACGCATCTAAAGGCTCCAAAGCTGTCATACTATGTGATAAGAACACCATTTAGATAGTGGGAGGAGAACACATCCTCAACTCTGACATTATTTAACTAACTCATATCTCAATAATTTAGGACAACCTTGACCCCCAGAAACGCTTTCATGAGCGACTTAACACTTATCTCGGCCCTCGCAACTACAAACATAACCATCTTAACGTCACAACATTTGTCGCACCATCAGAATTCCACTCTTAAGGAGTATGAACTTAATTTAAGGGATTGTATTCACTAGACACCTTACTAAAGCACCTATACCACCCTAGGGTTTCCTAGAACCGGCTAAACCTAAGCTCTGATACCACTAAACGTAACACCATCGACCCAGATGTCACATTTGGGCCTAAAGCCCAAACCTAAAATCATAAAGTTATTAACTTGGTTTAGCCCAAATAAAATGCTTTCTAAAAACATTTAAAGCACACGATTCAAAATAATTATATAAACGATTAAAACGTTACAAATGAGCTCCAATTAAATAAAAACATTTAAGCAATTGACTTGATTAATACAAATTCAAAATAAGAATTACAGATTCATACACATAAGGTTCTATGAATACACAACCTACTAAATACAAGTATCATACTCTGACAACACCGCTTGTTGGAATCTCATACAGACAGTGCTTCTCGATCTCGCGATCAACCTACGCACGAAAACAACAATTTCGAGTGTTGAGCTTACAAAGCTCAGTGGTATATATCTACTCTACTATACTTCATGCTAACCATAAACATAAGCATGCAAGCTAGTACGAGCAATAAGAAGAGATAAATAAATATGTGGCGCTACCACTGGCTGCCTAAACACATGCTAACATCTTAACAATTATTAATCATGGCACACAAGGCCCAACCAATCCCGAGATCTCAACAGATCACCAAGGTAAAAACAACATCAACAATGACAACACAATTCTAGAGTGAGGTCAGGTCACAAAGCATCGGTACATACACTCTGGGTGAGGTCGGGTCACATAACATCGGATCATATACCCTGGGTGAGGTCGGGTCACATAGCATCGGATCATACATATTAGCTCGGAATTATCCCTCGAGCATCCACTCTCTGGGTAAGGTTGGGTCACATAGCATCGGAATATACACTTATACTCAAAATCCCTCCTCTAGTATCTTCAAATGAGACCCGAGTCACATAGCATCGATAACCTCCATTCGGCATCTCAACCATAGTGTTGCAACACTCTTTCATTGGGTATCCAGATCCCGTAAATCAAGAAGATTCAATTCATCAAATGTCTACTCGGCATACAAGCAACGCGATCCCAAGGATCCCCTATTATTGCTAATCGTCAACATATTATTTATTATACATTACGGGGTTGTTAATATATTATGGAGAGGTGTATATTTAATCTCATTTATCAAGGAATAGTTTAATTATTAATATTTTGTATTTACCCTTATCTTATACTGTATCTCAAACTATCCAGTTTATCGATATTGGTACTTGAATATGAGTATCATACGGTACCTCTAGTCAATGATACTCACACGCGTACCACTACCAATTAGTTCACTGGAAATTTCTAATTTTCATAAGTACCGGTACGGTCTCACCCGTACTGATATGATCATAATCGCTTATCGGTACAACCAAAGCTCGTACTAGTACCCGACTCACGATTTCGTACAATTTCTTTAAATTATGGTATTATAACACTTATTAGGTCCCTAAAGCTTATGAAAGGCATTAAAGTATGTTGCTAGCATATTTAATTAATTATTACCAATTACTGACGTTTTATCCATTTAATCGAATATTTATCAGTATTGTCTCCAACCAATATTCAATCGAACATATTAATTTATTCGGCTAACACGCAAGGCATCATCATAAATCGATTAGTCAACTAATCATACAATCAGATAATCATCAAGCCTCGAACTAACAGTATCAACACATGCTCATTACTCATCTCCTAACTTGCAACCACTAACATGCAAGGCAATTACACTTATGATGCTCATGAAGCATTTCAGAGTTTGAGGTGTACTAATCTTAAGTTGATATCGCTAAAATCCTCTTTCGAGTTTCTCTAATATTCCACTTGATTCGATGACCAAACCCGGATAACCCTCATTATATCAACAAATACGAAAATATATTACTTTCATGCATCTCCTATACTATTCACAAGGTCAAATACATAAAAGCTGCTTACTGGGTTCAAATTTGGCAAAACATACTACGGCAATAGATCCGAAACGTCGAGAACCCCCTCGATAGGGTCCCCCAAAAAAAGTCAACGGTCGGTCAACGCCCACTCAACTCTGGTAAAAGTTTGGCGATTTGGTGTGACGCAGCGCACCATAACATCCATGCACCCACATGGCGCAATCTGGTATGGCCAGATCTATGTGAAACCGGGTGCATGATCTAGTGTGGCGCGATGCATTGGATCCTGGTGCACCCACCTGCAGCTGCGCATGGCCATGCGCAGGGGCAGCGTGTGGTGGCACATGGGCGGCTCTCCGATGGCCGGACGGCGGCGACGAGCTCCTTCTTGGCTATTTCAGCACCGGTGGACACACTGATGGCCTTTATTTTTTGTTTTGGCCTAGACTAAACTTTTCTCCTCTCACTCCCTCTAACGACGGCTTTGACGACGACGTGGCAACCACTGCCAGAAGCGTCTCGGTGAGCTAAAGGTGATGGCGGTGGTGGTGTCGTGAACAGAGACTTCGATGGCTGTAGATCAGAGCTCGAAGCTCACCCCCACTTTTCTCTCTTTTCCCTCTATTTTCTCTCTCTCCCTTATCTTTTTCTTCTTTTTCCCTCTTCTCTCTTCATCAAATCACCATCAACCTTTTTTATTCAAAACTTTTCCCATTTTCTTTTCTTTTCCTCTTTTTTTATTTACTCCACACATAATATCTCTTTAAAATACCATAAAGCCCAAATCCAATTATCTTTATTTTGGGCTTTCCAGCATAAGGCCCAATAAATTAGGTTCGAGGCCCAATTTTGCAAGACCCAAGATTTGGTTCGTTACAAGTACTTGAAAAAACAAACATGATGCAAGGTTAACCTTCTAAGGATGATGATCTTCGAGTAACACCTTTGTTTTTTTAAAGTTTGACCTAAAGTCAACTTTTACTCTTCTAAAGAAAACGATATCCAAGTTACTCATTGGTTTTTGAAAATTTGACCTAAAGCCAACTTTTTTCCCAATATATATCTCAAAGACATGAAAATTAAAATGTTCACTTGTGCGAATCTTCCAACAAGAAGACAAGGTGGGGCATCTTGTATTGATTCTGCGAATGAGCTCAAACAGTTGGGGCAAGCATGAAGAAAAAAATGAAAAATGAAAGAAGAAAAGGAAAAAAATTAAATTATCATGCATTATTTGTTTTTAGATGATTTTGTGAATAAATGAGTTAATACTAAATATCTATTCTTCTGAGGGTAACTCTTCTGCGAAAATATCCATGTATGAAATGATATTTGACATTCCTTCATCATCCCTTCATAAAAGAGAAAATTATCATTTGTTGTCCCCGTTGAGCCTTATAATTTTCTTTGATTTAAACCCTAACCAAGGATCACCCACCACACTAGGGGGCAAAAGTGAAGAAATATATGCTTACATGAGTAAATTGTTGGTTCTGATTGTATTGTGAGAATGAAGCCTTATGATCTAGGAGCAAAGAACAAGAAGGCATGTTTCAGCAACAAGAGGTGACTTGCGCTCAATTCAAAATAGAGTTCTAAATTCATGAAGAAAAAAATGAAAAATGAAAAAAATGAAAAGAAGATGATGAAATGAATAGAACGAAAAGCATATATGTGAAGTCCCTCATCATGAATGACTCTTTTGAGTCTGATTATATTCAAGTTGAAGCACATAACTTGTTGTCATTTGAAGCTCTGGATCCAATATTCGTTGAAAGATCACGAATCCTTGAAGATGGGAGAGAAATAAAAAAAATGAACTCTATGGTGAAAACCTAAAAATGGGCAGTCTAGAGTGATTCAAAAAAACATATGAAAGCATATTTAAGTCGAGAAAAGTGGGAACAATATTCTAACAGAAATAATTGATCGTTGGCGTATTCACCCTTAAACACATGCTTGAGCCTATTTATCCTTTGTTTCATAACCCTAAACCATAGCCCACATCATGTGCCTATAAAGTCCAATTTGATCGTACATGGATATTTGAGTTGAAGGGTCTATCTTTAGAATTAATACATCATTTTGGAGTTAACTCTTTTGTTTGCGAAAGATTTTTAAATCTTATAATGCATGATAGAATAATCAGAAAAGAAGAAGAAAAAGAAGAAAAATAAAAGGAGGGTTCAAAATGAAAACCCGCAAAGGGCATCTTGAAACAATGGTGAATTTGAGTTGAAAACCTAAAAAGACGCTCAAATATGAAGTCAAATATACATGACTGGTACGCGAGAGGTGACCCCCTAGAAGTTCAATGAACGCTCACCCAAAAAGACATACATAAGGGTTTGAAGTTAGTGAGCAGTTCCAGAAGATGTACATGAAGCTACTTCAATCATTTCTGAAGAAATCAATGAACATTTGAGGAATCTTGTCTTACTCAAAACACCCAATCCTAAAACACATTGTATTCCAAATTGACTCATACCTTGAAATCACCAATAGTCTTGACGCATGTCAAAGAGCTATAATTTTGAAAGATTGAAAGAGTAATTGATTTGTTTGATCTTTAATGAACTTGAATTTTATGAAATGTTTCGATTGTGAGCCTGGATTATGGGGGCACATTATCATTTTGCAAAAATATTTTTGAAATCTCTTCGTGTTTTGAAAATATTTTCAAATAATAATAGCTCTTTTGAGAATGAAAAAAGATGTTTTTAAAAAAGGTCACTCTAATTTGAAAAGCCTAAAATCAAGAATGGGGCAAAGGAAAAGAAAAGACAAAAGCTTGGAGACAAATTTGTTTGGGGCAAAAATGAATTATCACAATCTAAAAGTGATGAATGTATACCCCAATTAGAGGAAAAAAAAATTAAGGTGATTAAGCTGGCTTCGAGAAGGAAAACTTCCCAAGCTTTTTTGCATCACCGTTAACCATGAGAGCATACATCTACATTATTCATATACATGTTTCCTTATGTATTCTTTGCACATTGATTATAAAACAGGTACAAACAGAACCTTGTCTCAAGCATGAATGAGCAGTTTTACATCTAATCCAGACTCAAGTACGAATGAGAGCATCTTCATTTTCTAAACCTTGCCTTAATCATGAATAAGTGATTCTACAACAAATCCTGTTTCAAACACGAATGATCAGATCTTTGCCTCCACGATGGAGTGCTACCACTTACCTTCAAGATGAAGTGCCACCATTTGCCTCCAAGATGGAGTGTCATCATCAAGCTTCCAAGATGGAGTGTCATCATCAAGTTTCCAAGATTGAGTGTCATCAATTACTTTCGAGATTGAGTGTAATCAAACCTCCAAGATAGAGTGTCACTAATTACCTCTGAGATGAAGTGTCACCAATTACCTCCGTGATGGAGTGTCATCAAGCATCCAATATAGAGTGACATCAATTACTTTTGAGATTGAGTACAATCAAGCCTCTAAGATTGAGTGTCACTAATTACCTCTGAGATGAAGTGTCACCAATTACCTCCGTGATGGAGTGTTATCAAGCATCCAATATGGAGTGTCACCCATTACATCGAGACATAAAATCTTGAATGCAATGCCCTTAAGACGAACATGGTGCATCTTATGTTGAGAAATAAATTCTCAAATTCCAGTACCCTTGAGACGAGCGGGGTACATCTTATAGCGCCCTTGAGACGAGCGAGGTGCATTTTATGTTGAGAAATGAATTCTCGAATTCTAGTGCCCTTGAGATGAGCGGGGTATATCTTACAACACCTTTGAGACGAGCGGGGTATATCTTATGTTGAGAAATGAATTTTTTAATTCTAATGCCCTTGAGATGAGCATAGTGCATCATATAACGCCCTTGAGACGAGCCGGGTGCATCTTATGTTGAAAAATGAATTCTCGAATTCTAGAACCCTTGAGACAAGTGGGGTACATCATACAGCACCCTTAAGACGAGCGGGGTGCATCTTATGCTGAGAAATAAATTCTTAAATTCTAGTGCCCTTAAGACGAGCAAGGTACATCTTACAGCGCCCTTGAGACGAGGGGGTGCATCTTATGTTGATAAATGAATTTTTGAATTCAAATGCCCTTGAGACGAGAGGGATACATCATACAGCGCCCTTGAGACGAGTGAGGAGCATCTTATATTGAGAAATGAATTCTCGAATTCCAGTACACTTGAGACGAGAGGGGTACAGCTTACAACGCATTTGAGATGAGCGAGGTGAATTTTTTATCAGTAGATGAGTTCTTGAATCCCAGTGCCCTTGAGACTAGCGGTGTACATTCTATAGCGCCCTTGAGACGAGCGGGGTGCATCAAATAAACGGGGAAATGATTTGCCAGCTTTCACGCATAAACTTAGGTTTTAGGGGTAAATTTGTATTTAGGTCCTTTTTTTGGAGCATTGCATTTAGGGTTTATTTGTGAAATGAATAAAATAAATAAATAAATGTAAAAAGTGTAGCTGAAAGTAGGGGTTGTATTTTTTTCTTTCCTCACGCTGAACGAAGCATTTTGGGGGAAAGTTTTCGGCTTTTTTAGGTTTTAGGGGTAAATCACGCACTAAGCCCCTACTTATTTAAGGGCTTGGTTTTAGGTCTTTAGGTCTTAGTATGTTTCTTTTTAGTCCTGATTTTAGTTTAGTTTCTTTAGTTTTTTGCCCTTAGGTTTAGGTTCTTTTTAATTAGATCATCATTCATAAAATTAATTAAAAATTAAACCTTTTAATTCGCGTTGAATTTGATTCGATTATTGATTGGCTTTAATAAATCTATTTATTTGTGATTTGGGTTCTAACTAAAATTGGTTTGGACTAGTTAAGTGAATAATTTGAACTTGATTAATAATTTAATTTAATTGATTAAGTTTAGATTTGTCTTTTTTATGATTTGTTTTATTTTGCTTGTTTTATTTAGATATGTATTTATATTTTTTTAGCATAATACATCCTTTTTCTTGCATTTAGCAGCATAATTAATTTTATTAGTAGTGCTATTAACCCCTTCTTTGAGATCACTGTTTTAGACAACATAAACCTTTAAGTACCAATTTTGGGCGTAGTGGGGGTGCTATAACCTTCCCCACTCATAACCGACTCCCGGACCCGACGATGATCTCGGTATTAATGCGGACCAGTTTTACAGGTTTTCGGTCGTACCCAACCCAAAACGACAGATGGCGACTCCAAATGTTTTACATGCTTTTGAAGGCCCAATCTATGTCGGCTCGGACAAAAAATAGGGTCGACATGTGGCTAACGCATTTAATTCATTAATATTAATTATCACTTTTTTACCCATTTATTCAAATATACACTCATAATCCATAAACATTTACTTGAGTATTTATTAGTATTGCCCCTAACCAATATTCAATCGAACATATTAATTCATTCAGCTAGCACACAAGGCATCATCATATATCAATCATAAATCAGATAATCATACAGATATTTAGACAATCATATACGGTATCTAATCCCATAACAACTCAAACATTCTCAAGCTCATCAAGCACCTCATTAATTTCCAAGCCTCAAAATACCAATATCAATACATGCTTATTACTCTTCTCCTAATTTGCAACCATTAACATGCAAGGCAATTACACTTATGATGCTCATGAAGCACTTCAGAGTTTGAGGTGTATTAACCTTAAGCTGATATCGCTAAAATCCTCATATGAACTTCTACAATATTCTACTTGATTTGATATCCAAACTCGAACAATCCGCGTATATCAACAAATACAAAAATACATTAATTTCATGCACCTCCTATACCATTCACAAGGTCAAACACATAAAAATAGCTTATCGGGTTTGAATTTGGTGAAACAGACAACGCCAATAGATTCGAAATGTCGAGAAATCCCCAGGTAAAGTACCCAAAAAAGTCAACATCGGTCAACAGTCAATGGCAACGATCAACGGCAGAGGTGGTTGGCAGCAACAGCAACTGTGGCTGGCGGTGCGACGGCGCAGTGGCAGCGGCTGACGGTATAACAGCACAATGGTGGTGGCTCAACTCGGCTCGGCTTGGGCTGAGCCAGCTCGACTTGGCTCGGGCTGAGTCAGCTCGGCCTGACTTGGGCCAACTCAGTCGAGTTCACTCGGTCGCTTGTGCAGAACCACACCCACGCGCGACGATGGCGTGTGAGGGCGCGTGAGGGCGACTCTTATGGCTGGTTGGTGACCAAGAACGGCTATCTCGACTCTCTCGACCCTTCTGAACAAGGTGGTGGCCTCAGTTTTCTGATTTGAGCCCTCTAACCCTTTCAACTGGACAACCAAAAACTTCTTCTTTCTTACCCCCTCTGATAACGGCTCTGACGATGGTGCCATTGGTACCGTCTGACTCTTCTCGACGAGATAAACATAAAGGCGGAGGTGGTGTCGCGATCGGACGGTTAGATCTCCGTAGATCAAAGTTTAAAATTTCTTCTCCTAACTTTTCTCTCATCTTTTTTCTCTCTCCCACTATCAACTTTTTACTTTTTCTTTTTTCTCCCTCTTCTTCCCTACCCATCAGCCCATTTAATTCAAAATATCCAACTTTATCATTTTCTTTTCTTTTCTTTATTTATCCAAATATTTTAATAACACATATCCTACCCATTTAATTATCGCAGGGCCCTAACCCAAAAAACCTTGGTTGGGCTCTCAACCGTTGACCCACAACCCAAGTCTAAGACTCGATTTATTAACTTGAAAATCGGGTCATTACAGGGATATTGTTTAATTTATTTTATTTTCAGTTTATTTTTTAAAAAATAAAAAAAGCCACGTGTCAATTTATTATTGGGCATTGAATTTTTTAATGGTGTTACCTTAAAGCACTAACATAGTGAAACTTTGGACACCTATTTCAACAAAAAAAAGTTACACTTATTTCAAAAAATATATAATTTAGACACCTATTTTTAAGTTAGCCTTAATTATATGAACCCACACCCACAATTTCAATAGTCTTTAATAAAGCTTTTATTATTCTATTAAAATATAAAGCTTTTATTATTATTACAAATTTAAAATCTCAATGATGATCTATTCAAAAAAAATCTCAAAGATGATAGATTGATTTTTTGTTACATGTACCACGTGTACAATATTTTAATTTTTTATATTTTTCAAATAACTATTTTTCTATTTAAGATGAAAAATTATTAAATACATATGATTACACGTTGTAGGAGTTAGAAATTTAGTCTAGAGTTTAGAATTTATGGATAGAGATTTAGATTTTAGTTATTAAATAGTAAATATGCATGCTTGTGTATTTTTTACTAGACATGTGTATCAAAAAAAATCCAGTTAACCAACAGGTTGGTCCAAGTGAAAAACAGCTTGGTATCGCTTAAGCATGTCTTGAATTCGAGGTCTTATGTATATAGAAAATCTCACCCACCAAAGCTATGTGTGCGACGCGGGTCTATCCGAATTAGTGAGGATTAGTCAGCCAAAGCCCCAGAAACTGAAAGGATAACAAAAAGATATCCAGTTAAAATTCCTTTATTAGTATTGCAAACATCATAATTCAAATTAGATTTTATCATCTCACAAGAGAATTTTGTAATTGTAACAATACTTTTAATGGCAAAGTTGATTAGGTGATCATAAGCCCCAACAAAAAAATGTAAATCCTAATTCTCTATAGGAAAATTGATATTTGTTGAAGAAGTGATATTTGGAAAGTATTTGCTCCAATCTTTCCAACATTGAATTAAACTCATTTCTCTCTTCTAACTTAGAAAGTAAATGATTATATTGAAAACCCCAAAAGTCTTTGTTTTTCTCCTTTTGAAAACTTAGAAAGTAAATGATTATATTGAAAACCCCAAAAGTCTTTGTTTTTCTCCTTTTTGAAACTTGGAAATTAATGTTTTTTTCCAGACAAATTTTGATATTGTAAACTGGAGTTTTAAAAGTAGTTTTCAGTTCTAAATTTGAGCAAACTTTTCCAACTCTCATGGCTCACCACTCATTTTTCACCATTTTCATTTCCAAGTTTCAAATATTTGAAAGTAACAAGAGACTTTAACCCCACAAGGCATAAACAAAGCATTTAGCCATTTGCCTATCAACCACACATATCAGTCCCTTTTATTGAGCTATTTAATTAGCAGCTATTAACAAAAACAGAACCCAAAACTTCTGCCACCAACTTCATTATAAAAAAAACAAACTTAGTTTAAAAATCCATACCAATATTGCTTGTTTCGCATGTTAGAAGTTTCTGTATCAAGTATTGCACTTTGGAAAGTTTAAAGCTTTAGTCTTGTCATATTAATCTTGTTATCTTAACAAAGTTTATAACTTTATGTGTATTACTTGGGGGAGTCTCTTTTAGCAAATGGGCAGTCCTTGACTTGCTTCAGCCATGGATCTATGTAAAAACCTCAAACAAACTGAAGAATTTTCAAAGGAAGAAGATTGAAGAGCAAAGATAAGGAGAGAAAGCAGAGTTTCTTTAGAGAATAAGAAATGGTGTTCAAAACATTCGATAAAGACCTACTCCAAAGTTCAGAGACTTAAAATCCTACAGTCCCCAAACGGCATCGTTTTATTCTACTTACAATATGGCCTCCAACGCACTGTTTCATTAAAGAAAAAAACTTTGAAACATATACCGTGTAAACTTTAGTTTATACGTGCCTTTTAGTTTTAGGGGTTAGAGTTTTAATTTAGGGTTTAAGCTTTAGGGATTTAGGTTGTAGAGTTTAGAATTTAAGATTAGTGTTTAGAATTTAGTGTATAGGGTTTAATTTTTTAGGGTTAGGAATTTAGAATTTGGGTTTCTATAGTATAAATACACAGGCTTGTGTAAAATTAATTTTACACAGACTGTGTATCAAAGTTTTACCCTTCATTAAAACCTAAAATAAGATAATTAAAAACTAATTAAAAGACACGTGCTTAAACATTTCACTCTGGTCTGTTACATTGCCCCTTTCTTCAGCAGATCCTTGACCTCAAGGATCAAGGTCTGGGAATTGTTTCTTCAGCTTGTAAAAGACCTCCCATGTAGCATCCTCTAGGACAGAATTCGTTCATTCAACCAACACTTCTGTAACTGCTTTATCTCCTTTTTTTAATAATTCTTCTATCCAAAATCTTGAAGGGCTCTTTGCTTATTCCTCCATCAGCATCTATGAGAAACAGTTCCTTCTGAAAAACTGCTTCCCCAATGTGTTTCTTAAGCTGTGAGACATGAAAAACATGGAGTATTCTCGAACCCTCGGGTAAATCCAGCTTATAAGTCACCTTCCCCACCCTTCCTATAATTCTGAGAGGACCGAACCATTTAGGAGCCAACTTCTGACATGTTCTACTCCTCACTGATTGCTGCCGATATGGCTGAAGTTTCAAATACACTAATTCTCTCACCTGAAACTCGCATTCAACCCTTTTCTTATCAGCTTGCTGTTTCATTTGAACTTGGGCTCTCTGGAGATGGAATTTAAGCATCTTAATGGCAGCTTCCTTCTGTTGAAGACTCTTATCAACCGAAGCCACTAAGGATTCTCCAGCCAAATATGGTAAGTGAACTGATGGAGCTTGACCCTATAAAGCTTGATGAGGAGTGGTTTGAATAGCCGAGTGGTGAGAAGTGTTGTACCCATTGGCGGATCCAGAAATATATTTGAGGGTGGGCATAGATAGAATCTCAAAATTTCAGGTGGGAACAAGCCTTAAATATTATAAAAATTTAAAGACTAATTCATAAAAATTAAGAAAATTAAGGACAAATGTATAAAGTTTTAAAAGTTCAGGATGGGCACAGGCCTACCCTACATTGTACGTGGATCCGCCATTGATTGTACCACCATTCGGCTAGGTGCAGCCAATTACCCCACTCCTTTGGTCTCTCCCCTGTCATGCATCGTAAATAAGTCTCAAGGCACTTATTTACCCTTTCGGTTTGCCCATCAGATTCGAGATGGTAAGCGGTTGAAGCAGATATGGTCACCCCCAACTTCCGACATAACTCTTTCCAAAAGAAACTCATAAAAATTATGTCCCTATCACATACTATATCAGTGGGCATCCCATGCAACTTGAAAACGTTTTCCATAAATACTTGTGCCACATCTTTTGCAAAAAATGGATGAGATAATGTCATGAAATGTCCATATTTGGTAAGTCAATCTATTACCACCATTATCACATCTTTCTTTTTGGATTGGGGTAATCCCTCAATAAAATCCATGTTAATGGATGACCAAGCACTCTTGAGAATAGGCAAAGGTTGCAACAGTCCTTTAGGATGACTCAATTCCTCCTTGTTCTTCTAACTGATCACACATTGTCTAACCCAGCTTTTAACTTCATTCCTTAATCCTTTCCGATAAAAAATTCCAGCAAGCCTTTTAATAGTCACGGGAACTTCTGAATGGCCTCCAATGGCACTTCCATGGAAAAATTCTATCAATTCCCTTCTAAATTCATTAGTGTCTCCCACCACTAATTTCCCCTTTCTCTTGAGTTGTTTTCCATCCCAAAAATACTTCGAATGTCTACTGATCCCTTCTTCCAAGTCTCGAATGATTTTTTTAACCTTCCATCAGATTCCCAAGTTGCTGCTACTCTTAACAGAGTATCTGAAGTCACACTGCTAACCACTAAAGCCTGACAGCTCACCATTTCAGATTTTCTAAAAAGCACATCTGCCACTACATTATGAATACCCTTCTTATAAACCACTTCATAATCGAATCCCATCATTTTTGCAACCCACTTCTGCTGTGCTGGAGTTATAGTCTGATTTCCAGCCAAAAACTTTAAACACTGATGATCAGTCTTTATCATAAAATGTATGCCAATAAGGTCTGCAACCCATTTTTTTTATAGCTATAAGGGCAGCAAGCATTTTTTTCTTGTACACAGACAGTTTAAATTCCAATCCCTTGCTTAAAAAGGCTAACGGTCTTCCCTTTTGACTTAACACTGTTCCCACTCCATACTCTGAAGCATTAGTCTCAACCACAAACTCAGAATCAAAATCGGGTAAAGCTAATATAGGTGTTGAGCTAATAGCTTTCTTGAGATTTTTGAATGCCGTCTTTTTCTCCTCATTCCCCAACTACCCTCCCTTCTTTAACAGCTCAGTCAAAGGTCTAGCAATAACTCTATAGTCCTTTATAAACCTCCTGTAATAACCCGATAATCCTAAAAATGCTCTCAGCTCCTTGGTAGATGTAGGGGCTGGCCAGTTCTGGATACACTCCACCTTAGACTGATCCATATTAATAGTACCATTTGAGATCACAAACCCTAAATAGTCAATCTCCCTAACCCAAAACAACATTTACTCTTTTTGGCAAATAGCTAATTTTTCCTCAATACTTGCAACACTTCCTCAAAATGCTTCAAGTGAGAATTCCAGTCTCTTGAATATGCTAGAATGTCATCGAAGAAGACTAACACATACTTCCTCAACAGCCCTTTAAATACCCTGTTCATCAACCCTTGGAAAGTTGTCGGTGCATTCGTCAATCCGAAGGGCGTGACTAAAAACTCATAGTAGCTCTCGTTAGTTCGAAAGGTTGTTTTATGAATATCTGTCCCTTTGATCCGGATCTGATGATACCCCGATCTCAAATCTAATTTAGAGAAATACTTGGCTTCCCCTAATTCATCCAACAATTCTTCTATTACTGGCATTGAGAATCTATCCTTCATAGTGGCTTGGTTTAATTTTCTGTAATCCACACATATTCGCCACGAATCATCTTTTTTCTTCACCATCACTATGGATGATGAGAAAATACTATTACTGTCTCGAATAATTCCAGCTTCCATCATGTAACCTCCTAAATTCAACTTAATTTCTTAAGTTGAATCTTGGAAGCCAAGTAAGAAAACTTATCTCTCAAGAAAGTTATTAAGTTTACAAATCATATTACAAATTATTCAGAAGAGATAGGAACTTCCAAAATTATATCAATTTATATAAAAACGTAGTCATTTAGCGGAAATTCAAAAGTTCGTATAAAATCCGAGAGAAATTCAATTATGCACGCCAAACCAATAAGTCCAAAAGTAATATAAATGTCCAAAGTCCCAAATACAAAATTATCCGAATATAATAATACTATATAAATTCAAATGTCCGAATAACCATACTGTAAAATAAGAAAAAGTCCGATGATATGAAATCCTCCAAGTGCCGTATGCCTAAGCCTGAGTATCTGAAAGAGGAACTAGGGGATAAGCTATGAGGCTCAGTGTGTTTCTAAAGTGCAGAAGAAAACGCATAGCAGAAATTCGAACAACAAGCATAGTTCAACAAACATTCCGATATACATATGCATATGGTAAGAGTCAAAGAATGTAATGTCATGCATCTATCTCCATACACCGTCTGAAGAGTAAGGTTCCCCAGAACCACTCTAACTACATCATCACCATCCGAAGTGGAACTCGATGGAACCACTGATCTGAAGTGGACTTTAACCCGAAGGGTGAAACCACTGAACTTCCCTGTACAATTTCCTAACCCAAGTGATATGATATGTTTCGATTTTATTTTCCGAATCCGAATGTATATCTGATCAATTATTCAAGTTGCGTACAATATATGTCCGATAATAATTTAATCTGATTCTGATTTTTGATGCGAGACATGCCATCATACAAATCATATCATAATTCACAATTCAATCAATCAGTCACATATACATACGTACATACACACATAACATAGAGCACGGAAGGAATATAGCACAAGAAGAGACACACTAACATAATCACTAAACGAAATCATACTCACATGTAGAACTCGCAGGCTGAATAGAAGGAGGTCGAACAGGCAAAGGATGAGGAAGACTTTCAGTCTCCGAGTTAACGTCACCTACACTATTAATATTTGAATCAAATTCCGGTATACACAATTCTCAAAATACTAATTATGACTAATTGCAAAAGCAAAATGGTCAAAGATTCACTACACTACCCGGCCGGTCAAACGAGTTAGATCCGGACAATGGGTCATGGTCAAAATCCGGTTCAGTCAACTGATTATGTCGATTCAATTCAAATCAAAGGTCTAAATCAAACGCTGGTTCAATTCGATCGGTTCACAGATTCAGGTTCACAAAAATAAAAACGGTCCGATTCACACACTGGCCTGGTTCAAAAGTTGGATCAACTAAGAAAATTTGGTTTAGCTTACTGCCAAACCATATGCACAATTATGGAACACGGCCCCCACCCAAATCATCCACTGTCAACCTTCCATTCAATCACGTGGGTTTAACAAAAATGGGTCCCACTCTCAATAACCAACAAAGCCCCATTGGTTTCACTTCTAATCGGCACACACAAAAATTTGGGTCTAGCCACAAATACCCGCCTAGCACATGCACGTAAAACCGGCCAGATTCCCCCCACTCCCCTTTGCATCCCGAAAAGGTTAAAGGGTTTAATACCCCTATCTACAGCAGATAACCGCGACGCAGCGGCGGCATCTCATCGGAAGTACCAAATCCGAGATCACAATGGTCATACTTGGCCACAGAACGAACCAAAATAGTGGGTTTGACAACCCGAAATTCAAGAGAACCATAACCCGACTTACCCACACCGGAAAGAAAATTGACAAAGGAGAAGGGTGGCAGAACAGGGATTTCAAACGGTCACACGACATTAATGAGCAAACGGTCAGCAACGAGGGTTGGAGGTCAAGAGAAGCACGGACGAACAGCAAGGAGAGACAGCTGATAGCCCCAGTTTAATGAACGAACGACAAGGAGTCCCTCACTGGTGTTCGATCAGGAACGATAAGGTGGGGGTTGACACTGTCGAAACAAAATGAGAGGGAGAGGGAGAGAGAGCAGCTGCCGAAATCTCAATTGAGAGATGAAGAGTCGGCAATATTTCAAATAATAGGGTTTAACACCTAAAGCTTGGGTAAAACGCAAAGGAAGGGTCCCCACTTTAACTGCCTTACGGAAAGGTCACTGAAGTTCTGATTTTAACCAATTTGGTCACCAAAAAGATTTATTATAGATTTAGCCCCAAATTAAATTAGGGTTTTAAAAATCAAAATTCCCAAATCTTAGGGCTACTGAATTAGGGATTCTACTCTAATTAGAGTTTTTAATTTATGGGAAAAATTGAGGTGTGACAACTCTCCCATTCTTAAAAGAAATTTTGGCTCCGAAATTTACCTGGATCAAAGAGATGTGGATACTGAGCTTTGAAAATGGCCTTAGGCTCTCATGCAGCCTCATTATGACCACGATTATGCCACAAGACTTTGACCATCTTAATGGCATTCTTTCTAAGAACCTTCTTGTCCTGAGCAAGAATCTCAACTGGCTCCTCCTCAAAACTCAAGTCGAGACGAATCTCAATCTCCTCCACAGGAATAATATGAGACGGATCAGCATGATAGCGTCTCAGCACTAAGACATGGAAGACACATAAATACGCTTAAGCTCAGGTGGTAACTCAAGCTGTAAGCAACTGGTCCAACTCGACGAATAATACGATAAGGGCCAATAAAACGAAGACTCGGCTTGCCTTTCCGACCGAAACAAAGTACTTTCCTCCATAGAGATACTTTCAAGAAGACCTCATCTCCTACCTCATACTCAATATCCCGACGTCTCAAATCGGCATAAGACTTCTATCTATCAAAAGCAGCCTTAAGTTGATCCCGAATCAATCTAACAGTCTGTTCAGCCTCATGAACAATATTCGGTCCCAATAATCTGTGCTCATTAAGTTCGGTCTAACCAATAGGTGTACGACACTTACGCCCATTCAGAGCCTCATACGATGCCATCTTGATAGCTATTATTGTAAGCAAACTCTGCAAGTGGTAAGAAATCTTCCTAACTGCCTCTATAATCCACAACACAACCTCTCAACATATCCTCAAGAATCTGGATTACCCGCTCAGACTAGCCATCGGTCTGCGGATGATAAGTAGTGCTAAATTCGACTGAGTACCAAAAACACTATGAAGAGACCTCCAAAACTTCGCTGTGAACCTTGGGTCCTGATAAAAAATGATAGAAAAAAGGTAACCCATGAAGTCTAACAATCTCTGAGATGTAAACTGAGCTAACTTACTCAAAGAATAGTTAACTCGAACAGGAATAAAGTGCACAGACTTAGTCAACCGATCAACAATAACCCAGATAGAGTTTTTCTTTGATGGGGTCAAAGAAAGACCACTGACAAAATCTATAGTCACATGCTCTCATTTCCACTGAAGAATCTCTATGTGCTGAAGTAACCCAGACGGACGTTTATGCTCTGCTTTTACCTTCTGACAAGTTAGACATTTCGATATAAATCCAACAACATCTCTTTTAAGGCCCTTCCACCAGTATCTCTATCGAAATTCTTATACATTTTGTCCCCACCAGGATGCATAGAATAAGGATTGTCATGGGCTTCACGGAGAATAACCTGCTTCAAGCCATAATTTCTCAAAATACAATGCCGACCCCAAAAACATAGTACACCATCCTGATCAATGTAGAAATACTAAGATGTGCCTTCTTCAACCTCTCTTATACAGTGCATCAAGAACGGATCACTAGGCTGTTCAGCTTGAATATCAAAAATCAATGTAGGAATAACCTGAAGTTCTGCCAAAAGACTGACATCCTCATATAAACTCACATGGGCAAACAAAGCTCTCAAATCTGAAATAGCATCACGACTCAAGGCGTCGGCAACAACGTTGACCTTGCTTAGATGATACTCAATTTCGCAGTCATAGTCTTTAAGAAGCTCTAACCAACGTCATTGTCTCAGGTTCAACTCCTTCTGAGTGAGAATATATTTCAGACTCTTATGGTCTGTAAAAATATAAAACTTCTCTCCGTAGAGGTAGCATCTCTAAATCTTAAGAGCAAAGACCACAGCAGCAAGCTCAAGGTCATGGGTAGGGTAATTACACTCATGCGGTTTCAGTTGTCGAGACGCATAAGCTACTACCTTACCATCCTACATTAGAACATATCCCAATCCGGTATGTGAAGCATCACTGTAGACGGTGTAAGCCTTCCTCAGCCCAGGCTGAATTAGGATCGGTTCTTCAATCAATACGGTCTTAAGCTTCTCAAAACTAGACTGTTAGGCCTCATTCCAGACAAAGGGAACATTCTTCCTCAAAAGTTTAGTCAACAGAGCCGCGATGATCGAGAAACCCTCGACAAACCTTCGATAATAGCTAGTTAAACCCAAGAAGCTTCGAATCTCATGAACATTCTTGGGTTGTTTCCAACTCATGATAGCCTCAATTTTCTTCGGATCGACCTGAATACCCCTAGCTGAAACGATATGCCCCAAAATCATCACCTCTTAAAACCAGAATTCACACTAACTGAATTTTGCATAAAGTTATTTCTCCCTCAGAGTTTGTAAAACAATCTGGAGATGTTCCTCATGCTTAACCTCAGATTTAGAATAAACCGGAGTATCATCTATAAAGACCATGATAAACTGGTTGAGATAGGGTTGAAACACTCTATTCATCATATCCATGAAGGCGACAGGAGCGTTAGTCAACCCAAAGGGCATCACAAGGAACTCGTAATAATTGTAATGTGTCTAAAAAGCTATTTTGAATACGTCAGAATCTTTAACCTTGAGTTGGTAGTAACTAGATCTCAGGCCTATCTTAGAAAACACCGTAGCTCCCCGGAACTGATCGAAAAGATTATCAATATGAGGAAGGGGATACTTGTTATTGATTGTTAGCTTATTTAGCATTTGGTAGTCGATACACAGCCGAAATGTCCCATCATTCTTCTTAACAAAAAGAATAAGGGCTCCTCACGGAGAAACACTGGGTCGGATAAATCCCTTGTCTAACAATTCTTCCAGCTGCACCTTTAACTCTTTAAGTTGTTTCGATGCCATCCGGTAAGGTGCCATAAATACAGGAGATGAACTCGAATAAACATCAAAACCAAACTCAATCTCATCGCGCTTTGGCATAACACCAGGCAATTCTTCCAGGAATACATCAGGAAAGTCTCTCACAATCCGGATCTTATCCATCCCCGAGTCATACTATCTTGAATCAAGAATGTAAGTAAGGTAGGCAATTGAGCCCTTCTTGATCATCTTCTCGGCTTTAAGAGCAGGCATTACGTTAGATAGAAAGCACTGACATTCTCCGAAAAGAACTACCTCCTGACCATCAGAAGTTCTTAGAGTTGTTCTTTTCTTCTCACAATCGAGATTAACTCGGTGAGCAGACAACCAGTCCATGCCGAGAATTAGGTCAAACTCGCTAAAGGTAACTCTATCAAATTAGCCGAAAATATTTCCCCTTGAATCTCAAGAAGACAATTTTTATACACTTTAGAAACCACAATAGGATTACCTACCGGACTATGTACGACAACAGCATTAGCAATATCCTCAACGGGAATTTCAAGACCCCAGATACAGAATTCGCAACATACGAATGAGTAGAACCATTATCAAGCAATGCAAAATATGAGATATCGTGAATAGAAAAAGTACCAGCAATAACATCTGGCTCATCACGATCCTCATGTCTCTTGGTAGCATAAACCAACCTTGGTTGTCTCGCCCCTGAACCAGCTGATCCTCTATTTTGAGCAAGCCTACCCCTACCAACAGTACCTAAAATAGTAGATCTACCATGACCTCTCCCTCTACTAGGAGTCTGAACAGATGCCTGAGATTGACTCGAAACATAAGCAGCTGAAGGTGACACCAGACAATCTCTAAAGAGGTGCTCAAAAGAACTATATCAGAAACAAGCCACGCTCTGCCTCCTACACTCGACTGGATGCCATTTCTAGCAAAACGAACACTGTAACACCCCACGGGAATTGGTCGAACCTCCAACACTGACGGTTGAAATGGTGGATATCACTGGTCTAGCTCTGAAATAACTCTGATGGTCGTACTCATCTCTAATCCTCTTCCTAGACTGATTTCCCTGACTATGCTGAACTGATGCGGTTAACTATCTCCTAGCCTGACCAGCACTTTGAGATTCATGTTGTTTCTTCATAGATTCAATCCACTCAGCAGTTCTAGCCCGTTTGGTGATCTCTTTATACTCTGTATCCTGATGTAAAGCAACACCAGTCTTGATAGAGAAACGCATCCCTCTCAGAAACCAATCACACTTCTCCTTTTCTGTAGTAACCAGCCTTGAAACATACTCGAGAAGTCTCAAAAACTCTATCTCATTGCCATTAACGCTCATTTCTCTCTACTCTAGATTCATAAAGTTATCTCAGCACTGGAGGTAATAAAGCAACTCTCTCTGTACTGTGACAGAATCCATGCCCATTGTTTCAATATATCCGGAATCATGTGGACAACACTCTGCGTCTGCTAAACAGGTGCTGCATTCTGAGCTTTATTCTGATTCACAGGCTGTTTTTTTACCACAACATCATGTACCTCATCTTGATTTGCGGCGGGTCTACAGGAGGCGGAGCATCATTTTCTAAAGCAGTGGAACGACCTCGGCCACGACCACGCCCGGTCTCTAATCTAGAACTTCTACGAGGTGGCATAGTAGTCTATCACAAAAGAAATAACCCTAAGTTAGAGTTGGTACATGGAGTTTCTATTCAAAATAAGAATAACCTTTAAAAATAATATATTTATTAAAAAATCCATTTTGCCCAAAAATATTTAGTATGCATGCAAAAATCATTTACAGTTTAAAATTTCATGCGAGCCACACAATCCGAAGGTTGAACCTAGGCTCTGATACCACTAAATGTAACCTCCTAAATTCAACCTAATTTCTTAATTTGAATCTTAGGAGTCAATTAAGGAAACTTGTCCCTCAAGAAAGTTATTAGGTTTACAAATCAAATTACAAATTATTCAGAAGAGATATGAACATCCAAAATTATATCAATTTATATAAAAACGTAGTCATTTAGCGGAAATCCAAAAGTTCGTATAAAATCTGAGAGAAATTCAATTATGCATGCCAAACCAATAAGTCCAAAAGCAATATAAATGTCCAAAGTCCCAAATACAAAATTATCCGAATATAATAATACTATATAAATTTAAATGTCTGAATAACCATACTGTAAAATAAGAAAAAGTCTGATGATATGAAATCCTCCTAGTACCGTACGCCTAAGCCTAAGTATCTGAAAGAGGAACTATGGGGTAAGCTATGAGGCTCAGCGTGTCTCTAAAGTGCAGAAGAAAATGCTTAGCAGAAATCTGAACAACAAGCATAGTTCAACAGACATTCTGATATATATATATATATGCATATGGTAAGAGTCAAGAATGTAATGTCATGCACCCATCTCCATACACCATCCGAAGAGTAAGGTTCCCCAAAACCACTCTAACTACGTCATCACCATCCGAAGTGAAACTCGATGAAACCACTGATCTGAAGTAAACTTCAGCCCGAAGGGTGAAACCACTAAATTCCCTATACAATTTCCCAACCCAAGTCATATGATATGTTTCAATTTTATTTTCCGAATCCGAATGTATATCTGATCAATTATTCAAGTTGCGTACAATATATGTTCGATAATAATTTAATTCAATTCTGATATTTGATGCGAGACATGTCATCATACAAATCATATCATAATTCACAGTTTATTCAATCAGTCACATATACATACGTACATACACACATAACATAGAGCACGAAAGTAATATAGCACAAAAAGAGACACACCTTAGGCAGCTAACAACTCAACGTCGAGAGTGACGTCTCCCACGCTCAACTCTAGGATTAGCTCGGTAAGGGTCAACAACTACGAGGACAACCAAATATAAATATCTACTACTATGCCACACTAACATAATCACTAAACGAAATCATAATCACGTGCAGAACTCGCAGGCTGAGCAGAAGGAGGTCGAATAGGCAGAGGAGGAAGATTTTCAGTCTTCGAGTCAACTTCACCTAAACATATTAATATTTGAATCAAATTTCGGTATACACAATTCTCAAAATACTAATTACGACTAATTGCAAAAGTAAAACGGTCAAAGGTTCACTCGGTCAAAGACACTATCGGGGCCGGTTAAACGAGTTAGATCCGGACAATGGGTCATGGTCAAAACCCGGTTCAATCAACTAATTATGTCGATTCGATTCAAATCAAAGGTCTAAATCGAACGCTGGTTCAATTCGATCGGTTCACAGATTCAGGTTCACAAAAATAAAAACGGTCCGGTTCACACACTGGTCTGGTTCAAAAGTTGGATCAACTAAGAAAATTTGGTTTAGCTTACTGCCAAACCATTTGCACAATTATGGCACACGGGCGCACCCAAATCATCCACCGCCAACCTTCCATTCAATCACGTTGGTTTAACAAAAATGGGTCCCACTCTCAATAACCAACAAACCCCCATTGGCTTCACTTCTAATCGGCTCACACAAAAATTTGGGTCTAGCCACAAATACCCGCCTAGCACATGCACGCAAAACCGGCCAGATTCCCCCACTCCCCTTTGCATCCCGAAAAGGTTAAAGGGTTTAATACTCCTATCTGCAGCAGATAACCGCGACGCAGTGGCGGCATCTAATCGGAAGTACCAAATCCGAGATCACAATGGTCATACTTGGCCACAGAACGAACAAAAATAGTGGGTTTGACAACCCGAAATTCAAGAGAACCATAACCCGACTTACCCACACCGGAAAGAAAATCGACAAAGGAGAAGGGTGGCAGCACAGGGATTTCAAACGGTCACACGACGTTAATGAGCAAACGGTCAGCAATGAGGGTTGGAGGTCAAGAGAAGCACCGACGAACAGCAAGGAGAGACAGCTGATAGCCCTAGTTTAATGAATGAACGACAAGGAGTCCCTCACCGGTGTTCGATCAGGAACGATAAGGTGGGGGTTGACACTGTCGAAACAAAATGAGTGGGAGAGGGAGCGGCCGCCGAAATCTCAATTGAGAGATGAAGAGTCGGCAATATTTCAAATAATAGGGTTTAACACCTAAAGCTTGGGTAAAACGCAAAGGAAGGGTCCCCACTTTACCTGCCTTACTGAAAGGTCACTGAAGTTCTGATTTTAACCAATTTGGTCACCCAAAAAGATTTTAATTAGGGTTTTAAAAATCAATTCCCAAATCTTAGAATTAGGGATTTTACTCTAATTAGAGTTTTTAATTTAGGGGAAAAAATTGAGGTGTGACACATCATCTCTTTAATTATTTTCTCAATCTCATCTTTCTGGTGTGAAGGATATCGATATGGCTTCACCTTCACTATTGTCCCCTCATCCGCCAACTCTAGTTTATGTTCCCGCCCTCTCTTCATCTCCACTGATTCTCTGGTGTGGAGGATATCATATCGATATGGCTTCACCTTCACTGGTGTGGAGGAAGACCTTTAGGCTCAGTAAATACATATCTAAAGCCATACAATATCTTCTGAATTTCCACTGATTCTCTTTCCATTCCTTTCTTCATCTCCAAATGTGCATTGATGAACAGAAATGAAGCATTACAAGAGCTTTTGTCCCCCTTAACATCTTACAACACTCTTTAGATTCCATCCAGTCTAGAGGTCTCGGTTGAATACCATTAAGCACAATCCATTTCTTCTCCTTCAGAAACTCCATCTTCAAAGAGGCAAAATCCCACTTGATTGACCCCAATGCAGAAAACCATTGTACCCCTAATATCATATCACTGTTTTTCAGAGGAAGTACCAAAAAATCTGTCTCAAACTGCTCTTTTTGTGTTTCCCAGTTCACTGCTCTACACCATCCCAATGTTTCAAGTATACCTCCATTAGCTACCGTAACTCTCAAGCAACATTGCTTATCTATCAACAGCCCTGCTCTCTTAACTGCATTCCGACTTATGAAATCGTGGGAGCTGTCTGAATCAACTAAAGCCACTAACCACTCGCCTCCAATTCTGACATGAAACTTTATGGTTTCACAACTCGATTCTCCCCACATTGCTTGTAGTGACAGCACAGGACCTTCATTCTTCTGCCCCTCTTGCCCTGAGAATTCTCCCTCCTCCTCACAATCCAAGAACTCTTGCTCTACCTCCTCTTTTGTTCCCTCCACTATTATCTGCAAATCTGGGACTTGGCACACCTATAGCCTGGGGTGTATTTGGCAGCACACAAAAAATACAACCCTTTTTTTCTTCGATCCTCTATTTCTCCTGCAGACAGTACTTTCCCATTCCCTTTCACATTACTGGAGCATGCTCCCTTACTAGCATTAGGACTCAACTCATTTGGGGAAGGCATTTTAGAACCATAATTGGGGACAGTAGTGTTACTATTTAAACTCGTAAAACTGTTATTAACCGTCCTAGGAGGTATTGAAATCGCTGATGGAGGAGTAAACTTAACAACATTGCCAACAGATTTTCTAGAAGCAGGGAAAAATATGGCTTCTAGATGTCGAGCTACATGAAACGCATCAATTAAATTCTTGGGCTGCAGTAACTTCAAATACCGACTTATCTCAATTCTCAGATGATTTTTTAAAAATGCTCAGCACATAATCTTCAGGAAGGTTTACCTGATTCAACAGATGGATGAAATCCTCGTAAAATTGTTCCACAGAGTCTGTTTGCCTGAGAGCCACTAAATCCGCCAAAGGGTCGTCAAATCCTCCAGGCACAAACCTTTCCCTCATCAGTGTCAAATAATCACCCCCAACCCATCTGATTCAAATCCCCATGAGTCTTCATTAAGAACTGATGCCACTGAAGTGCTTTACCTTCCAAATGAAGCATGACAACTCGGACCTCTGCAACCTCCGGCACCGCCTCCGCTTCGAAATACTGCTCTAACCTCCGGCACCGCCTCCTTATGAGGTTCTGGTCGTATGCATTTTACTGATATGCTTGTTTGCGCTTCAACATTATGGCACACACAGGGTCGGGTTTTTGTTTGCACCTGTGATTCTAATATGGCTTCTCTGCATCAGTGCTATCGGTTTATCTAATATCGTTCTCAGGGACCCTCATGTGTATCGAGCACTCTCCCCGTATTACATGTACAAATTCTTGAGGAAGGCTCAGAGAGGAGGCTGGATGTCCCTGGGTGGCATTTTATTGTGCATAACAGGTAACTTAAGTTTGTTTGACCGAGTATGTATGCCTGTGTGTATATATATATTGCAGCGATTTCATAATAGAGGATGTTGGTTAAGTTATATTGCATTTCAGGATCGGAAGCAATGTTTGCTGATCTTGGACATTTTTCGCAATTGTCAATAAAGGTGGATATACATTTTTGGTGAATTTCTGGTCTCGGGAAATGTTTACTATCGTGCAAAAGAACTTCCGACAGTTGTGTCCTCGCCGTTTCTTATTCGATATTGAATTATGTTGTGAATAACAGTTTTTATCTAAATGGAATTCTCATTTCTGCAGATTGCTTTCACCTCTTTTGTTTATCCGTCCTTAGTTCTTGCATACATGGGGCAAGCTGCCCATCTATCTCGGCATCATATTATCGAAAGTGGTTATCGTATTGGATTCTATGTATCCGTACCAGGTAGGGGTCTCGAGTTGTTCTCTTCAAAGAGTAAAGATTTTAGGCTAGTTTTCACTTTTCAGTTAACTGTATGTATCCAAATGTGTTATTGCTTCAGAGAAGTTAAGATGGCTGGTTCTGGTTATAGCCATACTCGCCGCGGTAGTAGGAAGCAGAGCTATCATAACCGGAATATTCTCGATCATCAAACAGTGCTCTTCTCTTGGTTGCTTCCCCAGAGTCCAAATAGTCCTTACGTCGTCCAAAATCTATGGTCAAATATACATTCCCGAGATTAACTGGCTATTGATGGTATTATGCTTGGCGGTTACTCTCGGCTTTAGAGACACAAGGCACATGGGTAATGCATCAGGTACGAAAACGCTCACTTGTAATTGGTAATTGCTCGTACGACTCTCGACATAAATGTCATTTTATTCCAAGAAACCATGTTACCTATCTTATATCCGTGTTGAAAATATAATCTGAATCTCGATATGAAACAGGTTTGGCTGTTATAACTGTGATGCTGGTCACTACTTGCCTAATGTCTTTGGTAATCATATTATGCTGGCAAAAGAGTGTATTCCTCGCAATCGGCTTTGTTTTATTTTTCGGTACGATCGAAGCACTCTACTTCACAGCTTCCCTCATCAAGTTCCTCGAAGGGGCATGGGTTCTGATTGCCCTTTCATTCATCTTCCTGATAGTCAAGTGTATTTGGCACTACGGCACGCTGAAAAAGTACGAATTCGATGTTCAAAACAAGGTCTCCATCAACTGGCTACTTACCTTGGGTTCCAGTCTAGGCATAGTAGGGATTCGTGGGATCGGACTCGTTCAAACAGAGCTTGTATCGGGAATCCCTGCAACCTTCTCCCATTTTGTCACTAATCTTCCAGCCTTCCACCAGGTCCTAGTCTTCCTTTCCATCAAGTCTGTCCCGGTCCCTCACGTCAGACCCAAGGAGCGGTTTCTCGTGGGTCTTATTGGCCCTAGGGAGTTCAAGCTTTATAGGTGCATTGTACGATACGGGTATCACAATGTTCATAAAGAGACATCGAGTTCGAGAAAGATCTTGTTTGCAGCACAGCAGAGTTTATACGCTCAACAAACGGTTCCCCTACCAAGGCTAATGAAGATCCGGGGAACGACGACACTGTTGGAACATGTTCTATCCATTCGGATGGGATTCAAATGAGTGAGGAGGATGACGCAGACAACATAGAAGCAGCTGGCCCATTGGAGTTGAAGGAGATACGATCACCACCTTCAATTAAACCCAGAAAAGAGTACGGTTTATAGTACCAGGGACCCGGAGATAGACTCCGGAGCAAGGGAAAAGTTACGGGAACTTACGGAAGCTAGGGAAGCAGGGGTAGCTTACATACTAGGACACTCGTATGTTGAAGCCAAACAAGGATCTAGCCTGAAAAGAAAACTCGTAATCAACTACGGATACGAATTCTTGCGAAGAAACAGCCGGCCGTCTACGTATGCGCTAAGTGTACTCCATGCATCGACGTTGGAGGTCGGGATTATCTACCATGTTTAGTTCTTGCTCATATGTAGAAATAGTGTAAATGTATAACATACAAATGTTTATACAGCGCTGTTTCACACTTCACAAGATGGAAAGCCGGCATAGGTAATGATAGAGCTATCTAACAATTTTGGTCATTTGTGTATGCTTGTTTGCCTAATGAATAACAAATCCAATTTTCATACAGTTATTCTCACACTTGATTATTTGCCCTCAAATTTAAATTTAACTTTAAAAAGATTGACATTTAGTTTAGTTGATCGTATAATATATGGAAGGACCTGAGATTAAGTAAACTTAATAAAAGGATTGTTTTGTTCATTTTTCCAAGCACAAGATGTTTGTGTTCATTTCAAAAATACAAAGTGTGATCGGATTTGAGCAATGATGTCTACAAGGATGTGATCATATAGTCTTTGCCATTTCGCGTTCAAAGAATACTTAATATACAAATTGCTCCTTCACGTTTACTTGTTTTCCTAACTAGACTAAATATTAACATTTAAATAAAATAATATTATCAATAATAACAAAAGTTAAACTAAATTATAAAATTTAAAAACAAATAGGGGTTAATTTTATGTACAAATAGTCTTTTAGGGATTAAATTGAACAAAAAAACCTGAGGCTTGATTTAATTAAATTTATTTTTTATTTAATATTTCATAATATTTTTCTTTAATAAAAATTTTGCATGGCTTATTAAATATATTATTATTATTATTTAATTTATTTTTTTATTAAATATTAACATTTAAATAAAATAATACTATCAATAATAACAAATATTGAACTAAATTATAAAATTTAAATATAAACAGGGACTAATTTTAGGCACAAGTAGACTTTTTAGTGACTAAATTAAACAAAAAAATTTTAAAAACTTGACCTATCATTTATCCTTCAATAAAATCAGGTGGATTGACCTGGTAAAAAATGCTATGACCAAAAAAACATTAAGTACAAAGTTGGGAAGATGCGTAAATATTAGGGGACAATTTGTGTATTAAGCCTTCAAAAAATAGAGGAACCAAAATGCACTTTATGCTATAATAAAGGTATCCGTAAAGTGATTTTACCATTATCAAAAATAGTGGGGATGGAAAACAACCGGGGATTTAGGTAGAGAATAAATGAACTTTGTCATTAAACCTGGTATAGAAAGAAGAAAAAAAACTGTAGCGTTTAAGGATTTAAGACAAATTAATCACATCAATACTGATTCTCTCTCCATGTGATTTCCCCTTTTGCTTCGCTTTGCTCTTCTCATGGCCTTCACTTTACTCACCTTCTTCAAAAGAAGGCAAGGTAATGAACTATTTTTTCACTGTCATTAAAAAAACCCAGATTCCAAAAATGGTTTTTGGCCTACTTTTTGATTTGTAAAGCTTGAATCTTATCTCATTTGTAAGAGCTCTAATTTGGGGTTTTAGCTTAGCAGTGGGCAAAAATGTGTTAGCTTTGGATGTTGCTCTTTTGCTTCTTCTTGGAAGTGTCTTGTGTCAGTTCAGCTCCCACTACTTCCTCACCAGCAAGTAAGCTTCTAAAGAATTTCAAAAAGCTTGATTGTTTTTTGGTTTGATCTGCTTAAAGTTTGAAACTTAAAAAACCCTTTTGATTTCACGTTGTTGTTGCAGAGATCCTTAATGGGGTTTTCTCTAAACATTTGTCTGCATCTATGAAATGGTTATGGTCACTCAAAACTACAACCAAAACGGGTTCTGTTTTTTAGATCTCTTGACTATTACAACCAACATTTTTCCTTTTTTGGTTTTGGTTTTGGTTTTGGAAATTGGAATCTGATGTGGTGGTTTCCATGTGATTTTCATGCGTACAGCAATTGCTGAGCGTTCAATGGTGAAGTTTGAGGGTGGATACACTGTTGAGACTGTGTTTGATGGAAGTAAGCTTGGGATTGAGCCTCACACTGTTGAGGTTTTGCCTAATGGGGAGCTTCTGATTTTGGACTTTGCTAATAGTAACCTTTATAGGATTTCTGCTTCTTTGTCTTTATGTAAGTGTATTTCTTCTTTCTTTTCTGATATTTTTTGTTGCCTTGACTAATCTAATTTGGACCTGTTGAAAGTCGATGCACTTTCGCTCGGTGTATGTGAAAAACTTCAACATTTGCTGCAGAGATGCAACTAATTTTGGTTGAAAATTTGGCATGGTATAATCATTTGTTTAGTCCTAATCTTTAGGATATTTATAAGTTGGTCCCTAAAGCTCAACTATAAATAGCCTAACTATTTGCCATTTCTTAACATCCAAAATTATTCTAACATCTTCTCAATAGTAGAGAAACTAGAGAGTTTTCATATAGACTTGTTTTCTCTTTTTTATCAAGAGAGAATTGCCATTGTTTTCTCATTGTCAGATTGAGAGAAGTTGTAATTCATATTTTCTTATAGTAAAATTCTTCTACCTTTGTCCATGCTTTTTTACCTTATATTATTTAGGGATTTTCCACGTAAAATCTGTGTCTCATTTATCTCCATTATCATTTTCTCAAATTATCAGTTGCAATTGTGGGCACTGTAAAATCAGTGCATTAATGCACCGAAATTTGGTTTGAAATTGGCAATGGGAAAATTATTTTTTGACCATTAAATTATTAGGTTATTTAGGAGTTGGTCCCTATAGCTCAACTATAAATAGGGGCAACCATTTCACTCCAAAACCATCCCAACATTCATCCATCTCTTTCATTTGTTTCTCTTCTCCCATTTGTAATATTTAGGAATTCTGAGGAATTTCATCTGTTTGTATCATTTTGGTATTAGTGAAGTTATCATCCTGTGGTGGTGATTGAGAAGTAGACAACATTTTCTTCGAACCTCGTAAATTCGGCGTGTTCTCTCCATTATTTATTTTGCTTGTTTATTATTGGGTTTTTCCATTGGGTTTTAATATTCAACAATTGACAGTTTGTCCCTTGTGCAAATTTTAGTAGTTTCAATCTTGACATTTCAACTCAGATTTGAAGCTACGTTCGTGTGGGAAATTACTCGGTTTCCCCAACAATGGTATTAGAGCCTTGGTGAAGGTTATCTCGGTTGCTCAGTTGCTGCAAAGAAGTGTGGTATTGTAACATTGCATGTCTAGAAAGGTTCTGGAAAAGAGACTTGGTATTTAAGCGATCCGTGTGATCTACCTCTCTTTCCCTAGTGCAGTGTTTCAATATACAGTTCGTGCTGTTGAATATTGTTCGTTGCCATGGCAACAGACGGGTCAGATGGTGCATCAAGCTCTTCCTCTGTACAAATGAGGAGGATAATGTCAAATGCAAACTTCTCGGTGGAGTTGTTCAATGGATCCGATCATTTAGACATGTGGCAAGGAGAAGTGCTAGACTCTTTTTTCCAACAAGGTCTAAACATTGTCATTAAGGAAGAAAAACCCACAGATATGGTGGAGAAAAATTGGAGAACAACCAACCGTATGGTGTGTAGTACGATTCGATCTTATCTTTCTAGGGAGCAGAAGTATTGCTACAAGAATGAGACTTCTGCAAGCAAATTGTAGAAAGCGTTAGAGGAAAAGTTCTTAAAGAAAAGCTCTCAGAATCGACTTCACATGAAGAAAAGATTGTTCAGATTTGATTATCAGCCTGGCACCAGTATGAATGAACACATCACTACCTTCAATGAGTTAGTGGCAGATCTGTTAGGCATAGATAAAACTTTCAAAGATAAGATTTGGCTTTAATGTTGCGGTCATCCCTTACAGATGAATTCGAGCACCTTGAAACAACGTTACTTCATGGAAATGATGAGTTGACCCTTAAAGAAGTAACTGCTGCTCTGTATAGTTATGAGCTCAGAAAGAAAACTAAGATGGAGAGCAAGTACAATGCAACGGAGGTAAGAGGTCGCTCGAAAAGCCAAAAGCCAAAGATGATAGGGAGATCAAAGTCAAAGTCCAGACTTGGGAAAGATGAATGTGCCTTTTATCATGAGAAAGGTCATTGGAAGAAAGATTGCCCGAAACTGAAGAAGAAAGGAAAAGTTGCTCCAGATGCATGTGTTGCAGAGCATAATACTAGTGACTCTGAAATATCACTGGTTGCTTCATCATCATCATTCCGTTCAGACGAATGGATATTAAATTCGGGTTGTACCTATCATATGTCCCCTAATCGGGAGTGGTTCTTCGATTTAGTAGAACTAAATAGAGGAGTTGTTTATATGAGCAATGACAATGCCTACAAAACTGTTGGGATAGATTCAATCCGATTAAAGAATTAAGATGGATTAACCAGAGTTTTGACTTATGTCCGATACGTGCCCAATTTGAAGAAATATCTCATCTCGTTGGAAGCCTTGGAATCTAAAGGCTCAGTTTGTCACTATGAGAGATAGAGTTTTGAAAGTCACATCGGGTGCACTCGTGATAATGAAGGGCATCAGGAAAAATAACTTGTACTAATACTAAGGGAGTACAGTTATTGGAGCAGTAGCAGCAACTTTCGGTGGAGACAAATTTGATTATACTCAGTTATGTCATATGCAGTTGGGACACGCTGGTGAGAAATCCTTGCAAATTATGGCAAAACAATGATTGTTGAAAGGTGAAAAGGCTTGCAAGTTAAATTTTTATGAGCATTATGTTCTCGAAAAGCGGAAGAGTGTGAATTTCGGCATCGTTATCCATAATACGAAAGGTATTTTAGATTATGTTCACTCAGATATGTAGGGTCCTTCCAAAACATCATTGGGAGGAAAACATTATTTTGTTACTTTTGTTGATGACTTTTCCAGAAGAGTTTGGGTGTATACAATGAAGTCTAAAGATGAAATGCTCAAAGTTTTCCTAAGGTGGAAAAATATGATCGAGAATCAGACTGGTAAGAAGATTAAACGGCTAGGATTTCTTACCAGCGTATCCCAACCGCATATGCCACAACTGAGTAGAATCCAATTTGTCTCCACCGGAAGCTGCTGCTACTGCTTTAATAACTGTACTCCCTTGGTAGTAGTACAAGTTATTTTTCCTAATGCCCTTCATTATCACGAGTGCGCCCGATGTGACTTTCAAAACTCTATCTCTTATAGTGACAACCGAGCCTTTAGATTTTAAGGCTCCCAACGAGATGAGATTTTTCTTTAAACTCGACACGTATCGGACATCAGTCAAAACTCTGGTTGATCCATCTTGATTCTTCAATTGGATTAAACCTATCCTAATAGTTTTGCAGGCATTGTTATTGCTCGTATAAATAACTCCTACATTTAGTTATACTAAATCGAAGAACCACTCCTGATTAGGGGACATATGATAGGTACAACCCGAATTCAATATCCATTCGTCTAAATGGAATGATGATGAAGTAACAGTGATATTTTAGAGTCACTAGTATCATGCTCTGCAACACATGCATCTGGAGCAACTTTTTATTTCCTCTTCAGTTTCGAGCAATCTTTCTTCCAATGGCCTTTTTCATGACAAAAGGCATATTCATCTTTCTCAAGTCTGGACTTTGACTTTGATCTCCCTCTCATTTTTGGCTTTTCGAGCGACCTCTTACCACCATGGCCTCCGCTGCATTGTACTTGTTCTCTATCTTAGTTTTCTTTCTAAGCTCATAACTACACAGAGCATCAGTTACTTCTTTAAGGGTCACCTCATTCTTTCCATGAAGTAAAGTTTTTTTAAGGTTCTCAAATTCATCTAGAAGGGATGACAACAACAATAAAGCCAAATCTTTATCTTTGAAAGTTTCATCCATGCCCAACAGATCTGCCACTAGCTCATTGAAGGCAATGATGTGTTCATTCATACTGGTGTCTGGCTGATAATCAAATCTGAACAATTTTTTCTTCATGTAAAGACGATTTTGAGAGCTTTTTTAGGAACTTTTCATCCAACGCTTTCCACAGTTTGCTTGCAGAAGTCTCGTTCTTGTAGCCCTACTTCTGTTCCCTAGAAAGACAAGATCGAATTGTACTACACATCATACGGTTGATTGTTCTTCAATCTTTCTCCACCATATATGCGGGTTTTTTCTCAATGGGAATGTCTATACCTTGTTGGAATAAAGATTCTTGCCTTGCCACATGCCAAAATGATCGGATCCATCGAACAACTCCACCAAAAAGTTTGTATTTGACATTATCCACCTTATCGGTACAGAGAAAGAGCTTGATGCACCATCTAACCCGTTTTTTGCCATGATAACGAACAATATTCAACAGCACGAAGTGGATATTGAAACACTGCACCAGGTAAGTTCCCAGGAAAGAGAGGTGGATCACACGGATCGCTTAAATACCAAGTCTTTCCTAGACATGCACTGTCACAATGCCGCACTTCTTTGTAGCAACTGAGATAACCTTTACCGAGGCTATGATACCAATTGGTAAGGAAACCGGGTTATTTCCCACACGAACGTAGCTTCAAATCTGAGTTGAAATGTCAAGATCGAAACTACCAAAATTTGCACAGCGAATAAACCCCTCAACTATTGAATATTAAAACCCAATAATAAACAAGCAAAATAAATAATGGAGAGAACATACCGAATTTACAAGGTTCAACGAAAATGTTGTCTACTCCTCGGGCACCACCACAGGATGATAACTTCACTAATACCAAATTGATACAAACAAATAGAATTCTCAAATATTACAAATGAGATAAGAGAAACAAATGAGAGAGATGGATAGATGTTGGGATGAATTTGAAGTGAAATAGTTGCCCCTATTTATAGTTGAGCTATAAGGACCAACTCACAAATAACCTAACAATTCAATGGTCAAAAAATAATTTTTCCATTGCCAATTTTCAAACCAAATTTTGGTGTCTCCAGAACAGTAGCTGCAACATCATCGAAGACTAGATCATTGGTAAGGTTGTTGTTTGTTAAGTTAATGATGAGTTGATCGTACGAATCAGGTAGACTTTGAAATAGGAGTTCAGCACGTTCTTGTGACTCTATTTTATAGCTTAGAGATGTAAGTTGAAAAAATAGAGTATTCAACGTGTTTAATTGCTCTGTCACTTAAGTAGATTCTGATATCCGTAGAGTGTACAATTTCCTCTTAAGGAAAATTTTATTGTGCAGCGATTTGGCCTCATACAATTTTTTGAGGTGATCCCAAATCTCCTTGGTTGTCTTCTTCTCCTCAATGCTCGACAGTACTTCATCTGCTAATGCTAAATGAAGGTTTACAACAGCATTCTCGTCTATCTCGTTCCATTGAACTTGTCAATATCAAATTTCGTTGCCATAGCTTATATTTCAGATAGCTCCCACTATTTCACTATTTGACGTGAATAGTGCCCACCACCTTAATGAATGAGTAATATCTAGATTACTTTCTTGTGATGGAGAATCCACTTTTCAGTGGCAACCAACAGAGAATACAGTAAGTAAATATACACATCCAAATTAGGCTCTGATACCAATTGTTGCAGAATATGGTCGTCGAATAAAGTAAGATCGTAACTGATAATTTGAGAAAATAACAATAAGATAAATGAGATAGATTTTACGTGGAAAACCCTTAAATAATATAGGGTAAGAACCACAGACAAAGGTAGAAGAATTTTACTATGAGAAAATAGGAATTACAACTTTTCTCAATCTAACAAAGAGAAAACAATGACAATTCTCTCTTGATAAAAAGAAAAAAAACAACTGTATATAAAAATCCTCTAATTTTTCTAGTTGTATGATGATTTTTGGATGTTGAGAAATAGAAAATGGTTAGGCTATTTATAGTTGATTTTTGGATGGATGTTTTGGAGTGAAATGGTTGCCCCTATTTATAGTTGAGCTATAGGGACCAACTCACAAATAACCTAACAATTCAATGGTCAAAAAACAATTTTTTCATTGCCAATTTTCAAACCAAATTTTGGTGCATTAATGCACTGATTGATTTTTCAAGCCACAAATTCAACAATTGAAAAGTCAAGCATTATGGGCACCAAATTTGCAAATAGATTTATCAAAAATTGGTGCGGCAAAAGAAGAAAAAAGAATACTATTGCAGACCTTCATTTAGCATTAGCAGATGAAGTACTATCGAGCATTGAGGAGAAGACAGCCAATGAGATTTGAGATCACCTCACAAAATTGTATGAGGCCAAATCGTTGCACAATAAAAATTTCCTTAAGAGAAAATTGTACACTCTACGGATGTCAAAATCTACTTCAGTTATAGAGCACTTAAACACGTTGAATACTCTATTTTCTCAGCTTACATCTCTAAGCTATAAAATAGAGTCACAAGAACGTACTAAACCCCTACTTCAAAGTCTACATGATTCGTACGATCAACTCATCATCAACTTGACAAACAACAACCTTACCAGTGATCTAGTCTTCGATAATGTTGCAGTTGTTGTTCTAGAAGAAGAAAATCGACGCAAGAATAAGGAAGACAGACAAGGAAATCTGTAACAAACAGATGCTTTAATTGTGATGAGAGAAAGATCAACAGAACGTGGCCAAAGTAGCAATCACAATCATGGTAGATAAAAGTCAAGAAGTAAGAAGAGTTTAAAGTGCTACAACTGTGGAAAGAAGGGTCATTTGAAGAAGAATTGTTAGAGTTTACCCAAAAACTCCAATCCTCAAGGAAATATGGCAAACACTTCAGATGATGGAGATGCTCTCTGTTGTGAAGCATCAACAGCCATGAAAGGTAGAAAACGATTTGTAGATATATGGCTTATTGACTCGGGAGCCACATATCATATGACCTCAAGAAGAGAATGGTTCCATCATTATAAACCTATCTTAGGATGATCTGTGTACAGCTGCAATGATCATGCCTTGGAGATTATTGGTGTTGGAATCATCAAATTGAAGATGTATGACGAAACAATCAAAGTTGTTCGAGATGTGCAGTATATGAAAGGTTTAAAGAAAAACTTATTGTCCTACGAATTGTTGGATAATAATGCAAGCAAGATTGAAACACAGAAATGAATCATGAAGGTGTTCCATGGAGCGCTTGTGGTGATGAAAGGTAAAAAGGTAGCGGCAAATTTGTACATACTGAAGGGAGAGACTATGCTAGAAGCAGAAGCTTCTGTTACCTTATGTAGTTCAGATTCTACAATGTTATGGCATCAGAAACTTGGACACATGTCAGAACAAGGAATAAAAGTCATTGTGGAGCAAAAGCTACTTTCGGGTTTAACAAAGGTATCACTTCTTTTGTGTGAACATTGTATTATAAGTAAGCAGCATCGATTAAAGTTCAACACATCAAATTCTAGAGGCAATGTTGTTTTAGAATTGGTTCATTCTGATGTATGGAAAGCACCGGTTACATCCCTAGGTGGAACAAATATTTTGTCTCATTCAATGATGACTATTCTAGGAGATGTTGGGTGTATCCTATCAAGAGGAAGGCATATGTGTTTTCAACCTTCAAAATTTTTAAAGCGCGGGTGAAACTTGATTCTAGAAATAAGATCAAGTGTTTCAGATAAGATAATGGAGGTAAGTATACAAGTGTTGAAATTGATGACTTTTGCAAAAAAGAAGGCATCAAAAGATAGTTCACAGTAGTATACACTCCTTAACAAAATGGAGTGGCAGGGCGGAAGAACAGAACTTTGTTAGAAAGAACAAGAGCAATGTTGAGAGCTGCAGGACTAGAGAAAGCTTTCTGGGCAGAAGCAGTCAATACCGCCCGTTATTTGGTGAAACGAGCTCCATCAACTGCGATTGAGTTGAAGACACCGATGAAGATGTGGACTGGTAAACCAGTTGATTATTCAAGCCTCCATGTATTTGGAATAATTGTGTACGTGATGTACAATACCCAGAAAATTTCAAAGTTGGATCCAAAATCCAGAAAATGCAAATTCTTGGGGTATGCTTATAACGCCCCGATTTTGGGCTTAGTAGTTTTGGGGAATAGTTTAGTTAGTCCGGTGGACCGGAATTAGTGATTCGAGTCAGATTCGGGATTTAAATTGGATTGAATATTTTTATAAAGGATAAAAATATAGGAAAATAGTTTAAAATCTTTATTAATTATATAAATGATTTTGGTGAAAACAATTTTGGAAAAAGAAATTTGAAAATGGGACATTTTGAGCTAGTGACTAAAAAATAGAGTTTGCAAAACTATTTTTAGTGATTGTTTTAAAAATAGGTCAAAACTTTAAATCTTTAAGGAGCTAATAATCCAAAAGGGTGTTATCAGATTTCTCCATTTAATTAACTATTTTCAATTAATTTTTTAAGAGGTATAAATAGTGGAGAGAATTAATTAAACACAATTAAGCTTTTTAAAAGAATTTAACGTAATTAACTTTGTAACTTCTTTCTCTCAAATTCTCTTCAGCCAAACACATTTCAAGCTTCAATTTCTTCAGGTAAAATTAGGATTTCAAAGAGTTTTTGATTTCCAATTGATTTCTAAAGCTTTTACATCAAATACTTATTGTTTTACCTTGATTTTCATGGTTTATAAAGCAATTGAGGGGAGAAATCAGCATTGGAGGTAATGATTCATTCTTCTCCTCTAATGAAAGGTTATTTATTGAAATTCCTAAGTTCTTGATCCATTTTATATGATTTTCATTGGGTTTTGATTAATTAAACTCGGATTTATGGTTTAATTGATGGTTTATGATGAAAATTTGAAGGAATTCATGGTGATCTGTTTTTGTTGAGTTAAGGATTGGTTTATACCTTGATTTTAATGTTTAATATGATAATGAAGTGAGTTTTGATGATAGAATCTCGGAATCTATTGAATCTCTAGTTTGTTAGTTTGGTAGTTAAGAGATTTTGAGGTGTTGAGGTTAATTATTGGTTGCTGGAGGTATAAGGTTGTTTTATGTTGTTGTTTTGATGTTATTTGAAGGTTGAGATTCGTAGTTGTAGGCTGGGTTGAGGTTTTTGGTGAATCGATGATGTTTTCGGTTTATAGGTTGTGGTGTTGTGGGGGTTTATAGTTAGATAAATGTTAATTGGTGGTTGATGTGAGTTTGGATGCATTATAATGCCTTGGATCCTCTATTGTGATGTGTTTGAAACAGGGGAAGTTAATCCAAAAGTGAACCTTGGTGTTGAGGAGTCGCCAGAAGCTTAATTTGGCACCGGCAAGAGAGGTGTTGCTTTGTCGGTGAGTGAAACGGCTAAAAATAGCTTTTCAAAGGTTTGAAAAGGTTTAATGGGAGTCTAGACTAGGCTTGATAGGCTGGTCTAAGACTCGAAATAAGTAAAGTGGTTTTCTCTCTCGATTTCGGTTGGCAAATGATTTATGAATGCACTTGTTAAATGATTGTTTACCTCTTATTTTATGCATGAAATGAGCATGGTTTAATGCTAGGAATTGATATGAAATGATGTTAGATGCATTTGGAAAGTAAAGCACGATTTTAAAGAATGTTTACGAATATGGCTTATGCATGGTGTAATGCACAATGAAATGATTTGAATAATGCATATGAAAACAGTGAGGTATGTTTATAAAAGTGGATTATATTGGCAAGTGATGAATTGATAATGTTATGGAAATGTTACCAGATATAATTGGCCGGCCATAGGATTTAAAGTGCACTATAATAAGTCGCTCGTGGTTGTAGAGGTAGTACGAGAGGTACTTCGATCATGTGAACCCCAATGTTGTTGAGGTAACACTTAGATGGCTTTTACTCCAGCCATGAGCTGTAGAGGTTGATGTGTCAAAGGTGTGTACTCCAAGTTGGAGGATTAGCCTTGGTAGTGTAAATGTGGTGTATGTGTTGCACGACTCCATGCCATTGAGCTGCAAGGGATTGCGAGATCTCTTGGGAAATCCGTGTATCCGATGTTACCAAAGTTAACGATGATTTTATGGAAATGATGTAAATTGAGATGGATCACTTGAAAGCCAATATAATGTTTTAAATTGTATCATGTTGATGGATTGGTTTGAATGATGTGATTTATACGAATTATACTCCTTAAGCTTTGCATATGAGATGTTATGCTTGGGAAGGCTTAAGTAGAGGGAATTGCGTAAGGGATTATGCTGTGGATTCCATGATACATGTTGCATATGGTTTAATATGCTGGTTTTTCCTTGTAAAGTGTAAGTACATGTTTTGAAATAATGACATGATGGTTCTAAAATGGTTTGAAATTGCGTTGGATGATGTTTTGTATTTTGAGCACTTCTCACTAAGCAATGATTGCTTACGCTCTCTTTTATCATCAATGCAGATTGATTAAGTGCAAGTGGCCTAGCAAGCAAGGAGGGGATTCTCAAGACTTCATTTACCAAAGTATGCTTGAGTTTTAAAGTAGTAATAAAGACAATGTGGCTTAAATGTAGTTGGGAGGGTTTGAGTGGTTACTTCTCTGTTTGAGCAAGTTTATATTGTTGCTTTGGACTTGTCCTAAGCTTGGTTTGTTGGATTTTGCATATGGTTCATGCTTTAGTTGCTTGAGTATTAGGAAGCATGCATATAGTTTACCTTTGAAGCATGATGATTGTTCCTTGATGTTTGGGTTATGGTAGTTGATGGTAAATGACTAATGATGATGTTATTTGATTGTTAGAAGCATGCTTAAGTGTTAGAATTCCAAAATGAAGCTAAAAACCAGCAAATTTTGACGTTACAGGTCAGGGTGTATCGATACGCTTGTGCCCGTATCAATACAGGTAAGTGTTTCCAGGCACAGCGTATCGATACAAGGGAGACCGTATCGATACGGGTCTACGGTTTCAGGCAAAGTGTATCGATACACGTGAAGGTGTATCGATACGGTTTTAAGCTACTGGAATCTGGAATTTTGAGAAAGCTCAGGCGTATCGATACACTTGCCCGCGTATCGATACGGGCAGCGGTTAAGTTAGTTAAAAGTATGTTTTAAGGTTTCTATTTTCTTTCGTTTTAGTCCTTGATTGTTTTACTTGCAATTAAATGAGTTTGAATGATCGTTTTGACCCAAAATTTCACCAGTATACATGTAATTGGTTTAATTGAGGATTGATAACTTTAATTGTTGAATTGGCCCTTCGAAATAATGGAATTTACAATTTGGTCCCTGGGTGTTATGTATGCAATTGGTTGAGTTCGGATGACCGTTTTAAGTTGAAATTTGGCATGTAAGCTTGTAACCTGACTAATTGAAGATTGGTAAAGCAAATTTACAATTAAACCTTTATATATTTACGTTTTGGTCCCTATTTTTGTAATATGGTCAATCGGATATCAATTCGATGTCCGATTGAGTTGGGTTTTCTTCCACGGTATGTATGTACATGTAGGGTAATAACCAGCATCTAGATAAGATAAAAGGAAAAAAATGGACGCGTTTCCAGAGTTTTCTTCACAGTTTACTTCGGTAAACCTAATGTAGCTCGTTCGGTTCGGTCTTGCGACTAGGCCGGGTCGAGGGGGTTACAATGTTGATGGAATAAAGGCGTATGGCATGTGGGATCCTGTTGCTTGCAAAGTGATTATCAACATGGATGTTATCTTTGTAAGAGATAAGCTGCAAAGAAAAGAAGAAGATGATAGCACTGAAAATGAAAAAGTCGTAGACTACACAAATACATGTTAAAAATGAGTGTTGGAATCCAAGCAAAGAGCATTGGAATGTTGTGAAAATGATCCTAAGATACATAAAAGGGACCATAAATGTTGCATTATGTTATGGAGGATCAGACTTTCTTATAAACGGGTATGTTAATTCCGACTATGCAGGAGATTTGGATAAAAACAAATCTACAACAGGGTATGTGTTTATAGTTGCTGGTGGAGCTGTAAGTTGGGTTTCAAAACTACAGTCGGTTGTGGCTACGTCAACAACAGAGGCAGAATATGTAGCAGTTACACAAGCGAGTAAAGATGCAATATGGTTGAAAATGCTATTGGAGGAGCTCGGGCACAAACAAAAGAATGTCTCTTTGTTTTGTGACAGTCAGAGCGTCTTGCATCTTGCAAGGAATCCAGCTTTTCACTTAAGAAAAAAACACATTCGGGTCCAGTGCCACTTCATCCGTAAGAAAGTGGAATAAGGGACGGTAGATATGCAGAAGATTCATACCAACGACAACATAGCAAATTTCATGACAAAGGCAATCAATACTGATAAGTTTGCTTGGTGTCGATCCTCTTGTGGTCTGTTAGAGACGTAAGCAACATGATTAGTACAAGGTATAAAGAATAGTGTGAAGATATGATTGTTTCAATCAAATCTTCAAGTGAGAGATTGTTGAAAGTCAATGCACTTTCGGTGCATTAATGCACCGCTTGGTGCAGGTGAAAAACTTCAACATTTGCTGCAGAGATGCAACCAATTTTGGTTGAAAATTTGACATGGTATAATCATTTATTTCGTCCCAATCTTTAGGATATTTATAAGTTGGTCCCTAAAGCTCAAATATAAATAGCTTAACCATTTGCCATTTCTCAACATTCAAAAATCATCCTACAACTAGAAAAATTAGAGTTTTTTTATAGAGTTGTTTTCTCCTTTTTATCAAGAGAGAATTGTCATTGTTTTCTCCTTGTTAGATTGAGAGAAGTTGTTATTCTATTTTCTCATATTGAAATTTTTCTACTTTCGTCCGTGGTTTTTTTCCCTATATTATTTAGGGGGTTTTCACGTAAAATCTGTCTCCTTTATCTTCTTTGTTATTTTCTCAAATTATCAGTTGTGATCTTGCTCTATCCAACGATCGTATTCCGCAATAGGATCGACCCGCGTCGAACACTTGGTTTTGCTGGGTGAGTCTCCCAGCGGAGATTTTCTATATACACAAGTCCATACTTAAACGATACCAAACTGCTTACTAGTTGAACCAACCAGTTAGTTTCTTTTGTGATATCATCTCGTCGAATTATGATTTTAGTTTGTTTACTATGCTGAAATTTGTAATTTAATCGCATTAATTTGTCGTATTTCGGTTCTTCTACTTTTATAATGTTATTAGTAAGTTTAAATCGATAGTATAGTTAAAGTGATGACATGGATCTACTAATAACATTATAGAAACAGAGGGACGAAATCATGCCAAATTAAAGTCTAAGGATTAAATCTCAAATTTTAGCGTAGTAAAGGGACGAAAACCACGTTTAGATTTTAGACCTACTATTTCAAATGGTTTTTCTTATGTTAGTTTTTATTGCATTTCCCTTTACTAGATCGAAAGTCTGACAATATTAGTATTGCCATATACATAGATTTGTTCAATATGTATTTGGAGGATCCTTGGAGGCTCGTATCTTTATATCCATGTCAATCTATGCATCGGTAACGAGTGTCATAGATGCGTGTTTCAAGAAAAACGGAGAGTTGGAGTAACATATATTTCGCCGTTTGCTGCAAATAAGATGGAAACAAATAGATCTATAACAAAAAGCATTCCTCAACTTATTGTGTTCTTGCTCAATGTTATTCTTATTAGGTTGTTTTGATGCTTTACTTATTTACCGCAATTTTTAAGCGAATTTCGGTCAGTCCATTGCTTTGTATATTGACCATGTTACTCTTAATCAGCTTAGTGCATGTTTAAAACTTCCGGTAAGATTGATATAAGTATTCACTCATGCAATTCTATAGTTGTGCGATGATTTTGATTTTTTCCATGAGAAAGGTCTTGTGATTGTGAATTTGTGATTATTTTATTTAATTTTACGAGAAAAATGCAGATAGTAGACTGAGGCTGGTTGCCAAATCCCCTGAAGGATACCCTGGACATGTAGACGGGAAGCTCAGGGAGGCAAGGATGAACCAGCCAAAAGGGTTAGCCGTAGATGACAGAGGGAACATTTATGTTGCAGACACTATGAACACGACAATAAGGAAGATAAGTGATGCAGGTTAGCATGTAATCACCGAGTTGTCCATACTGTTCTATGCGCTAAACATTTCTCGTTGTATATTCTTTTCTTAAAAATATGAGCAGTCGCCGTTATGTTAGATTTCCGTAATGTATGATAAAATAGGGGCTGGTTGTAAACTATTGTTTTTGCGAGTGAAATCGTCTTCAGGTGTTACGACAATTGCTGGTGGAAAATTGAGCCAGGGAGGGGGACATGTAGATGGACTGAGTGAAGATGAGAAGTTTTCTAATGATTTCGATGTGATCTACGTCGGAAGCAGTTGCTCCCTTCTGGTTATCGATAGAGGAAATCGAGCAATCAGAGAGATTCAACTACATTTTGATGACTGTGCTTATTAGTATGGAAGTGGTTTTCCTCTCGGTAAATTAATCCCCCCAAATCGATCTTCATTAGTTGTTGGTCTCGGAGCTTTTCACTACTAATTTCCTTTCATTTCAGGAATTGTCGTACTTATTGCTGCTGGATTCTTCGGTTACATGCTTGCTCTGCTGCAACGTAGAGTCAGTACCATCATATCGTCCCAAAATGCGAGTGTTCGGTGTTATTATTTATATGCAAATTCGTCACATATGATTCTCCATGGAGATGTACTCGATATCTGCTTTGCCCAACATTAGTTCATATTGCATAATTCACCACTGAAATGGAGATGTTTACTTTCATGGATCAGGATTCAGTTCAAGTGAACGCCGTTGTATCAAGTTCGTATCAGAAACCCGTGAAATCAGTCAGGCCACCTTTAATTCCAACCGAAGATGAACAAGAGAAGCAAGAAGAGAGCTTCTTCGGATCCCTTCGGAAGCTTGTTCTCGATTGTAATGTTTCCGTTTTGGAAATTTTAGGTGTAGTATTTCCCGGTTTTAAAAAGAAGTTGCTAAGGCTGCACCAGCAACAACCAAATCATTCGATGCCTTGGCCTGCACAAGAGAGCTTTGTGATACCGGACGAAGATGAGCCCTCATCAATTGATAAACGAGCCCCCACTCCACGGAAAACATACCCTTTTATGTCCAAAGACGCAGAAAAGATCCATCAGTTGCGTCAAAGCTGGGTCTTCTACAACGGATGGGACGCCGATATGCAGCAACAGCAGCAGCATCGCTATCAATCATCCACCCCGCATACTTACTATGAGCAGAGCCACGAGAAAACCAATCATATTGTTTTCGGGGCAGTTCAAGAGCAAGACAGGAAGCGCGAAGCTATGCTAAAATCCATTGACGACGGCGACAACCCCTATGATCGTCGCAGCATTCGCTTCCAATCAAATTCGGGTTATAATCATGTCTATTAATTACACAACAGAGATATTGGAGTAAGAACCTCATTCCAACTTGATATTGGTCCTTAAAAATTTAGGATATAGGAGCTAAAGATTTTCATTTTGGTGCAAAGGAGTTTATAGTATGTTGGGAATCTGTCGTAACAGGGGTTTTACCATCTTTACGAAAAATAAAACGTTTTAAAAATGTGTTTTTTACGGACTTAAAAGAGATGTCACCCGGAGACCGGAATGACGCTCCCAATAGAACATCGTAGATATTAAAAATAGAAAATGGTGGAAAATACGGAAAATGAATGAAAAAAAGATAGAGTCGCCACCGACAACTTTGGTAGGCCGGACACCATTAAAAGATAACCAGAGATTCAAAACGTTTGGATTCAGGAGTCGATTACGCATGGGGAAGGATTAACACCCCACAACGCCCAAAATTGGTACCGCGTTGATTTAGTGTTGTCATTGCAAGAAAATAAAAATTCAATTTTTAATTTAAAATTTAATCCCAAAAAAACGGTCTAAGGAGAATATTTCTTTATTTACGAAAATCGAGAAAGATGATACCTGAATGATTCAGGACACCACTTCTTAATCGATTATCCGAAATAAAATAAAAAATATTCTCTTAATATAAACCGAGTTTAAAAACATATATAAAACAAGATAAGAAGAAAAAGTATATAAGTATAATAATATAATATACGTATATTATATTGTAAAGAATTATAATAATGATAATGTACATATATTTTGTAATATACTATAGTAAAGTAATATGAATATTATAGTAGATATAATAGTATAATATACATTAATAATTATAGAAATGACAATAACCATATCCATACGCAAAATAATAAATTATATACATATACTATACATTAAAAATATATATATTATGAAAAGTAAGAAAATTTTACATAAATAATATACATATCACATAATTAAAATAATATACACACATATATGTAAAATAATATATTACATAAAATGTATATACATAATACTATATATTATGAATACATATTATTAAGGTGATAATAATAATATACATATGTAATTATATAAATATAAAATACATAGGAAAATACTATATATATACATATATAATAATAATAAAAATAATAATGATAATAATAATACTAATAATAATATGTGAATATAACAATTGAAACAAAGAAAATAGTGATCGAATTGTAGGAAAAGAGAACTTGAAAACTAAGAAAAAAGGACCAAAATGTAGAGAACATAAATTAGAAGGGCAGAAACATAAAGGATATTAAAATGGAATAGCCAGAATGATAATTTCCACATTGGTTGGAAATGCGCGGATCTACCAGGCCGGGTCGGGTCGAGGCGCGGGTCAGGGATCAAAACGACGTCGTTTTGAGCTTATAGGATGGGTGCCAAAACGACGTCATTTTGGAATGTATTTATAAAGCCCATTTTGCCCCAAAAAATTCATTCCAACCGATATCCCCCCAAAAAACCAAAATCCTCTCAAATACCCTCTGTAGGCACGGTCACCAGCCCTCCTTGCGCCGCCGTGGGCCGCCGATCGTCGGCGGTGGTCGCCAGCGGCCGAAAGTTCAAAAGGCGGTGTCTTCCTACTCTTTTTCGCGTGCTGAGTTCGAATCCGGTGCCGGATTTTCGAACAAATCGACCTAGGTGAGTAGATCTAAATAAAAAACTTTCAATATATATATTTTTTTACCTTTTTTCGAATATGCTTCCTCTTTTTTTTGCCTTATTCGAAGAGTAGTGGGTCTTAAGAAATATATATTCGAATATTTTTTTAACTCTGAATCCCTCTGTTTTTTATTATTTCGAATTGAAAAAAACCATCCTTTATTACATGCATGTGCCGGTTTTTATAACAAAAAAATATAGGAAGTTACAACTTGCATGCAAATTGCCTTTTCAGATCTGAAATTTTCCTACTTTTTCTGACAGATTAGGCAGTGGAATCGACGTTTTGGGCAGTAGAGAACAGCGACGGCAGACGAGTGGTCATGGTGGCAGTCAAGTGGCCGGTGGCAAGTGGTGGATAGTGGCGCACGTGGTGGCCACGCCCAGAATATGAAGAGCCAATAGTGGCGGCGACAGGAGGCTGCAAGTGGGTTTAGGTTTTTTTGTTATTAGGGTTAGGGGTAGATTAGTAATTTAGGTTTATTTTGAGTATTTTTTAAAATTAATGGGTATTGGGTTAATTGGGTCTGATGGGTATTTAATTGGGTTATTGGGCATGTATTTAATTTGGGCTTAGGCCCGAACTAAAATTGGTTATGACAGCTGCCCCTCTTTGCTCATTGTTGAGTAACAGGAATAGAGCAAAGACAAAAGAGTAACCATTTTATGTCCGATAGGGTCTGGGTTCCTTCTCACAGGCCACCACTTCTTCTCGAACTTCTCTTGATCTTCTTGGCCGCTCTTGTAAGCAAAATCTTCAAAATAGAGGATTCGTTGGGGAAGACAAAATCTGAGGCAATCTGTTGGAGGAGATAAAACAAGTTTGGCTTGCTACGACTCTAACGACGATGCAATGCCTAGAGAAAATTTGACCTAGCTGCAACACTGACGAAGAGACGAGGTCTGCAAAACTTGATCCAGCTATAACATTGACAAAGATGCAGGATCGAGGGAAAAAGGTTTGGCCCAGCTACAACACTAACGAGGAGGCATAATCGAAAGTTGGTAAATTTTGATGCGGAGCTTCTTTTGCATTTTTCCCAAATGCACATGGATCAACGGTTTTGAGTTGCCTTTACTGGTAGTCGTTTGCTCCGGGCTAGTTGTACCATTTCCCTAGGTACAATCAATTTGTACCAACTGTGACGTTAGATTTCTCAAAGGATTTATTTTCCTTCGACCATTCGTGAAAATGGATTTTTGATAGACATTTGAATTATCCATTGTCTTAAACTTTACTGTGTTTAAGCACGTTGTGCCGACATTTCTGTCGGGCTTGTCAAAATAGTTTGATCCAGCTGCAACACTGATGAAGAGGCATGATCGAAAGATGGAGGTTCTGATGTTTGATCCAGCTACGACTTCAACGAAGAGACGGGATCTGAAATAGTAAATTTGGCCCAGCTACAACACTTAACGTAGAGGCAGGACCGAAGAATAGTATGGTTCGACCAAGCTACAACACCTGACGAAGAGGCAAGGTCTAAAGTCAATGGCGTTGATCCAGCTACAACACCGATGAAGAGGCAGGATCAGAAGTTAGTAGATTTGGTCCAGCTACAACACCGACGAAGAGGCAAGATCGAAGTCAGTAAAGGATGACCCAACTACAACACCGACAAAGAGACAGGGTCTGAAGTCAGTAAGGTTGATCCAGCTACAACACCGACAAAGAGACAGGATCTGAAAGTCAGTAGATTTGGTCTAGCTACAACACCAACGAAGAGGCAAGACCTGAAGTCAGTAAAGGTTTGACCCAGCTACAACACCGACGAGAGGCAGGGTCTGAAGTCAATAGGGTTGATCCAGTTACAGCACCGACGAAGAGGCAAGATTGGAAGTCAGTAAATTTTGGTCCAGCTACAACACCGACGAAGAGGCACGGTCTAAAGGTGAAAGTTTTGATCCAGCTACAACACCGACGAAGAGGCACGATCAAAATTTGGCATATTTGTTTAGTCATTCCATCAATAGAAGGACAAAATTGGATTTCAGTAACTTGGATTCTACCACACCATCAACGGAGAAGCAGAATCTGGATAACAACAACTCAAACCTTGCTACATCATCAACAGAGGAGAAGAAATGAATGGCAACTTGGACCTTACTATGCCCTCAACGGCAGAGTAAGAACGAACAATAACGTGAACTCGACCACACCATCAACGGAGAAACAAGACCAGATGAAAATAGCTTGGACACAACCACTCCATCAATGCAAAAGGCTGGACATAACAACTGCGATTTGTACCTAACCTCTCCATCAACGCAAGAGGCGGGATTGAATTTCTGCAATTTGAACCTTGTTACGCCATCAATGGAGGAACAAGATCGAATGGGAGCAACTTAGACCCACCACTTTATCAACGCAAAGGGCTGATCGAACAACTGCAACTTAGACTCAACCTCTCCATCAATGCAAGAGGTGAGATTGGATATCTGTAGTTTGGACCTTGTTACGCCATCAATGGAGGAACAAGATCGGATCAGAGTAACTTGGACCTGGCTACACCATCAACGGAGGAACCAAATCGGATGATGATAATTTAGACCTAACCATTCCATCAACGGAGGGGCCAGATCGGATGATAAAGCTTTGATATTTTTTGACTTTTCTTAATTTTTTGTTTTTTTAATTTTTTTAATTTTTTTGAATTGTTTTTGATTTTTTGTTTATTTTTTTAGCTACAGCTATAGGAAATACATAATATTTGAGGAAAAAGTTTAGTCTAGCTGCAACACTGACGAAGAAGCAAGACCTAGATAGGGTTTGATCTACTACACCACTGACGGAGAGACAAGATCAGAAAAATATGGGTCCCTTACACTACCGATGGAGAGATGGGATCAGGGGGAAAGTTTAATCTTGCAACACCACTGACGGAGATGCAAGATCAGGAAAAAGTAGGATCTACTACATCATTGGCGAAGAGTCGAGATCTTAGAGAAAACTTTAATCTGTTGCACCATCAACGATAGCGCGAAATCTGAAAATGAAGGAGAACATTAATCAGTAATTGTTAAAAATTTCGCTGTTGAGCTGGATGTTTGAGCTTGTTTGCATGTTCAGCCTTCTTCGGGGCTAAATGTTGATCATCATGTTGTTGCCCCCGTGATTGAGGTTCTTCGGTCTTCTTCTTGGACCTGTTTATGTGTTCCGGCAAAAAAATGAATGCATGATGGATGCCCCTAACTTTATGCCTAATGTATGTTTAACGCATGATAATTGGTATAAATGTATGATGCATGTACTTGATGTGTGAATGATTTTTTTTGCCACTCAAAGGGATGCCCCTAACTCTCTATTGGTCGGATTGAATTTTTGGTCTCATATTGCGAAGATGCCCCTCAATTCTCTTCGGCTTTGATCGTTTATCGGTGGAGTTATCTTTCTGCATGTATGCCCCTTACAGTAACGCTTTGCAGCAAATCAAACTTATAGTTAGGTTAAATTAGGCGTGGGCCATATAGATTTTGATTCACATTACGCGGGGGTATGATCGAATCAAGGTGAACAAAATACATTTTCCATTAAACCTTGTAGTTTTGGCCCGTACAAAAGAATCTCGCTGCCATTGGGCTTAGCCAAATGAGGTACACAAAATAACATTTCTTTGAGAGAAATAAAAACTACAAGAGGACCTACTATGGTCATAACATTGTAATTTTGGGACCTGTCAGGCATGGGCCATTGTCTCTTTTACAAAAAGGTATCATTGACCTATTCAAACATATTCATGCTTCGGTAGGGGATATTTGCTTGTGGCTTGCCCAACTGAGTCTCCGAAACTTACCACTTCGAGCTTAATAAATTTTTCTACAAGCTTTTTGAAGCCTATGCAGCTCTCGATCGAGTGGCTTACTTGCCCTGCATGATAGTCACATCTAGCGTTGGCGTTATACCATTATGGGAAATGAGGTTGTACTGGAGCTTGGTGGAAAGGTTCTATCAAATGGCTATCATACAATTATTTGTATAGTTCTCCATAGAAAATTGGTAGTAGAGTAAATTCTTGCTTTTCGGTGTTCTTCTTTTGGGCATAGTCTTGGCTTGAAGTACCTTGAGTACCTACAGCTCTGGGTTGTATCAGCGTTGCCGGTTTTGCATAATTAACATTGTAGACACCCGAGACGTTCACTTTGTTGTCCTTCTTTCCATATGATGTCTTCTTATAAGAATAACTTCCACCGACGTCGATTTTGCCATTTTTGACAGCATTTTTGATAAGCTCACCAGATAAGACTAGATCGGCAAAGTTGGTGGTTGCATTTCCTATAAGGCGATCTAGAACTGGGCCTTCTAATGTCTGGATGAATGTAACCACCGTCTCCTTCTCACCGAGTGGGGGTTGAACTTGGGCAGCTACATCTCTCCAGCGTTGTGCATACTGTCTAAAGTCTTCGTTAGGCTTCTGCTTCATGTGTTGCAGAGTCTAACAATCCGGCACCATATTGCTGAAGTGTCGATATTGCTTCAGAAAAGCTATGGCCAAGTCTTTCCAAGATTTTATCTGGTGACGGCTTAGTTGATTATACCATCTGGTGGCAGATCCGATTAGGCTGTCCTGGAAGCAGTGGATCAACAAATTATTATCTCTGCCATATCTTGTCATCCTTCGGTAAAACATGGTAAGATGAGCACGAGGACAACTCGTCCTATCATATTTCTTGAATTCTGGTGCCTTGAACTTAGGGGCAGCACCAAGTCTGTATAAGGCTGAGTTCATTAGCATCAAACCCAATGAAGGTGTCCACTACTTCGATGGCTTCCAACTTTTCCTCGAGTCTCTTGCAACGGTCCTCGATCTCCCTTGAAGTCTCTCTCTTCGGCTTCTAAAATTTGGCAAACCAGTCCATTTCTGATACGAAGTTTTCAGCTTTATTTCCTTCAGGCTTAGCTCCTAATGCGACGGGTATATTCATAGGGGATGAGGTACCAGCCTGATGGAGTGGTGACTTCCCTCAAGAAAGTATTCTTTGAGGGTCAAGTCGAACATCAACATGAGGATGAGTGAATCCCAGAGGATACGTAGGGCCTTCGTCCACATCAACGGGATTTCCTGTAGGATTTATAACAAAAGCCTCCCATTGCTCAGGGAGTTTACGTCCTAGCATTTGTTCTATCTGGCCTAACATGCCCTGTTGGTATTTCTTAATTTGTTCTCCCATGTCTTGCTGGGCCTTGGCTAGCTGCTCTTCCAACTTCTTGACTAGTTCTGCTTCTATGTCTTTTTGAATTTGTTCGATGCGGTCCAATCTATCTTCATTTGTCATTTTGGTCTTGCGTCGAGTTCTGTAGTTGTGCTGAATTGGCTGACTTTTCGTTTTATCTAGTATCACTGTCATAGGGCATCCCAAGGATTAGTCTTAAACCTTTAACGATGAATGCATGTAAATGCAATGTGCATGTCCTAAATGTGGAGGTACTGATTCAAAAATGGTTCCCACGGCTCAACTTCAGGATTTATTCACAACTTTGAACATTGTATTTGATATCTAGGGTACTAGATTTTCTCCCGAGTGAGTTTTCAAATTGGGAACCAGTCGTGAATTAGTACTTCATGTCGGTGCAATGCAAAAATTAAAATGTTGGTGTCATGCAATTAATACAAAATGAGTTTAATATAATATGATCAAAACAAGGAAATGAGGTCAGTCCGGATAAAAATATTCAAATACATAAATTAAATGGAAAAAACTGCACATAAAATAAATAAAGGCACCAAAGCCCTAAAATGGTGACCGCTAAATGGTTAGAGTTTCGCACGGCTTTAAAAGGGTGGCTCATACGTCTCACTATATGCGGTTTGAATCTAAAGGAAATGGTACCCGAACTATCGTGAGGACATCGATTCGGGGGAATGTGACCCTTATACTATACGGGGTGAAAACCCCACGAAATATAAGGACCAGTACTCCAAGAGTACATTACAACATTATACGGGGGTGAAAACCCTACAGAGCGAAGTAATCTCTCTCACTTAAGGGTTGAGGAGCTCGGGTAGAAAGCTCATGTGTGAATGTCGGGGGATTAAAAATTAAATCAAATCAAATTGTCAAATTTTTGCAAGACAACACAAAACCAACATTGGCCTGATTCTCTTTAAAAAAATGTCCCTAGCGGAGTCGACATCTGTCGTAATAGAGGTTTTACCCTCTTTACGAAAAATAAAACGTTTTAAAAAAATATGTTCTTTACGGAGTCAAAGGAGACGTCACCCGGAGACCGGGATGACGCTCCCAACAGAACACCGTAAATATTAAAAGAGACGTCACTCGGAGACCAGGATGACGCTCCTAGCAGAACACCGTAAAAATTTGAAAAAACATGAAATAGAAAATGGAGGGGAAATGAATGAAAAAAGGATGGAATCACCACCGGCCACTTTGTTAGGCCGGACAGCATTAAAAGGTAACCAGAAATTCAAAACGTTTGGGTTTGAGAGTTGATTACGCGTGGGGAAGGATTAGCACCCCCACAACGCCTAAAATTGGTACCGCATTGATTTAGTGTTGTCATTGCAAGAAAATAAAAATTTGATTTTAATTTAAAATTTAATCCTAAAAAAAGCGGTCTAAGGAGAATATTTCCTTATTTACGAAAACCGAGGAAGATGATACATGAATGATTCAGGACACCACTTCATAACCGATTATCTGAAATAAAATAGAAAATATTCCCTTAATATAAACCGAGTTTAAAAACATATATAAAACAAGATAAGAAGAAAAAAAGTATGTAAGTATAATAATATAATATACGTATATTATATTGTAAAGAATAATAATAATAATGATAATAATAATGATAATGTACATATATTTTGTAATAAACTATAGTAAAGTAATATGAATATTATAGTAGATATAATAGTATAATATACATTAATAATTATAGAAATGACAATAACCATATCAATACGCAAAATAATAAATTATACACATATACTATACATTAAAAATATATATATTATGAAAGTAAGAAAATTTTACATAAATAATATACATATCACATAATTAAAATAATATACACATATATATGTAAAATAATATATTACATAAAATGTATATACATAATACTATATAATATGAATACATATTATTAAGGTGATAATAATAATATGCATATGTAATTATATAAATATAAAATACATAGGAAAATACTATATATACATATATATAATAATAATAATAATAATGATAATGATAATAATAATACTAATAATAATATGTGAATATAACAATTGAAACAAAGAAAATAGTGATCGAATTGTAGGAAAAGAGAACTTGAAAACTAAGAAAAAAAGGACGAAAATGTAGAGAACATACATTATAAGGGCGGAAACGTAAAGAATATTAAAATAGAATAGCTAGAATGATAATTTCCCCATTGGCTGGAAATACGCGGATCTACCAGGCCGGGTCAGGTCGAGGCGCGGGTCAGGGATCAAAACGACGTCGTTTTAATCTTATAGGCAGGGTGCCCAAACGACGTCGTTTTGGAATATATTTGTAATGCCCATTTTGCACCAAAAAATTCATTCCAACCGATATCCCCCAAAAAAACCAAAATCCTCTCAAATAGCCTCTGTAGGCACGGTCACCGACTCTCCTTGCGCCGCCGTGGGCCGCCGATCGCCGGCCGTCGGAAGTTGAAAAGGTGGTGTCTTCCTACTCCTTTTTGCGTTCTGAGTTCGAATCTGGTGCTGGATTTTCGAACAAACCGACCTAGGTGAGTAGATCTAAAGAAAAAACTTTCAATTTATATTGTTTTTTTACCTTTTTCGAATATGCTTCCTCTTTTTTTTGCCTTATTTGAAGAGTAGTGGGTCTTGAGAAATATATATTCGAATCTTTTTTTAACTCTGAATCCCTCTGTTTTTTATCATTTCGAATTGAAAAAAACTCCCTTATTACATGCATGTGCCGGTTTTTATAACCGAAAAAAATATAGGAAATAAGTTGCAACTTGCATGCAAATTGCTTTTTAAGATCTGAAAATTTTCTACTTTTTCTGACAGGTTGGGCGGTGGAATCGACGTTTTAAGCGGTGGAGAACAGCGGCCGCAGGCGAGTGGTCATGGTGGCAGTCAAGTGGCCGGTGGCAAGTGGTGGATGGTGGGTCATGTGGCCACTAGCGTCGCGCGTGGTGGCCACGCGCGGAAGATGAAGAGCGAATAGGGGCTGCGGCAGGAGGCTTCAAGTGGGTTTAGGTTTAGGTTTTTTTTTTTGTTAATAGGGTTAGGTGTAGATTAGAAATTTAGGTTGGTTTTGAGTATTTTTGTAATTAATAGGTATTGGGTTAATTGGGTCTGATGAGTATTTAATTGGGCTATTGTGTATGTATTTAATTTGGGCTTAGGCCCGGACTAAAAATGGTTATGACAGACTCAAACTCGAGATATATTGAATGATCATATGAACCTATTGAACTAAATTCCAAGTTTTATTAAGATTGAAACTATTAACTGTCTTCTTTTCCATTCGACATAGTAAAAATCTCTTTTTTTCTTTTTGTGCTTTTTGAGTTTTCCACGTAAATTATTATGTTTATTTTTTTGCGTTTGTGATTGTTTTTTTTTATCTTGCCGTTATCATTCTGATGGTATAAAGTAGTAGATAAGATAACATGAAATTTTACAAAAAAAGAACACTAAAGAAAGTATGAATCACAAAAGTTGCCTACTCTAACACAAAACACCCACACTTTGTTGTTGTCTGATCGATAACATGTTCTTCCGAATCTGCAATCTCAAAGTTATATTGATTCGATTATTCGAGTAAATCGCTTAACTCAAATTTAATTTATCCAAATTAAATAAATTCAATCATTCAAGTTAATCAACCGAATCAGTTAAAGTTTTGTTGATTCGATTTGTTGACCGTTTAATTTTTTTAAGTTTGAGACTCAATCGATATCTGAGATACTATTTGAAAGAAAATAATAAGTCAAAAATATTTAAATGATTCCACTGGAGTTTTAGAACATTTTTATTATTTACTTTTTGGAATTTTATTAATACAAACATTAATATAATTGCATTTAATTTGCAGTCCATCTGTCATTATTTTAAGGTAATCCGTCATTAACTAATGCTAATTGAATTTTTGCAATATTTAATCTGTTGCAATATTTAATCTATCTTTTACGTACTTAATTTTGGTTGATTAAATATAATAATTCAATGGAGACCCACTTTAAAGTTTAAAACAAATCAGTTTTTCATTGATTACTTTTTTTATAAACATCGATATCCAACTCATTGATCAATTAACTCGAATCAGATATTGCAAAAATTCATTATGAAGATGACTCTTCCAACTCAATTTACTTCATTAATAATACCAAAATTTGAACCTCTGACCTTTCTTAATTTTTTAACGTTTTTATAAATGGAATCAAGACAATTATAAAATTTCAAGAGGTTTAAGTAACAAAATGAAATTATATAACTAGAACTTTTTTTGAAATTTATTCTTAAGATTTTATTCCAAAATCAAAATATACTAACTCGTGCCTTGTTAAAAAATTTCTCTAAATCTAAATGAAAGAAAAAGAGTACAACAAGTCAGTGTTGAGAAATTGATAGAAAGCACACACTAGATCTCTTGGATTTACAACTCTGAATTTTATGTTATAATTATGTTTAAGATGTTATAATCGTATAAATTTTGACACGTTGATAACATATATTATATAAATTTCAATGTTTTTTATGAACAAATATAAATTTCAAATGTTGTTTCATATTGTAAGGTGTTTTTAGTTATTTTTGTGTGTTATCAATCTAAATAAAGATTTAAGATAAAAGAGAACTATAAGTTGTGCATAAACCCCTTTGGAAATTATAGAACTATAAGTTAATTCATGGTAAAATTATTTACTGACCCTCCTAAAATGAAAAGGTTTTGATTTGGTCCTAAAAGCTATAAAATTATGAGCTAATAAAAAATAGTAAATTTACACTACAGCCCATAAAATTTATAATTCAATTTCAAATTCACCCTTAAAAACTTATATTTGTTTTCTACTTTGGGAAAAAAGAAAAACATCTTAATAACTATAAACAAGATTTTTGTCGGAATTCGAGTGTTGTAAAAACCACAAATCATCATAAACTGATATATTCTGAATGCAGACATGGAATAATTCATTGACATCCTAAGTTCCACATTAGGGTTAAAATGAAATAATTAGAGACGAGAAACCAATCTCTTGTCATTTCCAAAAATAAATAATAAAACTTTGACACCAAAACAAATGAATGAAAGCACCATCTCAACCGCTACTCTCAAATCCCAATCACCTTGAACAAAAAAAATCACACCACTCATGTTTTTGTTCGTGTTCGTGTTATTTTTATGTTTTAATCATATTCATAATATATATTTTTGTTATGTATATTTTGATACATTCATGTAAGCGTGTTATATCATGTAATCATATTTGTCACAACCTAACTTGTTGGGTCATATCGTACTTCAAGTACATTTCTATCGGTTTGAACTCACATCCTGACATACAAATGAACGTATTTTACATAACAAATACTAAAGACAAAGATTGTGGATTATGACACACGAGCTAGTATATGAGGATGTGAATTTGAATATGTAAAAGCATATTCAAATGAATAATTTCAAATTATGAATTCATGACGCAATCTAATGAGTGAGATTGAATCATGATAACTAGGGGTGAGTACTCGATTGAGACGAGTTAAAAAAATTCAAGTTAGTTGAGTTGACGACTTTTATTTTACAACTCAAATTTTATTTGAAATTTTTTCTAGTCAAGCTAAGTTGAGTTAAATTTATGTTCAAAGTTAAATGTAAATATTTATAATGTTATGGTACTAATCGACTCTAATTTAAACAACTTTCATATGAGATATACATATACTGGGCAGAGTCGAGTTATTCGAGTCCCATCTCATATGAGATATACATATATCAATCTACTAATTACCACAAATTTTGAGTTATTTGAGTCCCATTTTATAACTCTAACTTTATTTAAAAAAATTCAAGTTGAGTCGAGTTTATGAAATTTTGATAGGTGTATTATATAAAGGGCTGTAATCAAAATTAGGTAGGGCAAGAAGTACCAACTTATATTTTCCCCTTTCAACAGCCTTTTCTTTCCCTTAAAGTACATCTCTCTATGTCATTGTTGTTGTTTGAGTATTTTCTAAATCTAACTTGACTTGCCCAATACGTACTCTTTGAAGCCATTCCTCCAATATCTAGCCATTCCTTCATATGTTTTTTCAAGTGTTCTTCATAATCAACTTCATGCAGCTCAACTGTTCGGCATATTGTCTGTTTCATGTAAAATAATCCATCAAATTATTAGCACTGAAGGATCGATCCGGAGAAGATTAAAACAATGCCTTTCGGGTTAGCTTCGGCTTGGAACAAGCGCAGGAGAAGCAAGTCCCAGGATCATACTGACCCATGTATGTTAATTTTCCTTCATGTGATAATGTAATTCGCCATTTTTTTAAGCTCCAACTTTGTTGCTTACGTACCTTTTTTTCCAGGGAATTATAAACCAGTTGAGTGCTGGCAAATTGAGGAAAATCAGATTCCCAGGCCAACAAAGAGACGCCAGGGATCATCAGTTTTCACGCTAAAGGAGATGGAGGAAGCAACGTGTTGTTTCAGTGATGAGAATCTGCTTGGGAAAGGAGGATTCGGCCGAGTTTATAAGGGCACTCTAAGATCAGGACAGGTATTTATAATCTTGGTTTCCGTAATTATTATTAGAGACGAGTAAAATTGGATTCAAATTTTAAATTAGATATATGATTTGAGTTAAATTGAATAAATAACTCGAGTTAAATGATTTAGTTTGGATTTAAAGGTACAATTCGAATTATTCAGATAACTGGAAGAATTCAAATAATTAAACTTTTGGTAATGGTCGGAGAGCTCGTATATTCTTTTGAAGAAAAGATGATTTTATTAACTATTAATTTCATTAGACATTGCATTGGTCAAGATACAATCAGGATGATTTATAGGGGCAAGGGTTCGATTGAGTCAAAAAATTTTGAGTTATTCGAGTTTACGAGATTTTATTTGAAATTTTGTTGATTCGAGTCGAGTTTTCGAGTTTCTGTACAAATTTAATTGTAAGTAATTATTTATAATATCATAGTACATATTGATTTCAATTTAAACGGCTTTCTATATCCATATAAATTACACACATATATATATATATTCCTTCATATTTTTTCATATGTGGCATATACATCTCAAGCATAATTGAGGGTCTCGACTTGAACTTAATAACTGATCTACTAATTACTTAAAATTTTGAGTTATTAGATTTTCTATTTTACAATTTAAATTTTATTTTTTTTTGAGTCGAATAGAGTTTATAAATTTTGAGTCGAGTAAAAAAAAGTCAAGTTTTTTGCGTCAGGTCAAAAAATTTAGTATTTTTAATCGAATCGAGTTTTTGCTTACCCTAATTATCTAGATCAAATCGGACCGGAGTAATGCTATCTAATGCCTAATGGGCCAATACGTGTGCTACCGAATTAGCTATTATGTTTACATTCTTATATGATTGAATTAATTTAGACTTTTTACAATCTTATTAGATCTTGCTATTGTTCTTATTAAATAAAGTAAAATGGTTAAATTCTGTTATCAGTCCATGTACTGTACATAAGTTGTAGATTTAGTCTTTACACTCTAATACGACCGTTTTAAACTTTTGTACTATATTAAGCTTTGAAATTTTGATTTTGACCCAAAAATAGCCATTGTTAAGTCATGTTCTACTCTCGATCATTGTAATTACGTAAGTTATAGATTTTGTTTATATTCTCCAATTTGATATTTTAAATCTCTATAATTTAGTTATATTGTCCTTGTATCGCATGAGCTAAAAGACTAAAATTTTGACTTTCAAAGAAAATATTGAAATCGAAAAAGTGACTAAATTTGATCAAATTAGATTTTAGGGACTAAATCTAAAATTTACACATAATATACAAACTAATTATAGAATTCGACCCAAGTAAAATTGTATAGGACTTTGTTTTATCGTGCTTAAATATAATTAAATATTTATTTTAAGGTTAATTGCACTAAACATCCTTAAATGGTCTAAAATTCTAAGTTGGTCTACAATCCGATCATTCCTCCTGTCAAGCCATATTAGCTTAGGTGTTAAATTGTAAACACATTTTTACCAATTGTATGAATAATTTGGATCTGACACGTTAAAAGTTCTTCTAAAAATTTTCAAACAGTGTAAGTTCTTTTTAACAATTCATATTCAAGCTATTTATACAGTAAGTGCACACGTGTTTACAATTTGATCCACATGTTTTAAATATGTTTCATGTTGGCTTTAAATTGTCACTTAACACCTAAACTGACGGCTAGGCTAACAAAAAAGACTTGATTGATGCAATATTGATAATTTGACGACTCAATTATAACATTTTAAAGCTTAGAAACAATTTAGATGATAGTTTGAGGACGTTCGGTACAATTAACCCTTTATGTTAAATAGGATATATTCATTAAACTCGATTGCATTCGAATTTTTTTACATTCAACTCAATTCCAAAAAAAATTGGTTGACAAAATATGACTCATAAACTCAACTAGGAAACCTTTTCCCTATTCAACTCGATCAAATACTCAAATTCTGCTCTTTTTGTGCATTCCGAAGGTTGTTGCAATCAAGAAAATGGATCTTCCGGCATTCAAAGAAGCCGAAGGAGAGCGCGAATTTCGCGTAGAAGTCGATATATTAAGCAGACTCGACCACCCGAATCTGGTGTCGTTGATAGGTTACTGTGCAGATGGGAAGCACCGGTTTCTAGTCTACGAATACATGCAAAAAGGGAACCTGCAAGATCATTTAAATGGTTAGTTTTGTGGAGTTTGTATTCTGATCAAGTCCTGCATCGATTTATAACATCTATGTATTGGCTTTAAAATCGGTTTCAATAGGTATCGGTGAAACAAAAATGGATTGGCCTTCGAGGCTGAAAGTGGCGATCGGCGCAGCCAGGGGGCTTGCTTATCTACATTCAAGCTCTGATGTTAGAATTCCGATTGTTCATAGAGATTTTAAGTCCACCAATGTTCTTCTCAATGCCAACTTTGAAGCCAAGGTAAAAAAAAGATCGTTACTTATGCATGAAGTAATGACAATTTAAGTATTTATAAGTTCTAAATTAGTGTTTAAGAAATCGGATCGAATCAATCGAGTTGAATTGGGAACTGATGCTACTCTTCGACAGATATCTGATTTTGGACTGGCCAAATTGATGCCAGAGGGTCATGACATTTATGTAACTGCCAGAGTTCTAGGCACATTTGGCTATTTTGATCCTGAATATACTTCGGTACACATACTTCATCTCTCTCGATAGTTTCTTTTCGCTACACCTGTGTTTGGATTATTATTTGATATATCAAGCAGGATTGAAAGCCTGTCTCATATCTCGTTTATTTAGTTTCTTTCTTAAATAATCTTGGCTTTTCATCTGTTTCTTCGACGACAGACAGGGAAACTAACTTTAAGAAGTGATGTTTATGCATTCGGAGTGGTTCTTTTAGAGCTTTTGACAGGACGCAGAGCTGTTGACATAAACCAAGGACCAAATTATCAAAACCTTGTCCTCCAAGTAACTAAACATTCCTCCGATTCTTCATTTTCTGAAAACTATGTCATAGCTGACACTCGTTCTTGATGCACATCTGAATATGTGAATAATAAGCCGGTAAAACAGAAATAGAATAATAAGCCGGTGATACATGTTTTATGTTTCAGGTTAGGCACATACTGAACGACCGGAAGAAGCTACGAAAGGTGATCGACCCAGAGATGACTCAGAGTTCATTCACCATTGAATCTATAGCAATGTTTGCAAACCTGGCGTCCCGGTGTGTCCATGTCGAGAGCGGGGAGCGGCCGTCGATGCTGCAATGCGTGAGGGAACTCCAACTGATTTTATGCACAAATGCAAAAGGCCTAGGTATGCCTTTTAGGATGCGTTAAAAGAGTTGAGAAATGCAGATTTGTATAGCAGCACTGGAAACTGTATCATATCAACAATAAGGATGCTCCAAATTATGAGTAAAACATTACTACGGTGCCGATTCGATACAAGACGATTAAACGAAATCCAAGTAGAACCCGTAGACATCTGATTTTGTCCGAAGTCATTATCGTAATAGTAGTATATCTTAATGTGTTTAGTTCTAATCTAGCATCACCTGTTTGCTGATGTTTTTTTTTTTTTGCTTATTGCAACTAATTCTATGCATTGCATAGTTTGTATAAACGTTGTGAAATAAATTAAACTGTGGGAAATTTTGCATATTTAGTCCTTTCAATTGTTAATAATTTAAGTTCTTTTTAACAAAGATTTTTTTGCTTTAACTCCAAAAATTTTATAATTGAAGTTTAATTGATAACACCTCCCCAAAAGTTTTTAGCTTACAATATTCACAACACCATCAATGTTTAGGAAATTCTTCCGTTATTAATATAATTATGATATTATATATAAGAAATTAAATTATTGACGTGTAAAATTTTATATAATTTAATAATTTAAATATATATAATAACATGAATATGATAGAAATAAATATTTTCAAATTGAATCAATATTTATGTCAAATTAAAATTTAGGGACTAAAGCTTAAATTTAAAAATAGTAGAGGGGGCTGTGTTAAAAATTACATAAAAATATTAATGTGTAGAAATTTATATATGCTTGAACATGTGAAAAATAACACAAACACACATATGAAACAAAAACAAATAAAAATTATATGAATTGAGACACAACACGAACACGTTACGAAAAATATTATTTTAAAATTAAACCATCATGATAAATTATATAAAATATAGCACGACGTGTAAAACAATACGAACATAACAAACATAGACGAATATATCAAAATCTATATAAAACGAATAATTGACTCATATAAAATATTATATACACAAGTTTAGATTACCCTAAAGACGAAGATATAAATATGAGGTGGAGATGAAAGCAATCGAGGTCGAAGAAATGGAAGCTGCGAGGCAAAATGCTAAGGGGTTTAAGGGTCGGGTGAGACTAGAGATATTAGATGCGAAAAAATTTGCGTTACTTTAGGTTCGACGTATATACTTAGTATCAGATAATGTTATTTTTTCTATCTCATTAAAACTGTTATATGTTGATATTTTTTATTAAATTTATTTAATTTTGCCTTTTTTATAATTTAAATTTTATTATTGATAAAAGTATGAAAAAATATATTTTAAAAACTTTCAATCAAATAGTTTTTAAATATATATTTTATAAATTTTAATTAACTAAAATATTTAAATAAATTATAGTTAGAATTTTAAAAATATCAAAAAATATTAACATATAACAATTTTAGCGAATTAGAAAATATAATGTTAATTATACGAGAGTAGTGAGGCTAATACCATAAAAAATCATACCAAATTGGTAGGTTTTTGGCTTGGTAAAGGAGATGATTGCTTTGTGGGGGAAACACAAAGCAGCCATTGTAATAAAATAAATTGTCACCTTCGAGAAGAGGGATAATAATTATACATCAGAAAAAAATGAAAATCTTGGGATACATATAAGCAGTAGCGCTGTACATTCTATTAGACATGTTTTTTTAGAAGACAGTAATAGCCCCGTGATAAGTAGTATCGGAGCAACCCTTTGACTGTTTGATTTTACGCCGAGCGTCCATGAGTGGAATAGGTTGGGTAGACAACTGTGACAAGAGAATCACAAGGTTGAGTGGGAGAGAATGTCACGCTTGGAAGAGGTGGGAACAATAATCCCACATCGGAAAGAAAAAAAAATTTAGATATATAAACAGTAGCATTGCACTTTTTATTAGTCATATCTTTTAAGAAAATATTAAAGTCTCATAATATATAAACGGTATAATTACATTTACTATTAAACATCTTTTTAGGAAGAGATTAATAGTCCTGCAACAATACATTGAAGTTCCTTATTGTGTTAATATTAAATTTAGTTTTAAGTTATACTCGTTTTCTTATTTTGATATTAATTTTTTTTTTACTTTGATACTTAAGCTATCATTTTTAGATTAACAGATAAGAACATAATACTTGACAGATTATGTCATTTATGACATATATACAAACACGTGAAGTGTTGTTATTGGCTACTATTATTAGCAGTAAAATGATAGTTTAAGTATCAAGTGGGTAAGAAAATAAGTTTAGACATCAAAATGAAAAAGAACATGTATAATTCGGTGTTCAACTGGTATTAAGTTTTTTAAAAGTTTAGTTAGACCTTTTTTTATAAAAAAATATTAAACTAAACCTTCTAATTTAAAAAAATAAATTAATTTGGACTTTCAAGATTTTTGAAAAATTTAACTACATCTTTTTAAACTGTGTTACTAAGATCAGCCCTTGATTAGCTGCTAACCTTCTCTAACTGAAAATAGTAAGGATGAAATAAGAAAAAAATTGAGGGGTCAAATTGATTTTTTTAGGGAGTTAAGAAATAATTTTATAATTTCTAAAGGATTTAAACTATAAGTTTTTTTGGACCAAAATATTTTTTTTACCATTATAAAATTTAAAATATTACCATTATAATAATTCAAAGCCAATCAAAACATATTTTTATTTAGTTTAGTTTGACTTCTAAAAAAATCAAAAATATATTATATTATATTATATTATATTATATTATATTATATTATGACACACAAACGGTACAAAAAATTTTACATAACCCTCCCTATTTAAACTATAAAATCTAAAACCTAAATTCCTAACCCTAAGCCTTAAACCATAAACTCTAAATTCTAATCTTAAATTTTACGTCCTACAACCTAAACTCTTAAACCGAAACTAAATTTCTAAATCCTAAATTTGAATATATATTGACAAGCGTCGTGAACTGTCAAAATAATTATTCCTTAATCTTAAATAAAATAAATAAATAATGTAGTAATAGAGAAGAAGGATCGATCCACAAGGACTAAGAAGCTTCTGATGTAGAAAGGTTTTGATTCTGACTTTATTGAGAAAATTAAGAAAAATTGGGGGTTATAGCGAGAGTTTAATTTAAATAAAACTAAGAAATAAAAATTTAAATCTAAGGATGGAAGTAAATTTAAGAAAATATTTAGTTTAAGTAACAGCCTCAAGCTTCGCTTTGACTCATTTTCAATCGATCATCGAATAAGATTTTTACTCCGGATAATTGCCGGTTACAATCTACAAGGCCCAACCCTTGTAACTTGCTTTTCTCTCCAGTAAACCGATAATCCAAAATCAATTTTTGAATTTCAGTTTTTCTGGCTAGACTAACCACGACTATCATCGTTAGAATAAAACAATTTTTAAATCTGGAAAAACCCGACTCGGACTATGTTATCTCAATGAGAATCGAATCCGATCTCAATTTCCCTTAGCGAATCCGTCGCTAAGTCTGTTCATAGGAAGTCGAATATGCTACAAGCCGATCCTTTCTCCCCACTATAAATCGAAACAACATTCAAACCAACGAGCTCTTTTTGAAATGAAGATGTTAAGATTTTTAAAGGAAAAGCCGATTGCAAATACAAGTATGCAGAAAATTGAGAAATATATACGAAGTTATAAAGTGTTTTTCAATTCTCACGATCGGAATTGAGTTGTTGCTAAAGCCTTCGGCTAAAACTTAAAATAACAAACTTTATAAAAGTAAAAACCCCAAGAACAAATAAAACTAAGTACAAGATATCTTTTCAAGCTTCACCCTAGTGGGGTATTTATAGCTTAAAATAACCCTAGAAATAAAGAAAATATTTAAAATAAAATACCTAAAGATAATCCTAAAAATATTCAAATAAAATAGAAAATCAAATCCTAAATGATAAAGTGATTAAATCCTAAAAATAATAAAGTGATAATTCTCAAATATTTAAATTCAAACTTAATCTTAAAATCCTAAGCAAATTTCGTCTGTTTGTTCTTCTAGATGATGCTGACTGGATCTCCTTCTAGAAGTTGTTGCTGATTGGACCGCCAGAATCTGCCATGTCAGAATTTTCTGGAAATTGAAGTCTTGCGCAAAAACAAATAAAAACAACCCAAATCAGCAATATCATGGAATCAACAAGGAGTATTTATTGATAAAATAGTAACAAAATAAAATACTCATCAAATTCCCCCTAACTTATTCAATGCTTGTCCTCAAGCATGCCTTAATCAAATATGTCAAAATCTCAAGTTACAATCCTTCATTTTGCCTTATATCCAAGAACACCAAGTAAGTCAAGATCACATCAATTATCAGAATCAAGAATAACGATCAAGTGAAAGGCATAAATAGGAATAAGTTAAGCAAAACCATGGCATCCCATTAATCCATCAATTTCAATGTAACAAGACCCAATACCTCACAAGGATTCTCTCATTTTCGCTCAAAGTGTTTCGGGTGAAAGAAAACGTTCAAAGCCAGAACCAAACGTGACATTACCATAAGCTTGTAAGAAAATCAAGTCTCCACTACTAAAAATGAACAAGATGCATTAATCAAGGGGTCTTTAAAAAGGTTGTAACAAGGCTTAGGTTAAGGTAAGAAAAAAAAGGCCAAAAATATGGGTTAATCATCAAGACAAGAGATGCACAATTTATAAGTTGAAGCCACGAAATAAACAAAGTAAATAATGCAAAGAAGTGTAACAAAAATCCAACAATCAATTCCTTTCTTTTTTTCGTCCTTTTTTTTTCTTTTTTTTTGATTTTTTTCTCTTTTGCTATTTTTGTTCTGTTCGAGAGTAGTTCAAACCAGATTTTTTTCTTTCTCTTTTTTTCTTCGAAACATTTTTTCTTTGTTATTTTTTCGTTCGTGAAACAAGTTATTCTCTATCTTGATAAGGGTAACAAAAGAGGGTAAAAGTAAAAGGTTTCGGGTATATAACGTGGTAAAAGCAAGAAAAAAGGTAAATGCACAAAAATGGTTCACTAATGGATATAAAAGGGTAGGCAATTTTGGGTAGAGAAGTAGGTTAATCCTAGGTGCCCCTATCATATTAAAACATCAAGTTCAAAACATATAGTCTCTATATGCATTTACTCACAAGTTCTAGAATATCGATATTAGGTCCGGCACACTAAATCAAACAAATGAGCAAGAATGGAAAAGAATGCTCGTCTAGGCTCAAATCTCACAAAAAAAAGTTTAATTTGTATCTGTAATGACCCGTTTACAACCAGACCTGACCCAAAACCCAAACCAAACCCGGTTCAGACCCGAACCCGACCCGGATCCATGACTTAACTCGACCCAAACCCAAAATTACCGAAATACCCTTAAAACCCTAACCCTAATCTAATATCCACCCACCGCCGCACCTTCTGCCGCCTATCATCCACCGCTGTCGTTCGCCATTTCCGGCGACCAACCCCAAACTATAACCACAATCACCCCAAAACCCTAAAAAACCCTGAATCAACATCCCTAAACCAAATTCGCAAAATCCAAGAATAAAATAACCCTAAAATTAACTACCTATTGTCCCAAATCCACTGAATCATACCCTACCCATACTCTAGCATCACCAATATCTCAACCAACATCCCTAAAAATCCGGCTCCATTCATCCAACTTCAGATCTGCTACAATAAAAAAAATTAGGGGTTAGTGTGTAAGATTTGGTTAAAAAACCGAAACCAAAGATTGTAAAATGGGGGGATTAGGTTCAAAAAAAATATTGAAAGGGGTTTCTTTTCTTTTTCGAAAAACGCAGTAAAAGGGTTCTTTAAATATCAAAAAAATTTGTAAGAAAAATGTTTGTTGGAATCAAAGAAATTTTTCGATGGTAAATATTAGAAAAACGTTTTGATTTATTTTTGGGTTTTCTAATTCGGATCTTAAAAGGGGAATATCGAATCTTACCTCGCCGCTGCTGTGGTGCTGCGCTGCGAGGCCGTTCGGCCGAGGAACGACGATGACGGCAAGAGCGACGCCGTCTGTTGAAGAGGGAGAAGAGGCTGAAAGTTTTAGTATTAGGTTTTTATCCCTTTTATTTCGGTTTCGAATGACAAATAAAACAACCCCTCTATGTTTAAACCGGCCTAGCATGAAACGACGTCGTTTCAGACGCCCGATCCACGGGGAGGATCCTCGTGTTTGGTAATGGGTAAATTACGCAAGTAGTCCCTCCCCTTCTCTCCCGCTTTCACTTTTGTCTAGGGTTAACTTCGAGTCTGGTCCTTCATACTTTAATTCCTTTTGTTTTGCGTCATTTTTCGTTTTTTATCTTTTAATTTTTGTTTCATTTCGATTTGGTCACTGTATTTTAGCTTCTAATTTCCAGCATATTATTTCTGTTAATTTACATTTATTTCTTTACATTTCGCATTTACTTCGTGTTAGTCCTTTTTATATTATCCTAGCCATGCATTTTATATTTGTGCATTTTAGTCCTAAATCTCTAGTTTCATGTCATTTTAGTCTAATCCATGCATTGTCATTATTATTATTATTGTCATTATTATATTTTTTATGTTAGATTAATATTCATACATGTTTCAAATTAGTTTTTTAAGTTAGATTAATATTTATAAATATTTCAAATTAGCGTTTTATTTGTGTTAGATTAATATTTATGTATGTTGGATTAGTAGGTTATGATGTTGGTATTTATTTATATTTTTATCATATTGTATTTATTTATGGTTGCCATATTTTAAGATTGCATTCTGGAAATATATAATTGTCAATGCGGTGCCCTTTTATCCGAGCGTAAACGGGGCCAGCATCAGGCGTAGTGATAGTGGTTGGGCGTTTACTTTCGGATAACGGGGCTTTTAAAATTTACTCGCACATATAACCGAATTTTAATTTAACCGTCACTTTAATCTAGAAAGTCTAATATTAATAAAGTGGTAATTATTAAAGTACCAATTTTTGGGCAGTGTGAGGGTGCTAATCTTTCCCCATTCGTAACCGACTCCCGAACCCATCCATTTTAAATCTCTAGTTTTTACGGTGTCCGACCTACCTAAGTGGCTGGTGGCGACTCTATTTTTAAATAAAACACGAATTTTCTAAAATCCCACGGAATACACCATTTTCAATATTTTCAAAAACAAAATAAAAACGCGTACTTTTTTAGCGAGATGGACATCGCTACAGATGGCGACTCCGCTGGGAAAATTTTTGTTTTTCAAAAATAAGAGAGTCCAGCTTTTTAAAATAATTACCGCTTTATTAATATCGAAAATTTCGGGTTAAAGTGACTATTAAACTAACATTCGGTTATAATTGCGCGTTTATTTTAACGCATTTAAAATATGGCATATAAACCTATTTTTTTAAGTGGGGGGAAACGCTAATGCTTTCGTGGAGATATCGTTCTCCCGTGTAGGCCTAGCAAGTACCTTCGGGGCTCGATTACCTTATGCTTTCGTAAGGATATCGTTCCTTCGTGCAGGCATAAGCGAATGGGTCCCCCTGAATTGAACTCGGTTGAAAGGAGCCTATAATGGGTGATGACCGGGGGCCTTGCTACTCTTAGTAGAGGACAGCAAGGACAATTTGGGTACCTCTTAGCACCAAAACTGCATATAGTAAGTCGTACGAGCCAACCTTTTAGAGCCATGTTGGTACTCTGCCCGTTAGTGGTCACCTTAGTTAGGCTCTGGTGCCTTATTTCCTGTTCATGAATATTTTTAATTGCTTTATTTTGTTTACCATATGTTTTATTTAAATAATTTTATTTGGTACTAACTCGTTTCATTTTATTCTCATCGCATTGATTTCACCTGCATCATTGCACAACATTATCACAATCTTAATTTTGTATTGCATCAATTTAGGACACATTTTGCATGCATATACATTCGTTTTCAAAATAAGAAAACTGACTCTAGGGGTGCCCTATGACAGTGATACTGGATAAAGTAGAAGACCAGTCAGCTCAGCATCCATACGGAACCTGGTACAAAACAAAGATGGCGGACGATGAAATATTGAAAAAATCGAGCAAGATCAGAAAGAATTGCAAGTGAACATAGCCAAGCAGGTTGAGGAACAGTTGGCGAGAGTCCAACAGGATATGAGGGAACAACTTGCAAAGTCACAACAAGACATGCTGGGCCAAATGGCACAAATGCTGAGATTGAAACTTCCCGAGCCTGGAGATGCCTCTGTTGTAAATCCCACTGCAAATCCTAGACCCACTGTTGGGGACGAGGATCTTATGTATCCTCTGGGGTTCACGCCCATTCAAACCAGGATACAACTAGAAAATCAACCTCAGGTGATCATTTCTCGGGGAAAGTCTCATCTACATCAGGTCGGTACTTCGATCCCTATAAATCAGCCATCTGTATCAGAAGTTAAACCCGGGGGCAATCAAGTTGAAAATTTTATCTCAGAAATAGATCATTTGTTTGAGACCGAGGGACCGAAGGTAGAAGCTTCAAAGGAAATCGAAGATCGATGTAAGAGACTCGAATAGAAGCTAGATGCTATGGGAGTAGAGGATACCTTCAGTGGATTCGATGCCAGTGAACTCAGTCTTGTCCCAGATTTGGTTTTACCTCCTAAATTCAAGGTCCCAGAGTTCGAGAAGTACAACGGAACAAGCTGTCCCCGCGCCCATCTTACTATGTTCTGTCGGAGGATGACAGGATACGGCCGAGACAACAAGCTGTTAATTCACTGCTTTCAGGACAGTTTATCGGGATCTGCTGCCCGATGGTATAATCAGTTAAGCCGTCATCAAATTAAGTCATGGAGAGACTTGGTCAAAGTTTTTCTGGAGCAGTACCGATACGTCAATGATATGATGCCAGACCGGTGGACATTGCAACAGATGAAACAAAAGTATAATGAAAGCTTCAGGCAGTACGCTCAGCGCTGGAGGGATATAGCAGCTCAGGTCTAACCCTCGCTCAGTGAGAGGGAGACGGTGGTCACATTTGTACAAACTTTAGAGGGTCTGATCTTGAGTCGCTTGATAGGCAACGCGACTACCAATTTTGCCGACCTTGTGTTATCCGGTGAGCTCATCGAGAATGCTTTCAAGACTGGCAAAATTGACGATGGGGGTAGTTCATCCCATAAAAAGCCTTACCATAGAAGAAAAGACCAGGAAGTAAACTCTCTGGGAGTTTACAATGCAAATTATTCCAAGCCCAGCACAGTTGTGCAATCTAAGGCCGTGCCAAGTGCTCACGTTGCCCCAAGCCAATGTTCTGGTCAGAGAAAGAACACTGAGAAGATAGAGTTCACTCCATTGCCGATGTCGTATGGAGATCTGTATAAGGAATTGCTAAAAGCCCATATAGTGGTACCTTTCCACCAGGCTCCGACGCAACCCCCATTCCCTAAGTGGTATGATCCTAACGCGAGTTGCGAATATCACGCTGGACAGGTGGGCCACACGATTGAAAATTGTTGGGGCTTCAAGAGGCTGATAGAAAGGTACCTCAAGCTCGGTGTTATAAGTATTGAAAACCCTACAAGTTCAGCCACAAGTGGGAACCCTTTACTGAAGCATGAAGATGCCAACTGAGGGTGTGTTGAAGCTTTTTTGAATTGGACCATGTTAAGTATTGCACTGTCTTGACCATAGTAGGTCCCCTTGTAGTTTTTATCACTTTCAGAGTAATACTTTTTGTAAACCAACCTCACCAAGTACAATAGTGGTGAGAGTATTTTGTAAGGGATCAAAACTACAAGTAGCAATGCAAACATCTTTTGTTCATATCCGAGTCCTGAATATCCAAAATACATCACCTTAAAGTTTCAAATTTACTACGAGAACAGTGTCAGATGGTGTCATGTAATGAACAAAATTTTAGGGCATCCACTCAGATGAAAGCTAATCGAACCCAGGACAAAGTCGGGGCACCACCGCATGAAAAACCAAGATCCCGACATGACCAATCGAGAGTCAGGGGCATCCCTTTGAAGACCAAAAAATCAAATCATGTCGCATTCATGCATTTAGTTGTATTCATCTTGCATGAAATCATCCTTGCATACATCATACATTTAGGTTAAGTGCATATACCGAAGTCACCAAGCATTTAGGCCTAAAATTCATGTATTTTTGCTTGTACATACAAACAGGTTCAAAATAAACCGAAGAACCTCAGCCATTGGGGCAACAACACAACTGCCAACTTCTAGCCATGAAGAAGGCCAAACACAAAGAGGATGTTGAAACATCAATAAAAGGTAACAGTGACAAATTTTGTGAACATTTACTGATTAATGTTTTTTCCATTTTCAGGTCATACCTCTCCGCCAGTAGAACACCAGAAGTAGCCTTTTTTAGATTTTGCCTTCGTCATTATTGATAGGCCAACATTTCCACTAATGGTGCAACAATATAGACATACTGAAGATCTCGTTTCTCTGTTGATGGTGCAACAGATCTGAACCTTTCCTCAAGCAGATCGAATTTCTATTCAGGTCTTGTTTCTCCGCTGACGGTTCAACCAGACCTAATCTTTTCTCGAGTTTTACTTCTTTGTATAGTTCAAGAAAAAATAAAAATTATCAAAAAGAAAGAGAAAAATTGAAAAAATTTGAAAAAAGAGAAAAGAATTCAAAGAAAAATTGAAGAAAAATAAAAAATAGAAAAATAAAAAATCGAAAAAATCAAAAATAAAAAAAAAAATCAAAAGAAAATTTATCAACTTTCATCGCCCAATCTAGTCTCTCCGCTGATGGAGTGGCTAGGTACAAGCTATCGTCTTCCTCTGATCCTACTCTCCGCTGATGGTATAACCGGTTCTAGGTCGTCATTATCCAATACAGTCCACCGCTGATGGAGTGGCCGGGTTCAAGCTCCCGTCGTCCTCAGACCCTACTCTCTGCTAATGGTGTAGCCGGTTCCAGGTCGTCATTATCCAATCCAGTCATCCCCTAATGGAGTGGCTAGGTCCAAGCTGTCGTCGTCCTCATATCCTGCTCTCCGCTGATGGTATAGCCGGTTCTAGGTCATCATTATCCAATCTAGTCCTCCGCTGATGGAGTGGCCAGGTCCAAGCTCCCGTCGTCCTCAGATCCTGCTCTCTGCTGATGGTGTAGCCGGTTCTAGGTCGTCATTATCCAATCCAGTCCTCCGCTGATGGAGTGTCTAGGTACAAGCTATTGCCATCCTCTGATCCTACTCTCCGCTGATGGTGTAGCCGGTTCTAGGTCATCATTATCTAGTCCAAACCTCCGCTGATGGAGTGGTCGGGTCCAAGCTTTCATCGTCCTCAGATCTTGTTCTCTGCTAATGGTGTAGCCGGTTCCAGGTCGTCATTATCCAATCCAGTCCTTCGCTGATGGAGTGGCTAGGTCCAAGCTCCAGTCGTCCTCAGATCCTGCTCTCCGCTGATGGTGTAGCCAGTTCCAGGTCGTCATTATCCAATCCAGTCCTCCGTTAATGGAGTGGCTAGGTCCAAGCTGTCGTCGTCCTCAGATCCTGCTCTCCGTTGATGGTATAGCCAGTTCCAGGTCGTCATTATCCAATCTAGTCCTCCACTGATGGAGTGGCCGGGTCCAAGCTCCCGTCGTCCTTAGATCCTGCTCTCTGTTGATGGTGTAGCCGGTTCTAGGTCGTCATTATCCAGTCCTCCGCTGATGGAGTGGCTAGGTACAAGCTATCGCCGTCCTCTAATCCTGCTCTCCGCTGATGGTGTAGCCGGTTCCAGGTCGTCATTATCCAATCCAGTCCTCCGCTAATGGAGTGGCTAGGTCCAAGCTGTCGTTGTCCTTAGATCCTGCTCTCCGCTGATGGTGTAGCCGGTTCTAGGTCGTCATTATCCAATCCAGTCCTCCGCTGATAGAGTGGCCGGGTCCAAGATCTCGTCGTCCTCAGATCCTACTCTCTACTGATGGTGTAGCCGGTTATAGGTCGTCATTATCCAATCCAGTCCTCCACTGATAGAGTGGCTAGGTACAAGCTATCGTCGTCCTCTGATCCTGCTCTCCGCTGATGGTGTAGCCGGTTCCAGGTCGTCATTATCCAGTCCAGTCCTCCGCTGATGGAGTGGCCGGGTCCAAGCTCCTGTCGTCCTCAGATCCTGCTCTCTGCTGATGGTGCAGCCGGTTCCAGGTCGTCATTATCCAATCCAGTCCTCCGCTGATGGAGTGGCTAGGTCTATACTCTCGTCATCCTCAGATCCTGCTCCCCTCTAATGGTGTAGCCGGTTCCAGGTCGTCATTATCCAATCCAATCCTCTGCTAATGGAGTGGCTAGGTCCAAGCTGTCGTCGTCCTCAGATCCTGCTCTCCGCTGATGGTATAGCCAGTTTTAGGTCCTCATTATCCAATCCAGTTCTCCGCTGATGGAGTGGCCGGGTCCAAGCTCCCATCGTCATCAGATCCTGCTCTCTGCTGATGGTGTACCCGGTTCTAGGCCGCTATTATCCAATCCAGTCCTCCGCTGATGGAGTGGTTAGGTCCAAGCTGCCGTCGTCCTCAGATCTTGCTCTTCGCTGATGGTGTAGCCGGTTCTAGGTCGTCATTATCCAATCTAGTCCTCTGCTGATGGAGTGGCTAGGTCCAAGCTGCAGTCGTCCTCTAATCTTGCTCTCCGCTGATGGTGTAGCCAATTATTGGTCGTCATTATCCGATCCAGTCCCTCCACTAATAGAGTGGCTAGGTCCCAATTGCTGCTATCCTACTTCTCCGCTGATGATGTAATAAGATTCCAGTTAATATTCTGCTTCTCTGTTGATAGCAAGGTTAGATCCAACTTTTCTGATTTTCAAGTCCTTTTTATTAACGAAAAAAGAAAAAGAAAAAGAAAAAAGAGAAAAAATCAAAAATAAAAAAAATCAAAAAAAAAGAAGAAGAAAAAATCAAAAAAAGAAAGAAAAAATGAAAAGAAAAAAAGAGAAAGAAAAAATGAAAATAAAAGAAAAATGAAAAATGAAAAATGAAAAAAAAATGAAAAATCAGAAAATTTATCAACTTTCATTGCTCGATCTAGTCCTCCGCTGATGGAGTGGCTAGGTCCAAGTTGCAGTCGTCCTCTGATCCTGCTCTTCGCTAATCTAGCCCCTCCGCTGATGGGGTGGTTGAATCTATGTTACCAACGTTCTCCGATCTTACTTCTCCGTTGATGGAATAGTGGGGTCTAACATCTATCTTTTAACCCGGTCTTTTCGTCGGTTTTGTAACCACGTCATTTTTACTCTCATATTACCATGATGAAAAAAGAAACAAAAGAGCAAAAAACCAACAACAAAAAAGAAGGAAAAAGTTGTCGGATTTCTGATCTTGCCTCTTCGTCAGAGTTGTAGCTGGATCAGACATCAGAACTTCCGTCCATCGATCATGCCTCTTCGTCAGTATTGCAGCTAGATCGAATTTTGTAGACCATATTTCTTCGTCGGTGTTGTAGTTGGGTCGAACTCTCTTTAGATATTATCGTCGTCAATAATGTAGCAAGTTGTACTCTTTTTTGCTTTAGACAACCCCCTATTTTGAAGATTTTGCTTCCTAAGAGTGACAAGGTAGATCAACCATGACAAGAAAGAAGACTTGCATCAAAGAGAAAGAAGATCTACAACAGAACGAAGACATGCATCAAGAAGAGAAAAGCTCAGCCGGACGAGACAAAACGGGTCATTCTTAGTCTTTGCTCTATCGTTGTTACACAACAATGAGCAAAGAGGGGCAACTGTAATGACCCGTTTACAACCAGACCCGACCTAAAACCCAAACCAAACCCGGTTTAGACCCGAACCCGACCCAGATCTATGACTTAACCCTACACAAACCTAAAATTACCGAAATACCCTTAAAACCCTAACCTTAATCTAATATTCACCTGTCGCCGCACCTTCTATAGCCGATCATCCACCACCGCCGTTCGCCATTTCCGGCGACCAACCCCAAACTATAACCACAATCACCCCAAAACCCTAAAAAACCCTAAATCAGCATCCCTAAACCAAATCCGCAAAAACCAAGAATAAAATAACCCTAAAATTAACTACCCACTATCCCAAATCCACCGAATCATACCCCACACATACTCTGGCATCACCAATATCTCAACCAACATCCCTAAAAATCTGGTTCCATCCATCCAACTTCAGATCTGCTACAATAAAAAAATTTTAGGGGTTAGTGTGTAAGATTTGGTTATAAAACCTAAACCAAATATTGTAAAAGGGTGGATTTGGTTCAAAAAAATATTGAAAATGGTTTCTTTTCTTTTTTGAAAAATGCAGTAAAAGGGTTCTTTAGATATCAAAAAATTTTGTAAGAAAAAGGTTTGTTGGAATCAATGAAATTTTTCGAAGGTAAATATTAGAAAAACGTTTTGATTTTTTTGGGTTTTCTAATTCAGATCTAAAAAGGGGAAGATCGAATCTTACCTCGCCGCTGCTGTGGTGCTGCGCTGCGAGGCCGTTCAGCCGAGGAACGACGATGACGGCAAAAGCGGCGCCGTCTGTTGAAGAGGGAGAGGAGGCTGAAAGTTTTAGTATTAGGTTTAGTTTATGTTTTTATCCTTTTTATTTCGGTTTCAAATGACAAATAAAACAACCCCTCTATGTTTAAACTGGCCTAGCATGAAACGGCGTCGTTTTAGACGCCCGACCCGCGCGGTGACCCGATCTACGGGGAGGATCCGCGTGTTTGGTAATGGGCAAATTACGCAAGTAATCTCTCCCCTTCTCTCTTGCTTTCACTTTTGTCTAGGGTTAACTTCGAGTCTGGTCATTCATACTTTAATTCCTTTTGTTTTGTGTCCTTTTTCATTTTTTTAGCTTTTAATTTTTGTTTCATTTCAATTTGGTCACTGTATTTTAGCTTCTAATTTCCAGCATATTATTTCTGTTAATTTACATTTATTTCTTTACATTTCGCATTTACTTCATGTTAGTCCTTTTTATATTATCCTAGCCATGCATTTTATATTTGTGCATTTTAGTCCTAAATCTTTAGTTTCATGTCATTTTAGTCTAATCCATGCATTGTCATTATTACTATTGTCATTATTATATTTTTATGTTAGATTAATATTCATACATGTTTCAAATTAGTTTTTTAAGTTAGATTAATATTTATAAATATTTCAAATTAGCGTTTTATTTGTGTTAGATTAATATTTATGTATGTTGGATTAGTAGGTTATGATGTTGGTATTTATTTATATTTTTTCTCATATTGTATTTATTTATGGTTGCCATATTTTAAGATTGCATTCCGGAAATATATAATTGTCAATGCGGTGCCCTTTTATCCGAGCGTAAACGGGGCCAGTATCAGGCATAGTTATAGCGGTTGGGCGTTTACTTTCGGATAACGGGGCTTTTAAAATTTACTCGCACATATAAACAAATTTTAATTTAATCGTCACTTTAATCTGGAAAGTCTAATATTAATAAAGCGGTAATTATTAAAGTACCAATTTTTGGGCGGTGTGGGGATGCTAATCCTTCCCCATCCGTAACCGGCTCTCGAACCCATCCATTTTAAATCTCTGGTTTTTACGGTGTCCGACCTACCTAAGTGGCCGGTGGCGACTCCATTTTTAAATAAAACACGGATTTTCTAAAATCCCACAGAATACACCATTTTCAATATTTTCAAAAACAAAATAAAAACGCTTACTTTTTTAGCGAGAGGGACATCGCTACAGTATCGAGTCAAGAACATGTCAATCAGCAAACGCATGGGATATCAAGCAAAATTTAAGTAAAATACTAATCATCCCATTTCACTATCATGCATCCTAATCTAAATAAAAGTGTGATCTAGACCTCAAAAAGCATTTAATGAAACAAGGGAAAAGTCAGGATCGTCAACAAAAATTGCAACATATCAACCAAGGCATGCTCAATTCAAAACATATAAACAAGCGAGAGAAAATTAATGCAATTATTCTCTACCCTCGCTTAAAGTGTATTATCCCAATACAAAAATAAAGCATAAGAGAAGGAATATAGATATTCCCCTGTTTAATAACTGTCACAGCATTGATTGAGATGAATTGGCAGTGGGTGTTGGTTCAGGGGCGCCGTGTGGCTGTCGCTGGTTGAGAACACTGGTTTGCGTGGTTCAGACGCTGCAAAGGATGACGAAAACTGAACAGAGGAGCAGGGCTATTGGTGGTTTCGGCCGTGGGATGATTCAAATGGGTGGGGTTTTAAAATAATAATAATAAAAGATAAGGGTAGTTTATTCTTAATTGGTTTGGTAGATAAAAGAAAAAGTGAGGCCTACCAATTATGTTTTAGTGGGTAGAGTCATTGGTTGAAGCCAATGTTTGAATTAGGGAAAAGTGTGCGGCAATTGGCATTGGGTTATGCTAACCTGCGCCTAAGCGGGGGAGGGGTTTGCTAAAGTGCGTCATTCAATCAAAACAAATGCTAGCTTTAATGAAACGATGCGCACAGGAAAATTGGGCAAAAATGACATTGTCGCTTGCGATGTTGTAGTTCCAGGGTCAACTTTTTCCCATATTCAATCAAAAATGCTGCAATTGACTCTATTAAAGTTCGATTAAAAATATTTGGGGTACCTAAAAATTCAAATAAAATAAATATAAGACCAAAATAAATAAAATAAAATTGAAAATAAATAAAAATTAAGCAAACGAAAAAAATAAAACAAAATGGGTTGCCTCCCATTAGAGCGCTTTATTTAACGTCGTTTAGCTCGACGACCTGGTCATAGATCAAAATAAATTATATCAGTAACTTTGCCGAAGTCCCCGGCAACGGCGCCAATTTTGACAAGCGTCGTGAACTGTCAAAATAATTATTCCTTAATCTCAAATAAATAAATAAATAAATAATGTAGTAATAGAAAAAAAGGGTCGATCCACAGGGACTAAGGAGCTTCTGATGTAGAGAGGTTTTGATTCTGACTTTATTGAGAAAATTAAGAAAAATGAGGGGTTATAGCGAGAGTTTAATTTAAATAAAACTAAGAAATAAAAATTTAAATCTAAGGATGAAAGTAAATTTAAGAAAATATTTAGTTTAAGTAACAGCCTCAAGCTTCGCTTTGACTCATTTTCAATTGATCATCGAATAAGATTTTTACTCCGGATAATTGTCGGTTACAGTCTACAAGGCCCAACCCTTGTAACTTGCTTTTCTCTCTGGTAAACCGATAATCCAAAATCAAATTTTGAATTTCAGTTTTTCTGGATAGACTAACCACGACTATCGTCATTAGAATAAAACAGTTTTTAAATCTAGAAAAACCCGACTCGAACTATGTTGTCTCAATGAGAATCGAATTCGATCTCAATTTCCCTTAGCGAATCTGTCGCTAAGTGTGTTCATAGGAAGTCGAATATGCTACAAGCCGATCATTCCTCCCAACTATAAATCGAAACAACATTCAAACCAACGAGCTCTTTTTGAAATGAAAGTGTTAAGATTTTTAAGGAAAAGTCGATTGCAAATCTAAGTATGCAGAAAATTGAGAAATATATACGAAGGTATAAAGTGCTTTTCAATTCTCACGATCAGAATTAAGTTGTTGCTAAAGCCTTCGGCTAAAACTTAAAATAAAAAACTTTATAAAAGTAAAAACCCCAATAACAAATAAAACTAAGTACAAGATATCTTTTCAAGCTTCATCCTAGTGGGGCATTTATAGCTTGAAATAACCCTAGAAATAAAGAAAATATTTAAAATAAAATACCTAAAGATAATCCTAAAAATATTCAAATCAAATAGAAAATCAAATCCTAAATGATAAAGTAAATCCTAAAATAATAAAGTGATAATTCTCAAATATTTAAATTCAAACTTAATCTTAAAATCCTAAACAAATTTCGTTCGTTTGTTCTTCTAGATGATGTTGACTGAATTTTCTTCTAGAAGTTGCTGCAGATTGAACCGTCAGAATCTGTCATGTCGAAATTTTTTGGACTGATCAGAATTCTAAAAAACTGCACCCAATTTAATGTTATTTGCAATTACCAAAACCTTCTCAATCACCTTTTTTTCTCTAATCCTCCACAGCCTCTTCTTCAATTTGCAGACATGGTAAAAAAAAGGATATATACATATATATATATATATAATGTAGGGGGACGGATCATGATTGAATTATAAGGGACAAGTTGATTAATTTTGAAACGAATAAAGTCTTAAAAAGTAGTTAAACCATAAAAATTAAAGAAGTTTAAGTTTAATTTTACTAATTTAAAATTGAAAGGTATGAAAAAAAAAATTAAACAAAAGAAAATAAGGGGTCAAGGAGAAATTATATCATGGGTCATTCCCGCCACGTCATTTATGGGACCAACCAATCAAATGCATCAATTTCATTAATTTTTCTATCTCATCATTTTACCAAGTGAATTTTCACTTGGTAAAAACTATTTTTAAATTTAATTTACAGTAAATATTAGTGAAGATTCACTTGGTAAAAAGATAAGATGAAAAAATTAATGAAATGAATGCATTTGATTGGTTGGTCTCATAGATGACGTGGGGGGAAAGACCCATGATATAATTTATCGGGGTCAAAGCATATTTATTTATCTTTTAACCGATAAGATCTTAAAAATAATAAATCTGATAATTTTAAGAGGGAGAAGAGCTTAATTATAATGGTTTTCAAAGTTATTAGTGGCTTAACATGTAATTAAACCATCAAATTTAAAGATTATAGATATAATTTAGAGTATAGTGTTTAAGGACCGTATATTTGGATGAAGAATAAAATTCTTCCAATAAGGTTTACGGTTACAAAATTTGAACTTAAAATATTATTTAAAGGAAATTTAACTTTTGCCAGTAAAAATAAATTTCATTTATTAAGTATTACTTAAGGTGCAAGAGTTATGTTCCATGCCAAGCTTTTCATTGATGTGAAAAAAAAGAAAAGCTTTCATCTTTTCTTTGTCAGAAACTCAGAAGAGCCTTTATTCATTTTGATTTCCTCCAAATTTAAAACTAATTTTCTTTTCTTTTTATATATAATTAGTAGAGTAATTCAAGCTTACTTTGGTAAAGGTGACGGTGGAGATGCTCTTTTCCATGTACTACAAGCCTTTAGCTTTACGTGATTGATGAAAAAAGAGTGTATTTCAGTCTAATTTTCCCATTAAAATAAGTTTAAAAAATCAAAAAAGAAATGGAGATTCCCCCATTTGGTTCAAACTTCAAACAAGAGGAATTGTTTTGCCTTTTGGCTTTTTTCCTCTTCACACTTCACACTCTCTTTTTTCATTGGTGTAAAAGAACACCAATTTATTATGCCTTAAAGCAGAGTCATTGAATGCTTAATTCTACTTATTCCATTGTTGTTTTTCTTCTTTTTTGTCTGTCATTTCACTGCATTTTGTCCACCACCTTGCTTGCTTACTTCCATTGCAAGGGGAATTGTGAAATTTTTCTGGGGTTGTTGGTTTTTGCAACATTTTTCAACTTGGAAACACTTTTGGCGATTTGGGTTTTGATTTTAGAGTGTGGGGTTTGATAAAGTTTTGATTTTTATAACGTTTGGAGTTTGGGGAAAGAAATGGCTGGCGGAGGAGGTGGCGGTGGAGCTGCGCCACCACCAAAACAGGAAGAGTTACAGGCACATCCAGTCAAGGATCAGTTGCCTAACATTGCTTATTGCATTACTAGTAGTCCTCCTTGGCGTGGGTTTCTTTATATTTGAAAATCTCTTCAAAATTTCTGATACATTAATTCAAGTGTTTATATTTGAATCAAATGTTTTTTTTCTTCTTTTCATTACAGCTGAAGCTATATTGTTGGGTTTTCAACATTACTTAGTGATGCTTGGGACCACTGTTCTCATACCAACCTCTTTGGTTCCTCAAATGGGAGGTGGAAATGTATGTTTTTATCCCCACAAAAAAATCAATTGGTTTTCTTCATGTTCTTTTGTTTTACTTTTTGTCTCAAATTGTTCTTTGCATTAGGAAGAGAAGGCCAAGATGATCCAGACATTGCTGTTTGTTGCTGGGGTGAATACATTGTTTCAAACTTTTTTCGGCACTCGTCTGCCTGCGGTGATCGGAGGTTCTTATACCTTTGTGCCGACCACCATTTCGATTATCTTGGCCGGCCGGTATAGTGACATTGTGAATCCTCAGGAGGTTGCTTCAATAAGATCCTGAAGTTTTGTATTATATGTTTATGTGATGTAATTATGTGAACCCTGAAATCTGAATTCGATTGGTTTTGATCTATTGAATATGCAGAAATTTGAGAAGATAATGCGTGGGATCCAGGGTCCTCTTATTGTTGCCTCGACTCTTCAGATCGTTCTCGGGTTTAGTGGCCTTTGGCGTAACGTTGCTAGGTAAGTTTAAGCATCTCCTTTCTTTTCTGGTTTGTTGTGTTACTCTTCAGTAAAACAAAGTTTTGCATGATGTTGATTAAATGATCTCTTAACGAGTATGTATCATCATGCTAACCCGCTTGTGAAGTCCGAAAACTCTTCAATTAGCACTCTGTTGTGCTTATCTGGTTAAATGCAAGATACAAGTTGCTACGAGAGTGCTTGGAGACTCAATGTAGTTTCATTTGTTTATATACCTTTCGATGCTTATCCAGGTTCTTAAGTCCACTATCTGCTGTTCCGCTGGTTGCAATGTCCGGCTTTGGGCTCTATGAGCTCGGTTGTCCTGTGGTATGTATCAACGTCTTCTTTTGGGATGGTAAAATTGCTTGCTCGTTTTTCTTTTACTAAAGCCTGGCTATTTCTTTTATAGCTTGCGAAATGCATTGAGATCGGGCTACCACAGATCATCCTCCTCTTAATTTTCTCACAGGTAGTTTAGATTGACCATTCATGAAGGCCCTTATTCTTTATATAGTGGCGCTAAACATAAATGATCACCTCGATGAATTTATTGCAGTATATACCTCATATGGTATGTGGGGAGCGGCATGTGTTTGATCGCTTTGCGGTCATATTCTCGGTTGTGATTGTCTGGATATATGCTCACCTGCTCACTGTTGGTGGGGCATATAAGAACACAGGACCGAAAACTCAATTAAGCTGCCGAACTGATCGTGCTGGGATTATAGGTGCTGCCCCTTGGTAAGGCTCTTTTGTTTCTTCCTTCACAAGGCAATATGTTCTTATGGCAATACGGACCCTTACGAAATCGAATTGAGGTACTCAAGTTCATTGTTTTGCGGTGTATATAAGAATAGGATGTACGTTTAATTATCATTGGTCATTGTTATTGCTAAACACTTTGTGAATAGGATAAGAGTTCCATATCCTTTTCAATGGGGAGCTCCTTCGTTTGATGCCGGAGAATCTTTTGCTATGATGGCAGCTTCATTTGTTGCTCTTGTAGAGGTTTGTTTCTTGTTTCCATAATCCCGATATCCATTTCATTTCCATAGAAAATGCAACCTTCATTGTAAATTGTAAATGTTCATTTCTCTGATCTTGTTGTGATTAAACAGTCTACTGGTACCTTCATTGCTGTTTCAAGATATGCAAGTGCCACACCGCTGCCCCCTTCCATTCTTAGCCGTGGTATCGGTTGGCAGGTAAAATGTTTTACGACCGATTGATATATGCATACGTGGTAATCAATTGATGAAATATCTATGTGATCAAATTGCTTAAGATAGAAACTTGGCGAGTATCAAATGCCTAAACTTCTAAGCAGCTAATTGTAATTCTCAGGTTCATCGTGCCGGTTTTATATTCTCTTTGCAGTTCTGCTTCTAATATGTCTTGTTTTGTTCCGATCATAGGGTGTCGGCATTCTCTTTTCTGGGATATTCGGGACCGGGAATGGATCTTCCGTTTCAGCGTAAGATTCTTTCGTGAAATCATTGTGAGCTTTGACTGTTTGCATTAAATTTTATACATTCATTTTAAACCTTCCGCACATTCGATGTAGTGAGAATGCCGGTCTATTGGCACTGACATGTGTTGGCAGTCGAAGAGTTGTCCAGATATCTGCAGGGTTCATGATCTTCTTCTCCATCCTTGGTAAGTTTCAAAATGCCACTCTCACTCCCTCTTTCTTTCATATGTATTTTTAACTTTCCATGCATTTCGATCAGGGAAATTCGAAGCCGTCTTTGCCTCAATTCCGCCCCCAATTATTGCAGCTTTATATTGTCTGTTCTTTGCATATGCGGGTGAGTCTTGTATGAATCAAAGCTTTATCATTGCTGTTCCATTCAAGAGTTTCATGATTCTAGATTCGTCCTAAATACGTACGTGTTCAGGTTCGGCAGGTCTCGGGTTGCTTCAATTCTGCAATTTAAACAGCTTCAGAACAAAGTTCATAGTAGGTTTCTCTGTATTCATGGGCTTATCAATACCACAGTACTTCAACGAGTACACAGCAGTTAACGCTTACGGTCCGGTTCACACCAGAGCCAGATGGGTAACTATCTCGTTTCCATTTACTCGTTTACAATTTTTCACGGGATCTTTGAACCTTAATCTGTTGTTTATTTGCAGTTCAATGACATGATAAACGTGCCTTTCTCATCAGAAGCATTCGTTGCCGGTTTACTGGCGATGTTTCTCGATGTCACGTTGCATGGGAAAGACAACACTAGGAAAGATAGCGGAATGCACTGGTGGGACAAGTTCCGATCATTCAAAACCGATACAAGAAGCGAGGAGTTCTATTCCTTGCCCTTCAATCTCAACAAGTTCTTCCCATCAGTGTGATCTTCGGGCAAAGTTTTCAAATGACACTGTCCAATTTTACCATTATTTTGACAATTAAAAACTTATGTTTATCGAGTTCTTTGGCCTTAATTTATCACCTTAAGTCCAGAAATGATGGGTTGTGTTCAATGGCTGTATCCGACACATTAACAGTACTGTTGCTTGGCTATGTTACATGAATTTTTCGTTTTTTTAAAATACTCGGTATTCAATGTCTCGACGCATTTAAATACGATCGGATTCAGCGAAAAAATGAACATAAACTGTACTTGAACAAAAGTTAATTGCTTTGTTGTACATGTCTAGAAACCAGACCTGTGTCTGTTTTGTTACATAAGCATGCTTGTGTTCTCTCCCACATCAGCATAAGTAAATTAATACCACTCGAAGAATGCACCTTTATCCCCTGTTGCTAACTGTGTTTAACTCCATGATAAGCAGAGTTATGAACAATGAATCACTCACCTGTTGCCCTTTAATCTAGTTGCACTGCAGCTCAACCAGGTACTCTGTCCCTATCCCTTCTCACGGGTTGTGTTCCATTTTTTACTTTTTAAGGGTGGCAACTTTGATTCTGCCCAAGTTGGTAAATCGGAAACCCATAGAGCTGTGCCATTTTCTCTGTGCAAGCCGCAATAAATCGCAAATACTAAATAAAGATCTAGGTCAAAACGAGTAGAACTCTCATTATACCTTATCCAATCTGTTGTCCCACCACATACTCGGGTTTTCCACCAAGTCCTTCCAGGGCTCATCCCCTGAATCAAATAAAATTTTATGACATTATGCATCATGTTCATAATTGATACATTCAAATGCTTGAAGGTGCTTCAACAATTGGACCAGTCAATTGGAAAGGTTGTGTTGGTTTTGGATCGAGTAGGTTCAGGTTTGCCAGAGTTTTCCGGGTCGTTCCATCTCGTGTTCGGGTCATTTTCAGGCTCTGGTTGGGCATGTTTGAGTTGTTGACTCTTTATGGTCAAAATGGGTTCGGAATGTATTTTGGTTTGGGGTCTGTATTGATAGGTCTAATTCTCAATTATCTAAGTCCGGTTGATACTGAGTAACAGGGAGCCAATGTCTACACAATCATTGCAATGAAAACAATACAGTATATATTTAACTATACATTTATGTTGGTTCAACTTACTTGACTTTTTAATAGGAATTGATTTATTACTAGGAATATCGAACTCCACTCCTTCAAGTCTGGGTACAACCCACTTCGGACAACTATCGAGCCAAAGTGAACGAACCCCATCTTTGCATTTAAAATCGGGGTAATTCGGTTTTACCTGTAAATAAAACGATAAGCATCGATTCAAATGCAAAAAAAATACGAAACATAAATCTAACGAAGAGTACCAATCCATTAAGGTTCGATTGACGGTAATCCTTCCATTCTTTCGGATTATCAAGAAGATCTCTCCATGCATCCGCTGCAATTTCAGTACCTCCCTTGGTTCTAGCTGAAACGAGTTAGGAAGCCTACTTGGTGAGCACAGTCAATAACAAAACCAACAAGATTACAATAGCAGATGGTGCAGTCAATCAAAGTTACATGTAAAACATTAAGGGTCGGGTGAAATTTACTTTCCGCATTCTACCAATTGTTTTCTGTGTGACTGTCAAATTTCTTCAGTAGCGACCAAGTGAAATGGAAAATCTAAATCACAATGCAAATAAATTTAAGTCAACCGTAACCTACCATCAATGCCGACATAATAAAACCGTTAGCTTTGATGAAAGACGTACAAGTTTTACCTTGGACAACTTAATGTACAATATATATCATCGGAAGAATTTAACTTATATTCTTCCATGATAAGAAAATATTCTAGATATAACCATAGAGCCTCACCAGAATAAGTTAAGGTCATTTCTTCTTTAGCGGGAGCGGTGCTTTTCTTCTTGGGAGGCGATTCATCAATAAAGTTGATACTATGCACCATAACCTACCATGTAGAAACTTAGATATTTAGCCACCCAAAAACCGTATCTCTCAACAGTTTACACAATATATCTTTTAATAAGAAAAACTATGGACATGGATGATAAAAAGAGAACCTGTCTTCATCAGATTTACTTGTATACTACGTTATGGTTAATCTAATAACTATAACACAAATCTTATAGCTGCTTTGTGTTTGAAAGTAATGTTTCAGTCAGGTTATTTTCCACCACATGCTCAATGAACCACACATTTATAGCAAGCCGAAACAGAACCGAGAATTAGGTTCTCAGGTCTCACTATTGTCGGGTCAGTGTGCAGTGCCATTTAGTTAGGTTTTGCCTTAAAATGGAACCTCTTTCAACTATACAACATGATTCTTGCAATGCAACTAGTTGGACTTTCATCCGGATCCAAATGAAACATCTTTTTTCACATAGATAAATCCTTGCCCCACTAGGCAAGATGATAGAAAGGTACAAATTCGGTTTCGGTAGGACATGTATTTCTATTACTAAGAAATTCATAGATGAAGTAATTAACCGCTTGTTACCATTATCCTGTTTACAAGCGGTAATAAAAATGAATTTTGAAATAAAGGGTCGTGGAAACACATAAAAACTCTTGAATGGAACAGTAAAATAGATGCAACTCCAGTTCCTTCAGAAACAGCAAGATCGTTCGAACAATAAGAAACTAAGGATTGATACTATCACATACCAATTATACACTTCTTTAGAGTAAACAAAAAAGAAACTTTGGTTCTAAGAAACTCCAGTTTCTTACAAATTATACCCAAAATAAAACGTTTTCCCACAAAAACTGAACATTCTACCTGGACATTGGCTTGATTTTGAGTTGCACCAGAAGAAGGTAGATCAGCACTGAGTTGCCCATCTATATAAACATGATCATTTTCCTTTAGATGAAAAGCAGCCACATGAGCCAAATCACCCTCAAATTTTATCGGAATCCTAATACGAACACAGAGAACTTACATCATTAAACTGTATCAAAACATTAATAATAGAAAAAAAACTCGAAATCGGGAAAATGAGAGTCTACCAAAGAGAAGGAGCATTAGAGGAAGGGTTCTGGAAAATAACAGTGTCGGCACAGAATTTTCCGTCGGGGGCAGCCTCGAACTGAACCGGCTTATGAATGTAACCGGAGAATGCAACGGAGTTGGCCACCTTGGACTGGTAGGGTATTGTAGAAGGCTTGGGCCATTCTTTTGGCGGCAGTGGTGGTGCTGCCGGGGGTTTATAGTCGGGGGGTTTCGCCGATTTGGTCAGCCGATTGGTGGCGGTTCAATAAAAGAATGATTGTGAAGCGAGCCATCTTCTTGTGGCCTGATGCGATTGTGAAGTTGCAATTTTTACGAGCGAATTCATTGTTGATCCTCGAAGAGGAGCAGAACTGGAGATTAGTGAGGTTTAAAAAGCTAAAACCCTAGCCTTCTCTTTTAGGCTCGAGCTCAAGGCTCGACCGGCGTCAGCATGCCGGTTTGAAGAAAGGACTACTTCACGGTTTGGTCCCTGAATTATGTTAGGTAAACTATATAGGTAGCCCCGATTTTTTTAAAATTCATTTTGGTCATAATACTTTTAAAACTTGAACTATAGTCGCTAAACATTTAATCACTTTCATTATGGTCACCATCATTAAGAAATATTGATGGGGCACGATAAAGTATGCTTCTCAAAAGAACCCTATTTTCCAAATTAACAGTTGCTACCAAGGTAGTGAACATAATGATCATCGGTCAATTCTAATGGTGAGAAAATTTTGTTTGACCATAAAATTAGCATTGTTCGGTTCCAAGTTGATATGATGGTTGACAGTGGTAGATCAGAAAAGTTTTAACTTTCAGTTTTGATTGAGATTTGATAAGGTTTTTCGACGAGTTTAAACTGAAGAAAAAAAGAGAAAAAGTAGTTCAGTTATCTTTACGTCCGGAAAAACCAAAGAACGATGACTAAAGGAGTCGACAGTCCAATAAAAACTAAAAGCTAAAACTTTTCAATTTGTCATTGTTAATTGCTGGATCAACTTGAAATCGAAATGTTCAACGAAAATATGACTTTTACGAAGATTATCAATTTGGAAATTTAGAGAGTTTTAAAAAATAAGACTTTAATGTGTCACATTAGCAATTCTTAACACAACGATCCCAATGAAAGTGAATTGGACGTCTAGTGATTGTATTACAAGTTTTAAAAAATTAGTGACTAATATGAAAATGTTTAAAAGTTCAAGGATTATCAATATATTTTATCGTTATATTTATTTATTTTCTCTCATTCTAATCCCTATTCTAAAGCTTCTTCTAAATCAAATTTAAATTTAAATTATTCGGGGTTAAATTTTCACGTCTGTCATAATCGTTAGGTGAAGCTTCTTCTAAAATCTAAACTAAAGCTGGGTTTGGGACTTGGGCTTTGCAGTTCATGGACTTCATTGCTTATGATCAGACCACAGTAGTAAAAGTTAACAGCCTAACCAAAGGTGTTCATATTTTTGTTTTAACCGAGTTAACCGATCAAATTAAATTTTTTTGGTAAATTGGACCGTTAATTATAGGTATAGTTAATCAAAATATTTATATATTACATATATATATTTGATCACTGATTTTTTTAAAAATATAAAATAATTATTAATTTTTTATATATATTATAAAATAATTATTAATCTTTATTAAATTATCACAAAATGATCATTAAATTTATTAAATTATTACAAAAAATAATCATTAACTTTTCAATATTTATCAATAACTTATAAGCCTTAAATTTAACCCTACGACCTAAACCCCTAAACTCTAAACCTTAAGCCTAAACTATAAGCCCTAAAATTAACATGCTTGTATAATATAATATAAAGTTATTAACGTTAAGTTAAAAGAGGTGTTTTAATAAAAATATTGGGTTCATTTAAGTAAATCATCCATTCATTCTTATTTAACACAAAATAAACTTAAGACAAAACCCGTTTCTTTTAATATCATTTCTCGATAATTATATTAGATCTTGATTAAATTTAAAATCAAATTTAGTTAAATTAAACTTTTAAATAAAAAAAATTCTCCAAATAAAACTTTCATCGACATAATTTTATTGTAACTTCCCAAACCCTATTGCCAATTTTTTATTCACTTCCAAATAAAAAATTCCATAATTTCCTCGCAAGGAAAGATAAAATTATGTTGTTAGTTTTTTAATAGTCTAAAGATGATTACAATGTAGTATATGTTCATAATTATGTATTAGTTCTTATATTATATATAAATTGTTAATTTAATTTATATTTTTTTAATTTGATTAATTTTAGCTGTAATATTTAAAATATTGAATTTTAATCTTGACATAAACGTAAATCATTAAATTTTAAAATTAAAAAGGATTTAATCGAAAAATAGATATTAAATCTATAATTTATACTTATGCAAGAACCGATAGTATAATGTAACCTAACGGATTTAATGAACACAATTTGAATTAAGACTAAAATTTTAAAAGTATATATATATATAAGTAAAAACAACTAAATTAAAATACATTACTTAAATTTATGAATTATATATAATATACAGACTAACATTATAATTTCAAAAAAGAAACCCACAGTCATACCTTCCTTCTACTCACACTACCGTCATCGACCCCCACTATCTTTGTCTTCGTGGGCGGAGTCGCACACTAAAAATTAAAAAGAAAATATTTTAGAAAATTACGTAAAAATATGAAGAAAATAACACAAATTAAAAAAATAATCGATACTTCTCAAAAATGAAATTGACATCTATTATTTGTTTTGCACGCTTAAAAATTTTATTTAAAAAGATTTAATAGTAAAATAAGAGTTTATATTATATGTTTTTTAGATAAGTGTCTAAGTTATTTTGGCCAAAGTATGTGTCTAAAAGGACTTTAAAATGAAAAAAAAAAATAAACGTTAAACACATATTTCACCAAAAAAAATTAGGCACATATGACAAGAAAAGTGTATAGTGTAACACCCCAATCCGGATCCGAAGTACTACATTCAGGTCACCCAAAAACTGACCCATCCAAATTTCCATTTAAAACGATAAGTTTAGCCTTTTTAATTATCAAATCATCCATAAATTCACGTGGTTAAATAAGCATTTAAAATAAGTTTACAAAACAGGAGCTCAAAGTTTAAAACACCGTATAACAAAATAACATTTCAAATAGAGTTACAGACTCAACAACTCGTAAAGTCCTATGAATATATAAACCCAAAACTAAATACTAAGCATAGTACTCTAAAGCAAGGCGGTGCTGGGAGATCCATTCTTGATGTGCTCCTCGGCCATGATCCACCTACTAACCTGCGAATGGAAACAACAATTCTGAACGCTGAGCTTACAAAGCTCAGTGATACATTTCTACTCTACCACAATTCGTGATTATCATAAAATAAGCATGCAAGATAAATACAATTTAGAGAACATAGAAAAGGCTTCACTATCTATGAGTTACCATCTAGCCTACACTAGCTAGAGTTCTTAGATTACCTATCTCAAGGTATGTAATGACCCAGATTTTAAAATCTGAAGGCCGATTCAACCTGAAACGTAGGCTTCGCGTTTGGGTCGAGAGTTGAGCCCTTGAAAGAGTTTAAATGGGTTTGTTTATGGGTTGTTGGGTTTCGAAATATATTAGGTGGAAGATACAAGGGGCCCCATATGAAGAGAGGGAAAGTTGTCCCCTTTACTTTTTTGTAGAATTGTAAGGGGGAGATGATATCATCTTGTTCCCTTTGGTAGTTCTTCACCCCTTCCTTCATTTCTCTAAGAAAAAACTAAGAAAATGTGTAATCTTTACCATTTCTTGTGGAAATTTTAGATTGGTGGTTGAGGGAAAGTTGATCATCAGCTAAGAATCAATATAGCAAGTTAAGAAAGAAGGAAAATGTTGAAGATTGGAGAAAAGTGGGTTTTGGTGAGAGTTGAGAAAGAATAACATGAATTAAAGATTTAACTTCATTTCTTCTTGTAAAGTTCTTCCTTTTATATTTCTTAATCTTTCAGCAACATTGTAACATGTTTTACAACATCTCTTTGTAGTGAAAGAGGTAGGGGAAGCTTCCAAGGCTCAAGAGAAGATGAGGGCTTGAGGTGTGGACTCAGAGCTTCGTTTGCACAATATCATCAAGGTTAGTACACTACTAACTCCTTTGTATTCCTGGAAATCATAAAATTAGGCTGCTTGTTGCTTGGTTTGATATTTTGGTTGGTTGAGAGCTTGAAACCCCATTAATGGCTAAATCCAAAATTTGTGTTAGAATGGTATAAAAATGATAGGAAATCACTTAATCTACGTTCCATAATTTGTAGGTTTAATTTGGGGCTTTACCATGAAGGTTTGGGGGTGTTTAGGGTGATTTACAAGCTCCAGAATTTAAGTTGTGGGCTCATGTACTAATACTGGATAAACTAGTATCGATACCTCTTTGTTTTTGGATGGCTAACTCAAGCAGAGTTTGAAAGGCGTATTGATACGCCTATGGGGGTATCGATACCTCTGTTCCATCTAAATTCTAGTAGCGAATTTGGGTATCGGTGCGCTTGGGGTGTATCAGTATTGTTGGTGGATCATACACAACCTTGTATATCAATACTGGTTTAGGTTAAACCCCTTCAGCATGTTGTAATCAGTCATTTTTTACCGGGTTTTAGTATTATTAGTATTATTTTAATAGTAATATTATTAATATAAAATTAATGAAAAAATCAATAATAATAATAATACAGTATAAAAAGTATAAAAAATTAATTAAATTAAAAATTAAAAAAACAAAAAAAAAGAAAATTGCATGGATGAGGGTGCTCCACGTCACCCTTAACCTCCCTCGCTTGCCTATAAATAAAGGCACGGGGAGAGCATTTGGGGCAAGCAAGGAGCTGGCAAAAGGTATGCCGAATAAGAGAGCTATGCTCTCGGGTAGCCAAGGACCAAGGGCACTGCCCTTGGTCCTAACTGGTTCGATCGGGATCCTATTTTGGATCCGATCTAGTTAATTTTTGAAGAGGTCGTGGTAGATCTCGATGAGGGTTCAGTCGGGGTTCGTTGTTCGAACTTTTAGTTAGGTATATTTTCTTTCCTTTTTATTTGTGTTGTAATTTTTATGATTTAATGAAGTATTAGTTAATTTAAAATTGTATTCTTATTTTTTAGTTTGTATGTTTATTTATGTTTTAGATTAATATTTTATGTTAGATTAGTTTTTATTTATGTGTTAGATTAATATTTATGAATGTTTTAGATTAATGTTAGATTTGTTTTTATTTATGTGTTAGATTAATATTTATGAATGTTTTAGATTAATGTTAGATTTGTTTTTATTTATGTGTTAGATTAATATTTATGAATGTTTTAGATTAGTATTTTATTTATGTTAGATTTGTTTTTATTTATGTGTTAGATTAATATTTATGTATGTATGTTTCAGATTAGTATTTTATTTATGTTAGAATAGTATTTTATTATGTTAGTATTTATTTATATTTTTGTGGCATTGTATTTATTTTTATTTGCCATGTTTTAAGTTGCATAGCAGATATATATTTTGTCAATGCGGTACCCTTTTATTCGAGCGTAAACGTGGCCAGTATCAAGGCAGTGATGGTGGTTTATTGGTTTACTCTCGAATAACGGGGTCTTTAAAATTTACTTGCACTTATAACCAAATTTTAATTTAATCGTCACTTTAATCCGGAACATCTAATATTGATAAAGCGGTAATTATTAAAGTACCAATTTTGGGCGGTGTGAGAGTGCTAATCCTTCCCCATCCGTAACTGACTCCCGAACCCAACAGTTTTCAAATCTCTTGCTTTATGGTGTTCGTTCGACCTCAATGGCCGGTGGCGACTCCATTTTTAAATAAAATGCAATTTTTTCTAAAAACCCCACGGAATAAATATTTTAATACCCTAAAAACCCCAAACACCATTAAAACCCATTTTTTAACGCTCGTAAAAAAAGGGAGATCGCTACAGATGGTGACTTCGTTGGGGACGATTTTTGTTTTTTCAAAAACAAATGAAAGTCAAGCTTTTTTTTAAATAATCACCACTTTATTAATATCGGAAGTTCACGATTAAAGTGACTATTAAATTAACATTCGATTATAAGTGAACATTTATTTTAACGCATTTAAAATTTGGCATACAAACCCGTCTTTTTTAAGTGGGGGAAATGCTAATGCTTTCGTGGGGATATTGTTCCTCCGTGTAGGCCTAGCAAGTACCTTCGGGGCTCGAGTACCTTATGCTTTCGTAAGGATATCGTTCCTTCGTAGAGGCATAAGCGAATGGGTCTCCCTGAATTGAACCCGGTTGAAAAGAGCCTATAATGGGTGATGATCGAGGGGCCTTGCTACCCTTAGTAGGGGATAGCAAGGACAGTTCGGGTACCTCTTAGCACCAATACTGCATGTAGAGAATATAGAAAACCCACCCCTTTAGAGCCACGCGGATAACCTAGGTGTTTTAGATGGGATGTGAACATAGTTATTTGGTTTGTTTATCGTATTTAAATTTACCTTTTATTTATGTATTTATTATTTTTATCCGGTACTAACTCATTTCTTTTTGTGTTTTATTTTTATTTTTATTTTACACATATTTTTGTTGCATTATCATTGCATCCACATTACATAAAGGTGTTTATTCAGGTGGTTTGCCCGATCAGAAAATCTTTCATCGTGGAAAAAAGGTATCTTAAGAAGGACGACATCAACCTAGTCGTGCGACATTGGTCAGAGGTTAATCAACAGGTCTGAGGTAACAGTTTATCGAGCAAGCGTATAGTGCCAAAGTATACACACAAGAGCCTACAACAAAATGATCTGTGGGAGCTTAAAGAGATTTAGGAAAGATCGGACCGAATACTACATGACCTGTTTTCTGACAGTTATGGCGACATAGCCCAGCTAATGTATGTTTGAGTCATTCAGCCTTTACTTTGAGCCATTTTCCAGCTTTAGAATCCCGTTTTTTACTACTTTACCTTCAACGGCCAAGACATGATGCCCACGGTAGAGGAGTATACAGCCTTGCTCAACCAAAAGAATGTACAGAAAGATTGGATCTATGCGAGGTCACCGATGAATCAGAATTATCCATTGAAGCATCTTCATGGGAATGTATCTGAGATAGCACACCTGAATGAGGTAATGAATATAGACCTATTTGTTTTGGGGACACATGGTTTGGTCATCTTTTCGAGGGTATTCGGAAACATCGATGTAGCCATCTTGGATCTGTTTAAATGCATGAAATGGAAGGCGAACCCGATGCCAGCAATTTTAACCGAGACTTTCAGATTCTTTGAGTATGACCCGAAGACATGAAGAGGGGCATATCTGTAGAAGTCTTCTTTTCTGGCTCCAGAAGTCGTTAGAAAGGGTGATTACCAACGGAATCAACACATTTATTTGCATTCATTTTGCATATCATGACATGGTGTTGATTCAAGAACAGTTCATTTAAAAGGCGTTCAAAATAGAAAAAGTCTGCTTTGCCAAAAACAATAATATTACAGTATCAAGTTAGGCCGAGCAAAGACCAATCGAGAAAGAAGACGATCTGATAGTAAGGCACATGCAGCGCAGAAGATCCAGTGGGGACTACAGAACACTAATTTTAAAATCTTCACATTTAACCCTTTGTAAAAACTCAAAGATTTTAATTTAACTCCTTCAAAAAAAATTTGAAAATATTATTATTGTGTTTTGAATTCTTTTCCCTCCTAAAACTTTAAAAAAACCTAAAAGTTTCATTTTTAAGTAAGTTAAATTTTTTTGATAATAAAAAATGGGAAATCTTTAAACCAAATGATCTTTGAGAATTTTAATGTAAACCCAAAAGTTTTAAAGACTTTAAGTGGACCCCTTTTGGACCGCTAGGATCCAACCCTATTTAGACGCATTATTCGAAGATCAGTTTGTTTGCGCCCAGATCAACCGAAGAAGAAACTCTTTTCTGCATTATGCCTGCACTTGTCAATGTTTTTTAGAAGCCAAATCATGAATATCATGACGTCACAAGTCTATGGAGTAGCATAAGAGGAGAAGACGAGGTCACCCATCATTCTGAAGACTACGTCGAGACGGGGAGCACGAGCTTTGCTTCCCAAAGTCAAGATTTCCAGAAGGAAGCTAACTGTTACCTGTAATTCATTATTAGTTTCTTGCAAACCAGAATTTTTTCTATTGAACGAAAGTCTTTTAAAGACTATTCGAGAATCAACACCGCATTTGTATTCATACATTGCATCACATTGTACAGCTATGGCATATTTTACATAACATTATCATTATCTTGCATAAAATTTTTTGGGAGTAATCCAAAGACCAATTAGAGTTTTATCATGAATAAAAGAATTGAACACACTCAAAAATCAAGATTCGGGCAGTTAAAAGATGGGCTCGAAGAAAAAAAGAAAAAGAGAAGAAGTTTGATGCCTTCGATGCAAGAAAACTCTATTTGAACCCTGATTTGGTCATTCCTCTGAATTTCAAAGATTCCCAGATTTGCGCATGATGACGGAATAAGATGCCCCAAGATTCACCTGACTGCGTCCTGCAGAAAGATAGAATGCTACATCGAGAATGAAAAATTGCCGATCCACTACTTCCACGACAGTTTAGCAGGACCTACCGTGATATGCTACAACTGTTTGAGTAGAGACCAAGTGTAGTCATGCGAAGACTTAATCGATGTCTTTATGGGCAATACAGATATGCTTTAGACCTAGCATAAAGTCGTCAATATCTCCAGGGTACGAGGATGAAATTTGATGAGAATTTCAAGGAATGTGCTTTGAGATGGCGAATGTTAGCCGCCCAAGTGCAACCTCCCATTACTGAAGAGTGAAGTGACTTCCATGTCTCAAGCCATCTTTCGTATTTCCTCTTTGATAAGATGCTCGAGAAATTGAGGGGCAAATGTGATGACTTTAATAGAATACATGATCCATGAAGGAAAATTGAGTCTTAATTCAACGAACCAGTCATACCTAGGAGCAAAAAGAAAGAAAGAGATAAACAAATACCACTTTCAAGGTTCCCGTGATCGTAAGAAAAGAAGACAAGCAGATTCCTTCGAATCACCGAGAAAAATTCCTCGAACAAGTACATATTTAAAGATATTCAGAGTATTCCATCTCGTACATATGGCCTCATCTGGTCAAGGGTTAGTACCTTACCTCCGGGCCGATAAAGATTACGCCCAGCTCATTTGCTCACAGTTTTGATCCATACAGTACATGTGAGTTCTACATTGAGGCTTCGGGGCATGACACCAAGAAATTTGGGGTCGTTAATAGAAGAAATTAAGAAGCTGGTTGGCAAGAGAGTCATGACGAGAGAGTTGATCCAGCGGTGAAAAAACAAGGAAAGTGGCACAAGCCTACACTACATTGAAATGGCCGGAATGAGTTAGTACCCTGGAGATAGTCTAAAGGTCCCCACGGTTTTCTCATCATTTCACAAAAAAATTCTCAACATAACAAAAAAAACTCATTGTTTGTCAGAATAACAAATCGCATTTCCATTTAGAAAGCATTTTTACATTTTTGATTCTTTAAACATTTTATTTTTATGGGGTAGTTTTTGTTTTCCCATATGCATATACATGCATTTTTGAATGGACATATGCATATATCATTTCTATACTAGTTGTTTCAGAGCCAAAGATCAACTCTGAGTAGCTTATATTTAGAAGAGATTGAATGTTGTGAGGATACTGTAAATGTGAGTATCTGCTAGTTTACTTAGGCCAACAGAGGAATAATACGAGTGTTTAGACAAAAGGCAGTTCTTATTTTAGAAAATTTCCTTCTCAGGCACTTGTCGTTTAAGATCATTGAATCGAGAGTTGACTCTAAACCTCTACCCTTGAAGGTTTTCTCAGGACATCTGTGAGTGTGATGATGAATGGTATTCTTTTACTTTACCAGAAGAAATAGATGCGACCAGACATATTGGATACGAAGATCAGAAAATCATCAGAAGAAAGTAGTTGAAAACAAGGATATGTCCAAACGAAAAACTAAAGAAAAGAAGAGAAATGGCAATCAAACGGTCGAAGCAATTCAGATCGAGTAAATATAAGAATTTTTTCCATAGATCAATATCAGAAGAGCTGTAGAGAGGCAATTAACTTCGAGCGGAAGATAGCATCAATACCCAGTATAGATACATGTTGATTCGAAGATACTCTACATACTCGAATAAGAAGAAAAAGATTCAAGGCTAAAAACCCAAAATAGACAGTCTAAAAAACAAAAAAGAAGAAAAAAAATAAAAAAAATAAAAAAAAAAGAAAGAAAGGGGAAAAAGGAAAAAAAGAAAGAAAGAATATTGTATATACTTCACACACAGATCAAACAATACAAGAACGAGACTTCAACTATGAGCAAGAGACACAAGGAATCTATATTTCAAGTAAATATCAGTTTTGAAGATTTGTATAGAAGCTCCAATTGAAGCCAAGACAAGACAAGTCGGCCCGAAGATTGCCAATTTCGAAAAAAGAAATGACATCTAGGGTGAAAACCCAAAAATGGGCTGCCTAGAGTGATCCTAAAAATAAAGAGAAAAGAGTAGTCTGTCAGAGCATGTTGGCATCACTATCCAACCAAGATATGTCAATCTAAAAACAAAAGAAGGAAGTGACCTCTAGGGTGAAAACCCAAAAATGGGCAGTCTAGAGCGATCCAAGAAAAAAAATAAGAAAGAAAGAAGGAGAAAGGAAAAAAAGAAAGAGAATATTTCATATGGACATACCAATCACAAGAACTCCCAGAAGTGTACATAATCCTTCATTCAAAGAACTTTGGAGGATCAATCATTTTTTACGAAAAACAAGCATCAATACACAGCCAGAATGCAAGGTGAACCAAAAGAAAGAGAGTGAATAAATGAACTCTAGGGTGAAAACCCGAAAACAAACAGTCTAGAGTGATCCCGAAAAAGAAAAAAAGAATACTTCATGTGAGCATATCTAGACCATACGAGCACAGAGATACGGCTTCATCTAACCATGAACCAAAGGCCTACATTACAAGCCTCCAAAGGCCATTCTGATCATCCATAGACATCCAAGTTGAATGAGAATGTCTTCATATTTCATTATGCCTATAAGGGTTAACCTTACTTCAAGGAACGTCAAACTTTGAAGTGCTTGATCGACACCCAAATGAGGGAAGAATAAGACATGGTGAGTTAGTGAGATTAAGAGAGCCACCTTAAATGGGTTAGAAATTAGGTATGTGATTGTGCCTCTTGAAAGCCTAATAGACTAGAAGAAACTATATATTTGTGTATATCTCCACAATAGTCAAGATCTTCTAAATATGCACTTCATTAGAGTTGATCTCTGGAAATTTGAAGCAGATGTGCTATGGTGTTTGATATTTTGGGGGCAAACGTGTTTTAAAAGGTTTGATATTTTCTCCCAAAATTTTGATGTTTACCATTTTTTCCAAACAATGTTTTTAAAATGTTTGGTATTCTCTCCAAGTTGTGATTTTCAAAATGACTGTTATCTTTTCAAACAATCATTTTTTTGTATTGAAATATACACAAGTGAATTGCCTTTTGCATTAATTTAAAAATGAATGATGATGAGATTTAAAGCATAGGGACCGAGAGATAGTTCCCGTCGAAATGCTATTAGAATATCAAGGATGAGCTTAAGGGATGGAAGCATTTTGCTCACCCTAGTGATTAGAAATAGATCAAGGCTCTGTATGATGGGTTAGAAAATTTAAAGCAGTAGAGCCCGTGATTAAATAGGGCAATGCTAAGCGAAGAAGATGACAAAGTTTCTTATAAGAATAATATAAGGACCAGAAAATCATTTATGAAGACATGTGATAACCCTAAAGACAAAAAAGCCTTCTGCACAAAAGATTTGAAAGTGGGTTAATTCAGATTCGAAGCGATTGATCAAATGAGGATTTAAGAGCATACAATGAAGAAGTAAAGAGATGAAGAAATCTGAAGAACGACCTTTTAGGGTGTAAGACTTTAGAACAAAAAGGATTGAAAGAAAAAAATGAAAGAATGAGAAGATAATGAGAAGATAATGAGAGAAGAAAGAATAAAAAAGAGAAGAAAGAAAGAAATAAGAAAAGAAAAGAAAAAGAGAAAAAAAGAAGAGAGAAAAAGAAGAAGAAGAAAAATAAAAATAAAAAGAAAAAGAAAGTATTACATTACATTGCATGCATCATATAGATAGAGGCATGTCAATTTTCGCTTGTTTTAGACAGATATTTAAAGAATTGTCAAAAAGTTTGAAGAAGTAGATTTCATTAAAGAAAGAAAAAGACGGCAGCCATAGTAGCATGAGGCCAGATGACAGTAGCCAGAGTAGCGTAAAGCCGGATATTAAGTCCTTCGGGCCATTAGTAAGACCTTCGGGCATGATAATAAGACCTTCGGGCCACCAATAAGTCTTTCAAGCATGGTGATAAATCCTTTGGGCTATCAATAAGTCATTCGGGCATGATACGCCAACCATAGTAGTGTGAGGCCAGATATCGGCAGCCTTAGTAGCGTGAGTCCAAAAAGATCAGCAGCCTTAGTAGCGTGAGTCCAACAAGATTGGCAGCTTTAGTAGCGTGAGTTCAGAAAGATCGAAAGCCTTAGTAACGTGAGTCCAGAAAGATTGGCAGCCTTAGTAGCGTGAGTCCAGAAAGATCGGCAGTCTTAGTAGCGCGAGTCTAGAAAGATCGACAGCCTTAGTAGCGTGAGTCCAGAAAGATCGGTAGCCTTAGTAGCATGAGTCCAGAAAGGTCGGTAGCCTTAGTAGCGTGAGTCTAGAAATATCGGTATCCTTAGTAGCGTAAGTCCAAAAAGATCGGTAGCCTTAGTAGCGTGAGTCCAGAAAGATCGACATCCTTAGTAGCGTGAGTCCAGAAAGATCGGCAGCCTTAGTAGCATGAGTCTAGAAAGGTCGGTAGCCTTAGTAGCGTAAGTCCAGAAAGATCGGCAGCCTTAGTAGCGTGAGTCCATAAAGATCGGCAGCCTTAGTAGCTTGAGTTTAGAAAGATCGGCAGCCTTAGTAGCGTGAGTCTAGAAAGTTTAGTGGCCTCAGTAGCGTAAGGACATAAAGTTCAGCAGCCATAGTAGCGCGAGTCTAGAAAGAGCGGTGGCCATTTTCGGCGTGAATTCTCAAATTTTTAGAAAGATAGATAGTTATTTTTGGCACAAATCCCCAAATTTGAAGAAAGTTCGGCAGCCATAGAAGCGTGAGTCCAGAAATATTGGTGGCCATTTTCGGCGTGAATCCCTAAATTTGAAGAAAGATCGGTAGCCATTTTCGGCATGAATTCCCTAAATCTGAAGAAAAATTTCGGCAGCCTTAGTAGCATGGGTCCATAAAGATCTCTAGCCAGTTTGGCGTGAATCCCTCATTCGGAGATAAAGGTCCTATATAGGAAGGGCCTATATTTTCGATCCATCGCAGTGAAACGTTCTATATAGGAAGAACTCGTAACTCTGAGACTTCAGAAGCTAAAAGTTCTATATAGAAAGGACTGGAGGCTCCAAGGTTTAAAGACTAGCAGTTCTATATAGGAAGAACTCACAGTCGGAAGAATCCATCTGTGACGCAGAAGGTTTTATATAGGAAAGACCCGTCGCGTTGAAGGCGGAGAGTTCTATATAGGAATGACTCTGAGCTTACCGTCTCAGAGTGAAAAGTTCTATATATGAGGGACTCGTAACTCGAGGCTTCAAAGTGAAAGGTTATATATAGGAAGAGCCTGTAGCTCCAATATCAGAAGGTGGAGAAGTTCTATATAGGAAGAGCTTACAAGCCTGAAGATTCAACTAAGGAAGAGCGAAGAGTTCTAGAAGAACACGTGATTCCGAAGCCAAAGCACGAAAGTAGGTAAAAAATGAGTGCTTTTGATCTTTGCTTTATTCTCGTTTCACAAGACCAAGCATAGAGGGGCAGCTGTAATCACTCATTTTTTACTTGGTTTTAGTATTATTAGTATTATTTTAATAGTAATATTATTAATAAAAAATCAAAAATAATAATAATATAGTATAAAAAGTATAAAAATTAAAAAGCAAAAAAAGAAAAGAAAGGGAAATTGCATGGGTGAGGGTGCTCCACGTCACCCTTAACCTCCCCCATTTGCCTATAAATAAAGGCATGGGGAGAGCATTTTAGGGCAAGCAAGGAGCCGGCAAAATGCATGCCCAATAAGAGAGCTATGCTCTCGGGTAGCCAAGGACCAGGGGAAGTGCCTTTGGTCCTAACTGGTTCGATCGGGGTCCTATTTTGGATCCGATCTAGTCAATTTTTGGAGAGGTCATGGTAGATCTCGGTGGGGTTCAGTCGGGGTTCGTCATTCGAACTCCTAGTTAGGTATATTTTCTTCCCTTTTTATTTGTGTTGTAATTTTTATGATTTAATGAAGTATTAGTTAATTTAAAATTGTATTCTTATTTTTTAGTTTGTATGTTTATTTATGTTTTAGATTAATATTTTATGTTAGATTAGTTTTTATATATGTGTTAGATTAATATTTATGAATGTTTTAGGTTAATGTTAGATTTGTTTTTATTTATGTGTTAGATTAATATTTATGAATGTTTTAGATTAGTATTTTATTTATGTTAGATTTGTTTTTTTTATGTGTTAGATTAATATTTATGTATGTAGGTTTCAAATTAGTATTTTATTTATGTTAGGTTAGTATTTTATTATGTTTGTATTTATTTATATTTTATCGCATTGTATTTATTTTTATTTGCCATGTTTTAAGTTGCATAACGGATATATATTTTGTCAATACGGTACCCTTTTATTCGAGCGTAAATGTGGCCAGTATCAAGCGTAGTGATGGTGGTTTATCGGTTTACTCTCGAATAACGGGGTCCTTAAAATTTACTCGCACTTATAACCAAATTTTAATTTAATCGTCACTTTAATACAGAAAATCTAATATTGATAAAGCGGTAATTATTAAAGTACCAATTTTGGGCGGTGTGGGGGTGCTAATCATTCCTTATTCGTAACCGACTCCCGAACCCAACAGTTTTCAAATCTCTGGCTTTATGGTGTCCGGCCTACCTCAGTGGCCGGTGGTGACTCCATTTTTAAATAAAATGCATTTTTTCTAAAAATCCCACGGAATAAATATTTTTAATACCCTAAAAACCCCAAACATCATTAAAACCCATTTTTAACGCTCGTAAAAAGGGAGATCGCTACACATGCAAAGTTGAGTATCGGTATGCATAGGTGGGTATCAGTACCCATAAGAGCGTATCGATACACTTAAGCGAGTATCGGTACTCGCTGGGCAATCTGCCTAAAAATTTTCGTTTTGTGTTTGAGATACATATAATTCGAGGACTAAGGCCTAATGGGCTCCTAATACGGTAAAAAGAATAGTAAAACTAAGAAACCAAGAATTTAACCTCATATATGAGCTTAAGGAGTAATAACTTAATAAAACCTTGGGTGACTTGCTTGTGTTGAAAAAATAAAGATCTTCGGTGGATCGAATATTTTGAGTGCCACATAAGGGCATTCGTATGGTCGAGTACCTTGATTGTTGGAATCCAGATACCCAGTGAGGGGAAGAGTTTGTCGCAACAACATGGTTTTAGATTGTCGAATATACGTTCCCAAAGTTGTGTGGCACCGGGTCTCATTCGAAGATGCTCAATGAGATATTCCTAGCGTGGGTGTACATTTTCGAAGTTGTATGGCACCGGGCCTCACCCATTGAGTGTACGTTCCCGAAGTTGTGTGGCACCGAGCCTCACTCTAGGTTTGTTGGCATGATGACTATGTGCTATGTGGGATTAATGTATTTCCATTGCTTGTTATGTGTTTAGGCGGCTAAAGGTAGCGCAAGTGTTGTTATATTATGCCATGATATCATTCTTTTAGCTACGTGCTCTTATTTATAATTTGCATGAAGCATGGTTGAGTGGAACTGTATTATCTGGGCTTTGTTAGCTCAACATTCAAAATTGTTGTTTTCGTTTACAGGTTAGTAGGTTAATGTGCATCGTTGGAGCATCATCAGAGTATGACCTTAGCATTGACTTGTTGTCCGAATATAGGGCTATGTATTTGTAAGACCCTATGTTGTATTGTAACTCTTATTTTGATTTTAATTCATGAGTCGAATGCTTTTAATTATGTATTTTAAATGGAGCTCTCACATAACGTTTTAACTAATTGTTTATGGTTTGAACTTAATGGATTTTATGGAAATGAATATGTTTGGCCTAAATCTAGTGGCAAAATTGTATGGTTTTGGTTTGGGCTTGAGGCCCAATTGTGACATCTAGGTTTGAGTGTTACAAGGTATCATTAAGCTTGCAACAAGTCTTTCATGTTTCCATAAAGCTTTGCCATACTCGAGGTCACATAGCCTATCAAGATACTCGAGCTCACATAGCCCATCGAGTTAATACATATCGCACCCTGATCACTCAACCATCGGGTACGTAAGCCATCATCTATAACATCTACACAACACACATAAATGCATCCATACATCATCTACATAATAGCCAATAAAGCCTTATTTTATTTGTGCTCACACAGCCGTCGGGTTACCCGTGTTCACACAGCTATCGGGTTAAATAGACCATATATGGATCACCATAGCCACGGATATGTCCTAGACATACTTGTATCACATTAGCCACAAGTAGTCTTTACCTGAGGTCACTCAGTCTATCAGGTTACTTGAGCTCACTCAGCCTATCGAGTTTATTACCTTATTCAGATCACCATAATCACGAATAGGTTTTTAACCGCACCCAGATCACTCAGCCCGTTGGATGTACTTGTTTACTCAACCCGAAGTACGCATCCCCTTATATAAGTATCATAGTACTGACTCTAGGAAATCTGGATTCCTTTACAACAATCATAAGATAAGATATGCTCCCCTAGCATTCATACACCTCACCAAGAGGTAAGTGGCACCAAGCCAAGTCGTCACAAATGCCCTAAGGCATAACACCCACTGGCGTTGTTATCTTTCGATTTAACATTTATCAAGTCTATGGTAAGTTATGGAAAGTATTAATCATCATTACATTAATTCATTTGTGTTCTCTAAATAAACAAGCAAGCATCTATCTCATTATGCTCGCATATAGGGGTGAAACATCAGTTTCTTAGTTTTACAGGTCATTATACCTCATTAGGGACCTATTAATCCATTTCCCACAATTTTCAACTGCTCAAACTTAATTTCATATTTTTCAAGCAGATTGCCCATGCAGTATCGGGACACGTCCTCGCGTACTGATACGTTACAATGGGTACAAGTACTGGTCATTTGCTTATCGATACGCAACTTCATGAGAAAGAGGGAAAACAAACATATAGTACCAATACTCGAGCTTCGAGTATCGGTACGCCTCCAGTACCGATACATCATGAGCGTACTGGTACAAACTTTGCTCACTAGAATTTCAATCCAACATTGGGTACCGATACAGATACCCCGCGTACCCGTACTCGAGCTTAGAAAATGTATTATACAGCTCGGAAAACATTTTAACTTGGCTCTAAACTCTTCCAACTTACTCCAAATAATTGTTTAAGCTTTCTAAGATATTCCATGGGTTTAAAGGTGCCATTTTTTCAACTAATCAACATCAAAATCCTTACTTTGATTTCCCAAGATAAGTTTTACCCAAGCAACACCCATCAAACCATAACATCAAGCAAAGCAATTGATTTATGAACCTCAAGAATTAAAGGAGTCAGAGATGTATTGACCCTTAGCAATAATTCTCAGATTTAGCTTCCATGCAAAACCCTTCAACTTTCTCACTTGACCCAAGCTCGGGAAACTCCCAAATCGACCCCTCTTGCCATAACCACAAGAAAAACGAATCAAGACTTGAGGTAACAACTAGGGATAAGCTTAGCTACGAAAATACAACCTAAAAATCATGGGAAAGCTCCATGAAAAATCTCCAAAGCTTAAACCTCTTAAAAACCCATTTTTAAAAACCTTACCTTCTTACCTCAATATTATGATTTTCTTGAAGCTCTTGAAAAGGGGATTAACATACTTAAATCTTAAATCCCGCAAGAAGGAAATGATGTAGAAAGATGGGGTTTTTAGAATTGGAATAAGGCTTGAATGAGAGGAAAAAGATAAGTGAATAAAAGGGTGTGGATGATGATATCATCACCCATTCTTTGTCTCCCCCTGTAACTCGTGTGAAGACAATGCCAATAAAGGGGGGATCAGCCTTTTTATTTAAAAAGGTATATTCACCCCTTAAAACCCCCAACTTTCATCATTCTTCCAAAAAGGTCACAACCCAAACTTATATGGTCCAATTCTCATCCAACAATGCCCAAACTTAGCCCAACGGGTCCAATTACTCCAACCAACTCGAGGGTCTTTAACCCGGGCTAACGCCCAACGTTGACTTAGAAATTTTGGGTCGTTACATATAGTTTGGACACTTATTTTGATATTAACCCCCAACAATGGGTTTTTTTAGAATTGGAACAAGGCTTGAATGAGAGAAAAAGTATGAGATGGAAGATGAGTGAATAAAAGGGTGTGGGTGATGATATCATCAAAACCCATTCTTTGTCTCCCCCTATAACTCACGTGTTTTTTATTTTAAAAAGCTATATTCACCACCTAAAAACCCTAACTTTCATTTTTCTCCCAAAAAGGTCACAACCCAAACTTATATGGTTCAATTCTCATCCAACAAGGCCCAAAATTAACCCAATGGGTCCAATTACTCCTACCAAATCGAGGGTCCTTAACTCGGGTTAACGCCCAACATTAACTTAGAAATTTCGGGTCGTTACATATAGTTTGGACACTTATTTTGATATTAAACCATTTAAAATCTCTAACATCGTAATCTAAATTTTCTAACTTTATCAACCGTAATTGATTGTTTCTATATGACTTATTTCCAATCCTTACCACTATTATTTGGACATGGGGCCGAGGGTAATTTTTTTATTTCACATTCACAAATAGTCATTCTAGATCATGTATTTCATCTATCTACGTATATAGATAAATAGATTGACCTATAGGTCCACACCCGATATCTTTCTATACATATTGATGGTATAAACTCATATGGTCATGTTCGACAGTGTGGGTTTTGGACATGTGAGAGATTAGCGACCGCACAGGGCCCTCAAAAAAAAGAGGACACCAAATGAGTTGAATTAAATGTTTATAGAGAGAAAACAAAATATTTCAGTTGAATAAATTACAAGAAAAAATTAACTTTAAAGAGGGCCCATAGTATAATATTTACTAAGATAAAAATATATATTTTTTAAAAAAGCCTTACATATCTTGGGATTATAAATCAAAGGGACTCGTTTTAATAAACTGCACAGGATCCCAAAAACCTTTGAACCGCCCCTAATGTTCGATTAAGTGGAATAAAAATAAAATAGAAATTAACATTCGTAGAGATGGGTTGATAGCTTCGATCTTGAAAACCGATATAGTTCAAAACAAAGAACTATCGAGGGTTCAAATCTCTCTCTCTCTCTCCTTTTGCTTTATGAATAGATTTCTTTCACAAATAATCTAAATTTCTAAGGGGAAAATATGACGTCCTTTTTTATGCCCGAACACTAAAAAAATAATTTTAAGTCCTATAATTAAATTTTAAATTTTAAACCTTAAACTCTAAAAAATACACACTACCTTAATTCCTTAAACTCTAACATTAAACTTTTATCATGAACTCTAAACTTAATTTTTTTAGTATATGGACATAAATAGAAGCACTGAAACCAAAAATGCGGCAAATAATTTCTATTTATTTTAACTTTATCACAGTTAATCAACCAAATAATTTTTTGTTTAAACTATGTATTTATTATCCGTCCACAACCCTACGTAGAATATCGTTGTCCAATTATTATTTTGTATGTTATTCAAATGCATACAATATAAATAGGTAATAGTGGTAACGTGAAGTAGAATCTTTGCTTCCATTCTTGTATTTTATTCATTCATTCATTTTTTTTCATGGAAAAAAACAAATTATGGACAATTATTCCGTTTAGTTTAATACTATATTTTCATTGAAAATCACATTTAATTCTTAAAGAATGTATTTGTAATGGAATTCTTGGCTTTTTCGAACAGACATGATCCAACCTTTTCAAGTTGTTGTTTCAGTATCTCTTGCCGGATTATGACCTCAGCTTTGCTCTTTATTTAATACCCAAAGCTTTTCACTTTCTCTTTTGTTTTTAAAATTCAAAAACTGTTTTTTTTTTTATTTTCCGGTGGAAAATACGATGGGAATTGACGGTGTAACCGGAGAAGAAGGAGGGGCGAGGAGAAGAGGGTGTTCGTGCACGAAAGACGATTTTCTCCCGGACGAATCGTTCAAGAGCTGGGGTAATTACGTCCAAGAACTTAAGGAAACTCCGGGTCCGTTCAAGGACCGGTTGTTGACCCGGTCGCTTGACACGACGGAGCTCCACGTAATCAAGGCTCGGAGCCAGCATAAGATGAAGAAGAACCTATCATGGTGGGACCTTATTTGGTTCGGTATCGGTGCCGTCATCGGAGCCGGAATATTCGTTCTTACTGGACTCCAAGCACAAAAAATCTCCGGCCCCGCCGTCGTTTTGTCGTTCCTGGTATCGGGTGTATAGGCCATGCTTTCAGTGTTTTGCTACACAGAGTTCGCCGTTGAAATCCCCGTTGCAGGTGGATCATTTGCCTACCTTAAAGTGGAGTTAGGTGATTTCATGACCTTCGTCGCGGCCGGTAACATCCTCCTCGAGTACGTTATCGGAGGTGCCGCGGTGGCGCGGTCGTGGACTTCGTACTTCGCCACCCTCTGCAACCATGATTCTGAAGATTTCCTCATCGTAGTCCACAGCATGCCCAAGGACTACGGTAAACTCGACCCATCGCCGTCGTCGTCGTCTGCGTCATCTTTATCCTTGCCGTGCTTAGCACCAAGGGCTCATCGCGCTTCAATTACGTCGCCTCCGTCATCCACGTTATCGTTATCCTCTTCATAATCATCGCCGGCTTCACGAAAGCCGACACCAAAAACTACAAGGACTTCGCTCCGTTCGGTGTCCATGGTATTTTCAAGTCGTCGGCCGTTCTTTTCTTCCCATACGTCGGATTTGACGCCGTCTCGACAATGGCGGAGGAAACAAAGAACCCAGCTCGCGACATCCCTATTGGTCTCATCGGCTCGATGTTGATAACGACGATTGCATATTGTCTGCTCGCGGTGGTGTTATGCCTAATGCAACCGTACCCTCAGATCGACAAAGATGCACCGTTTTCGATGGCGTTCGAAGCTGTAGGGATGTCATGGGCTAAGTACGTCGTGGCCGCCGGTGCGTTGAAAGGCATGACGACGGTTCTACTCGTCGGCGCCGTCGGTCAGGCTCGATATCTAACGCATATTGCTCGAACCCACATGATGCCACCATGGCTATCACAAGTCCATCCAAAGACAGGGACGCCGATCAACGCCACCGTCGTCATGCTTACCGCCACCGCCATCATCGGCTTCTTCACTGATCTCGGTGTTCTTGCAAACCTTCTATCCATCTCAACATTATTCATCTTCTTGCTCGTGGCTCTCGCTCTTATAGTCCGGCGGTATTACGTGAGCGGCGAGACGAGTACGGCGGACCCGAACAAACTAATAGCATGCATCGCGCTTATTCTAGCGTCCTCCACCGCAACGGCTGTTTATTGGGGCGTGAGTAAAAACGACGATTGGATCGCATACATGATTACGCTCCCGATTTGGTTGTTAGCCACGACGGGGATCGCGGTGTTTGTTCCGCAGGCGAGGAAGCCGAGAGTGTGGGGCGTACCGTTGGTGCCGTGGTTTCCGTCGCTGTCCATAGCCATAAACATTTTCCTGCTGGGATCAATCGACGGTGCGTCGTTTAAGAGGTTCGGGATGTGGACTGTTGTTCTGTTGCTGTACTATTTCTTCTTCGGATTACACGCGTCGTATGATACTGCGAAGGAATCGGGAGAAAACAAGATCGGAGAAGGGTGGAAGAAAGTCGAAGAAGGACAAAGCGAGATTATTTCTGCTGCCGCCGCCGCCGGTGTTTCTTCAGATCAAGCCAACAAGTGACATGCTGCATGCAAGCATGCATGTAAGTGATAAGAGTGAAGTTAATGTACGTACGTACGTATGTAAAATTTTCTTTTTGAATATATCTTACGTACGTATGTATAAGCTTGCTTGATCCGGGGAATAGCTAGGGATCTTAATAATTCTGTTTGTAATTCTAGTATCTAGTTAAAAAGAAAGAATTTTTTTTTTGTATTGAGTTTAGTTCGGTTGGTAATATTGTTAGTGTAATAACCAGATGTATAACTGAGCACGCTTAAAACATTCAATATTCTCGGATTTAAGAGTAGTTTGAGACGGTGGCAAAGAATTTGGGGGCCAATTTAAAACATTAGTGATTTAAACTAATTTTTTAAAATGAAGGTTTAATTTATATTTTTTTAAAAAATGTGGTCTAATTAAGTTTTTTAAAATTCTAAAATGGTCCGGGAGAACTTTTAAAAATTATAGGAGATTTAATAATAAATATTCAAAAATTTCGAAGTTTAATATAAATTTTTAAAATTTTTGAGGGGTTAAATTAAAATTTTTAAGGGACTAAATTTTATTTTTTTTAAAATTTTATAGGGACTATGGCCCATTAGTCCCTCTAGTCTAACACATTGTACTTGAAAACCGTGTCAATAATTTAGCCGGAATAATTGATGGTGTTACTAGGATTAATTTATGACATTATAAAAATAAAGACTCAAATTGTATCAAATTAAATGATAACAATTAAATCTCAAATTTTAACATAACCGAGGGACCAATATCATTGTTTAACCTTTAAACATAAAAAACTAATTATGTTGTATTATGTTCCCAATGAAGGACAGGTTGTTAACTTAGAGTAGGTTGTTGTCATTGGGGTTCAGGGAAATACATACCGTGTGCTTTACCGGATCAAAATTACTCGAATTAAAAGTATAGGGACTAATTCATAACTTGAGTAAAATACAAAAGACTGTTCACAGATTTTGACCTTTCCCAATTTCAAGAACAAAAGGGTTTTAGCATCCAAGACAAAGATATAAACAAACCCAGTTTTTTCTTACGAGGTTTAAGAACAGCAAAAGATATTCACATTGTTGGCTGCTCATTTCATAATCTAAAACAAGCTAACAAAAACATTCAAAAAAATAAATCCTAACTCCACTTGCTGCTATTGCTGTGATATTGTGTCTGAAAATGGTGTTTCTTTTTTACTTACTGTTGAAATTCTGTCGAAAAGCATCAATGAGAAGGAGTGCATCTTCTGGTCTCTGACCCCTCTTGTAAACTTTGAAGTGTAACTCGCAATGGGCTGTGCTCGATTCGCTCCATTTTTTAAGCACTTTCATGGAGTAAGGGCCCTTAGTGGTACCGTGTGGACTGATGCAATACCATATGGAGCAATCATGATCTGCCGATGCTTCGTGGCTCGCTGCAGTAGCTGAATCGTCTATCTCGTCGTCGCATAAATCAATCACCTCGACTTGCTGGTTTTCCACCATTACATGCACACCGACGTCAGTAGCGGCATCACCATGTTTATGTTGCTTCAATTGATGAAGGGATTTAGTTTGGCTGTCCGCAGATTCTTGTTGTGGCCATAACCTTGCATCTTGTCTTTCATCATCACTTAATTCTATCACCTCGGGTTGGTGATTTTCCACCTTTAAATGCTCGCTTATGTCGACATGCATAGCTTGCGTTTCCCCAGCACCAGCTGCATCGCCACGTTTATGTTGCTTTTCCGGACAAACATGTCCTGTTTGTCTGTCTGCGGATTCTTCTTGTGGCAATAACTGAGGAACAGATGTCCCGTTACAGCTCTGTTTTACTTCTTGAGAATTTTGATTCCTCGGTGTTTCATCATCACCTTCGACTCTGGTAGAAATAAATGCCTTCTTCACGTCTCGCTGATTTCCTTCTGGAATAAGTACACCGAATACATTTTCATTAGGGACTTAACCATATATGATTTGTTTGATGCATTTTTAATGAAACTCGGGGTAATGTTTTCCCCGAAATCAGTCGTCTCCGGAGGTTGAGAATTCGAGTCTTTCCTATCTATTTCATGCAAAGCAGGATCATTCCATCTCCTAGAGACTCCAAACAGTTTAATCTTCATTTGACTATAGAAATTAGAGTTCACCTTTACTTATTTTATAAGCATATCATACCTGCAGCATCCATTTCTTCATTCCGGCAACTAGAGACTACATTGTTCTCCAAAATGCATTTTCCAATTCTAGAAACTGATCTCGGGGCGGATTCCGACAACGCTTTATGCTCTTTTCTATATTCTCTCAAAGAGTCCTTTGAGACAGGGTCAGGCTCTGCAGCCTCCGCAACCACTTCCGAAACCTCATGAAGTAGGCGTGATTGTTCTGAAGGTGTCAGAAGTAGTTGCATTTTGTCCATGTACTCGGAGAGCGTATAAACAGGTTAAGGGTCACTTTATCTTCTTCTTGAAATATGTATACTTCTGTCTATACATCAGTGGTGTTACCTACGGAAATAGTGATTAATTGTCGATAGTTTTCTATATGTTTCGGTACTATAAACTCATGAAACTTTATCAAAAAGGATATTCTCTCCTCCATCCTTTCTCATTGGCCCGGTTGATCTGGCTTTGCAACAAAACCAACTCATTCTTAATCCACTGGCACATTATCCAGGACAATACAGCAAAATTAGAGTTAAAAATAAATTAAAAAGACCAAAAACGAGAAGAGTAAGCATAGGAGTGATTTGATGTCCCATTAAGCATTATGCATTCCGAGATTCGTAACTTAAATTTCAAAAAGGGTCCTAATTCTTAAATATTGAATTCAGAATTCATACATGTTTTGTTATATCCTCGTGTAGGCTTCTGGCTTTCTGCTGAAGCTGCAGCTGCCCAACATGGGAATCGGGTTAATATTTTTTTTAAGTTTCAGACAGTAATACATTTTTCCATGCAAAGAATGTGGCTCTTTTCTGCTCTTTGTGTTTGGTTTCCCTTCTCTTTGCAAGGGACGGTGTATAATTTTATTCTTCATGTGCAACACGTGAATATAGGGATATGACCTCCAAGGATCCTTGAAATATATGGAAAAACTTAGATAGAACTAGCCATACCGGTGCCGGATACATACTCATATCGGACACTCACACTAAGTCCGAGTAACATAGTTCTATACCACATGATATATAAAGAAATGTAAAGAAAATATACTTGTATTAAAGCATATTTCCAAGAGGTGATCTTGTAAACCAGCTGTGCATGTTCCTGAAATAACTTAATTAAGAACTTACAACAGTTGACCTTTCAAGCATGCGAGTTCCCATCCGCCGATTTAAATCCTTAATTTCTTCCTGCAAACAGGAGAAGACAGTTAAGTACATTATTTGGCAATATGTAATGGAATGAAAAAAAATCACCAAGAGAGTTCTACTTCAATCAATTAAGGACACCGAATATCCTCCGAGAAACCTGTCATCTGTTTCTAAGAATTTTACTGCACCAAGTCACACAACTGATGTGAAATTGCTTTAATTAGAAAATTCCAGGTTTTTATATACTTGTCACATGTAAGAAATTTCTTATACCAGTCGATTCTGGCCTCTGAACTACTAAAACTCGGTAATTCTTGTTTGAACCAAGAAAAAAAATATTTTATTCAAAATATTTACAATAAAATAACCTCAGTGAAGTCATTATCTGATAGCTCGCAGACACGGACATATTTTAGCCTGTTAGAAACTTGCCAGAGAATCGTAGAATTCGTCTCTTCCTTTATTGAAGTTTCCTTTATACCTACAAGTAATATAAACGCATGATAGTAGAACATCAATCATTGAAGCATAAGGTTAAACCATATCGTTTAAAACGAAACGTGAAATCAAACTAGCCAAGCAACTAGCACAAGTTGTGTACATTCGAGAAAAGATTTTCTCGATACTTGTTTGATATAAAAGTACAAACAAATAAAAGGGTTTTGCTATTAACACTTGCTAGAAGAGATTAATAGTTGTTGAAGCAATTACCTTTCACTTGCACTAGCATGTGAGAATTCTTCTGGAAGTAGTCATTAGTGTCTGATTTTACCCTCACGAAACTTCCAACCATTTTCTCGTTAAAGGTATCGAGTTGTTTTGCTAGCTCCAACACCAAACTCCTCTTCAGATAGACAAGCTTTATGTTTCTAGAAACTATGGCTGCCAAATAGCCTTGCTGCTGATTTGTAGCTATTTCCTTTTCCTCAAACTTCCGATCAGGGCTCGACTTTCGCTGCCTTTTACAAGGTACGGAGGCATTATCATCTTCTTCCAAACTAAATCCAACAGAGTCCTCTGACTTGTCCAAGTTCTCGGAAAAATGAACTGTCAGTAGCTTATAGATACCATTTTTGTGGACTGATTTCCTTCCCAAAAGAGATTGCAACATTTCATCACAGATAACTTTCTTCTTTTTTTCCGGGTGAAACAGCTTGTGCTCCTTGCAGTATTCTATAACTATGGTTGCAACATCATACTGAGACAATTCTTGAGTTGCATCTTTATCAATGGACATCAAGAATTCAGCAAGTTGTTTCGATGCCCATCCAAGGTATTCCTTTTTCTTCGCCTTTCCCTTTCTTTTAGTCGAAGAGAGCTTTCCTCTCTTTTTCTTCCTACACTGCACTCTACTATCTCTCCAATCATCACTCTCGGATATACTATCATCTTCGAAGTCCCTGAAGTCTTCTTTATAATTGCAGCTTGCTTGAATATCGTAATTTTTCCCGTTCTTCAAAAGACGATCCGAGGAATGCAATTGTTGTGAAGTCAATCCTTCCTTTTCCTTCACCACCTCCCAATAGTATTTGAAAAGGTATTCATATGTTCCTCCATCATTAAAGTCTACCTTCTCCTACAAATCAAGAGGAATACGGTCAACAATCAAAGAACAGCTTTACAAACACGTGCCAATGGTCTTTGGCCGAGAAGAACACAGTAGTGATTTGTCAACAAAGTCCGTTTTAACACCGCATCCGTTCCTTCGAAATTGAATGAGAAACATATTCCAAAAGAAAAACGAAATCATGAAAGCAACTTCTATATAAATTTAACACAACTTAGTAGGAAGAAACCCGTACCCCCTTGGAGTTGACATTCTTCTTGTCTTCAATAAGTAGTGCAAGCTCTAAACACTTATTGCATAAACCCCTCGCCCCTTTGATTATTGCAAACTCGGTATCACAGAGACAGCGCCCGCATACGGCAAATGGACAACAAAAGCAATGAAATTTAGCCTGTTTATTGCACAGGAAGCAAAAGTGCCAACCTGAAATGTAGATGCACCATGTTAGCTAGTATCATGCATCATAGACACTATATGTTCCAACAATATAGCATGTTATCTCCGATATAACTTTGAGGCTTGGTTCGATTCAAACATTTTGGCACTACTGCAAACAACTAAATATCAAGCAATGTTCAGCCACCACCGGAAAACAGGGAATTTATTACTTACCACAAAGCCAGCGGTCTTCGGTTTCCAACAGAGAATCGTCCCTTTCGGCGCACGGAGGATGAAAACTTTTGAGACAATTACTGTAAATAACCAATTTGAAACAATTAGTATTTAAAAGGAATGTTGCCGCCATGCATAATGCATTCATTATTCACAAACTTGATTATAAACAAAGGGTGTGTTTATCATTGCTTTCGGCAGTTAAAAAAAAAAATTTTGACAGCAAAAGCAATGCTAAACAAAGCCCTTCAAAAAGTGATGTTATAACCCTCTTTTCAACCACAGTAGCTCAGGGCTGCGAATTTTATACTCAGTAAAACTGCAGTGGAAAAAAAATTAGGAATACGAAATTATATTATTAATAGAAAATACAAAGAAAATTCTTAAATTATATCCGAATTTGAAATTCCCAGGGCCTCACTCTACCGACCTTAAACCCACCTTTATAAATGAATAAACAATGTCCCAATGTTATTTTTCCTTATTTCTTTGTACAGATAAACTTCTAAATTGTTGGGTAAAGGGTTGAGAACACTCACTTATGGTCACAAACCCTGAGCAAGCCGCCATCTTTGCAAGAAAAACAGTAATCTTCAGCGTTTTCTTCCTTCTTTCTTATATTTTTCCTTGTCATTTTCTTTCAAAATTTCCCAGGAAAAAAGTTAGAAACTTCCAGTTTTTAGAGCCAGAAATCAACCAATTTGCGAAACTACCCAGTGATCAGCCTAAAGATGAACATACCATGAAATCTTAAAACCCCAAAACTTGCATGTAGCTCTATAATCAGAATCTTGTTGGGAAATTTTTTTCAAAGCAAAAAACAAAAACCAGGGAGTGAAGCAAACTTGGTGGATTCTGATTAAAATGTTAATTAAAGGGAATACAAAAAGCCACTACTCAAAATATTTGAGACCAATTTTGTTCCCACGAAAAACCCATGTTAGCATTACTTGTTCTGTGCAACATTCTAATGTAATGAACAGACTGTATAAATTACTATATATATATATATATATATATATATATATGAAAACAAATTATTATGTTTGAATTTGTGTATTTTATTTTCAAATTTTTCAGTTACAAATAAGAATGCTATTGGTGTATGCTTCTCTCTCACTGTCACAGTCACGTACGATAGGAGTCAGTATTCGATCGAGTACAGTCAAGTTGAGTAAAAAAATTTGAGGAAAATTATATCATAGGTCTGTCCCGCCGCGTTATTTATGATTTCAACCAATCAAAATCATCCATTTCATTATTTTTTATGTCATCTTTTTTACAAAGTGAATCTTTATTCATATTTACCGTAAATCAAATTTATAAAACAGTTTTTACCATATGAAGATTCACTTGGTAAAAAGATTATATAAAAAAAAATAATGAAATGAATGATTTTGATTGGTTGGGACCATAAATAACGTGGCGGGACGGGTCTATGATATAATTTCTCCAAATAATGGTATGCATCTGCTACCAACATGGCCATACAAATCCGCCCCTAAAGTGTTCAAACATTTAATTCGATTACCGAAAGAATTGAATTAATTAAAATCAAATTAATCAAAATATTTTTAATAGTTTAGAGTTAATTTTTTTCTTTAGTTAAATTAGATTAATTTGGGTATTTTTTATTTTGGTTAAAAATTAGTTGGGTCTTTAAGATTAGGTATGTGGTTAAAAAGTAATTGAATCTCTTGACATCTTAATGAATTTGGACTTAATATATATACAATATATTTAATATTAATATGGTTAATACGATTCCGATAACCAAACTTTGAAGAAAAATTTTAATTGTTTAACCAATTGAACCCCCAATTAATCAATCGATTAACTAAACTAAATTTCAATTTAATCGATTAAATTCAGTTTTAACGGAAAAATAATGAGGTGAATTCAATTTTAATCGAACAATAAACATCCCATCTCAAATTTTGAGTCAATCAATCTAATAGGATAAACACCAAATCCTTTAAAATTTAAATCATGGCCAAACAAACTGAATTGAAATGTCAATCTCCATAATAATTTCTAATTCTCGATCTCAATTAATTAACTAATAAATCAAATATCGCTAATAATAATTAGGGTAAATTACACCAGCAGTCACCGAACTATAATTTCTTTCTTATTTTGGTCACTGAACTATTTTTTTTTGTAAAAACATCATTAACGTTATGTTTCCTTCCTATTTTGATCATCGGCTGTTAAAAATTTAACGGTTTTGCTAATGTGGAATTTTGTTTTATTTTTTCAATTTCTATGTCATTTTTTTTCTCCTCGTAAGTAATATATGTTATTTTATAATATTTTTATTTAAACTAACAGGATGGTGACATGTGTAACTGCCTATTAGCGGAATAAAGTGAATGAAAAATCAAGTCCCTTATGCAGCTAGAGAGATGGTGACATGTGTAACTGCCTATTAGTCGAATTTCTCTGGCTACAAAAGGGGCTTGATTTTTTATTCCGCTAATAGGCAGTAACACGTGTCACTATCATGTTAGTTTAAATAAAAATATTATAAAATAATATATATTGGAGAGAGAAGAAATATCATGAAAAATTAAAAAATAAAATAAAATTCTACATCAACAAAACCGTTAAATTTTTAATAGCCGATGACCAAAATAGGAAAGAAACATAACATTAGTGATGTTTTTGCCAAAAAATTAGTTCGATGACCAAAATAAGAAAAAAATAGTTCGTTGACTACTGATGTAGTTGGTTTGACAAAATCAGGAAGAAATTTTTAATGAGACGCCTTTATCTTTCAAAAAAAAAATTACGAATTGAATTGACAATCGTTTAAGACAGACACCAACTCAATCGTCATGTCATCCAAATATTTGACAAACACCAAATAACCTAAATAAAATCATCAAATGTTTCATCCTCAGAAGAATGGTCTTTATACAAAAAATCCTTTTCACTAGTTTTGCTTCAACTCCAATACCTAATTTATATATTGGAGCTATTTTCAAGGTTTTCTTTATTTTAAGAATGCCTTCTTTTTTATCATGTAAGAAAAATACATCATTGATCAAAATTCTGGATTTTGTTTCAGTTACGAAATAGATGATACTAAAAAAAACGAGACGAATCGGGCGGTCGATTCCTTCAGATAAGCAATGAGGTTGATTCCTTCAGATAAGCAATGAGGTTGATTCCTTCAGATAAGCAATGAGGTCAGCACGATCCTGTGGCTTCTTCAATCCAGGGAAAACCATCTTCGTCCCGGGAATATACTGCGCAAAACAAAATTTACCGATGAAAGATATTAGTGAAGCGAAAGTGAGATTAACTAAGCTGAGATAGTATAGATATATCTACTTGCTTCATACGAATCTAAACCCAGTCAATTGAACCAAAAACACAATCCTGCCAAAATCCCAACATAGTAATACCAATGGCAGATGAAAAGCAATAATCAATAATCAGATAAAATGACACAGAAAATCAAGAACACATAGGTATAGCAGGAGAAATCAACCTTAACAATGAACAACTACTTTACCACAAGAGAACGATCTTGTAAGAAATCAACTTCTTTGCTGAACAAACAGAGATAATTTCTTAAAAACAACTGTGTGTTCCTCCTTTGTACATAAATAACATCCTTACCCCCTCTATATCCTATATTTAAGCCAGATAAAAAACATTATTTTGCACAAAAAAGTCATCTTTCATTAAAAGAATCTGATGATCAATCAGTAGAACAAATAATGTTCTGCTGACGACAAGCAGACCATTCCATGTAAACATGTCCTCATGCTAGTAGCTTCACCCCGTAAGGCTAATAACAAAATTTCAAACCCCGGAAAGCACATGTATTGGGGGGAACTTTACTTTAAAGTGCTCTCAATTCGACAGGATTAGTCTCAAGTCCAATGTGAGTTTGGATATACTAGGTATGGAACCCCCAAAAGAACTAACTGTTTTCATGTTACGAAACAGACAATCAGTTCATAAGGCAAGTGAATAGGAGAGCCCCTTGGACTAGATCACATCCTAAAAACAAGGTCATTGTAATATTAAAAAACCATGACACACAAAGTGTGACAGAATTCATTCCCAGCATGGTTTTCCTTGTGTATCCAAAGGTTACAAACATACAATATAACGCAAAGCTCATACCATTAAACTGAAAACGACACAAGACTTGCACATACCTTCTTAGGATTAAGAGTAGTCGTATAATGTCTTCTCTTCCCAAATTACAGCCATGTTTTTGTTAGCAGCAGAGTAGGAATATCCCGGGGTTGTGCCAGAGTGCCTCCCAAAAAGTCCATTCAAATTCGGCCCTGCAAATTTCGAAAATCCATTCCCAACTTATTATTCCCTAATCTTTAAAACAACAATGAAAAATTAAAACTTAATCGTTTCAGTTAGAAAAATATTGTAGATTAGAACCATCAATTGGGCGGGTTAATTTGGTTCCGAGTCAGATCAATTCAAATTGGATTGATTTGTGCAGGTTAATCTGTATATCACAAAGCTCGAGTTTTCAAGTCAGTTCATAACAGGTTCGGAGTTCGGACTGTTTCCGATTCAGATTGGAGGGCTAGAGTTGTTACTTTTTATGATCAAATCGGACTAGATTTCGGTTGATCCGTTTAGGCTTTGGGATTCAAGCCAGGATTGGATCATCTTGTTTCGATGCAAATCCTAGTATTCATTCATTCGAGGAACTTACACATACACGAAAATGACATGAAAGAAAACGCTATACAAACAAACAGATCTGAGAGAGGCACAAAACAAATCAGATCTGAGAGAGGCTGACCTTGCTTGTGACCGGCGCCTTTATCGACGGTGTGGCACTGAGCGCACTTGGTCTTGAAGATCTTCTCCCCGGCTTTCGAATCTCCAGGCGGCGCTTGTTCGAATGTGGCCATTGCTTCTTCATTTCAAAGTTTCTCTTCTTGTTCGTCTATGGTGTGCTTTGTTTGGTGTACCTAAAAGGTTGAAAGAACGGTGAAGCTTTTGCTAGGGTTTTGGCCTACTACTCTAATATATTCAAGACTGTGCATAGAAACCACGCGAACCACGCTCCCACTCCACACGTGATGACAACTAAACAATTGAATCTAGGTGTGGAAGAGTTAAAAAAAATTTAAATTAATTGAGTTGAATAATTATATTTTATAATTAAAATTTTATTTTAAATTTTTTGAGTTCAGCTTATAAAATTTAATTCGGGTTCAATTGTTCGTGTTTCTATTTAAATTTAATTTTAAATATTTATAATTTTATAATAGAAATTAGTTCTAATTAAAACACTTTCTATAACTATATACAATATACATATATTTCTTCATATTTATCATATATAATATATATATATATATCGGTAGAATTGAGAGACTCAACTCAAACTTTAGACTTCATCTATTAATTACTAAAAGTTTCAAGTTATTTAAAATTTTATTTTATAATTCAAACTTTATTTAAATTTTTTCGAGATTTATACACCCTAATTGAATCTTCAAATATCAAAATTATGATTTTATCCTTATATTATATTTAAAATTTAGTTTTTATATTTTAAATTAGGCATAAACCAAAAAAACAGCCATCAAACTATGTTTTTTATCTGTTTTGGCCCTTAAATTATGATTTGGGCAAAATAGGCCCTTAAACTATCATTTTTTGTCACTTTAAGTACCTAAACTATTTTTTGGTCAAAATAAGTACCTAAACTATGTCATTTTTCTTCTTTTAGTCCCCAAAAGTATCAATTGGTCAAAAAATCTTTGTGATGTGTCAACATCTTATTAGTCGAAATAATTTTCTTTTGACTTAAATAACTAATGGACTACAATGACCAGAAATGATAGTTTAGGGGCTTATTTTGATATATGATATTTTCAAATTTAAAAAGAACATAAATATTTATGGCTTAAGGGTTCACTAAGCCCTTAAACTTTTGCAAAAAAATCAAATAAGCCCCTAAATTTTTTTGCACCTAATTAAGCCCTCAAACTCAAGAAAAAATCAATTTGGCGCTTTGACCAACGTTGACCGTTAACTTTAACGGTTTTTTCTTGAATTTTTTGCCACGTGTTGTAATAGGATAATACCACTTGTCATTTTTAGGAGTTTTTAAATTTTATTTTTAAAAAATATATAAAATCAGAAAATTCTAAAAAAACTTAAAAACCTGGAAAATTATAAAAATTATTTTAAAAATATATAAAAATATTTTTTTAATTTCAAAATGTATCAAAAAATAATAAATAATAATTTTTCAAATGATTAAAATATTTTTTAAAAATAAAATATTAAATATTATTATAAAATTAAATTGAAAAAAATATAAAACAATAAAAGTTATTTTGATTTTTCAAATATAAAACAATAAATTTATTTTAAAAATATAAAAAATAAAAGTTATTTTAAAACCCAAAATAAATTTTATTGTTTTATATTATTTTCAATTTATTTTTTATAATTGTATAATAATATTTAATATTTATAATTTTTAAAATATTGTAATCTTTTGAAAAAAAATATTTATTATTTTTAAAAATTAAAAATATTTTTATATTTTTAAAATGATTTTTAGAATTTTTCAGGTTTTTTAAATTTTTAAATTTTTTTCTAATTTTTATATATGTTTTAAAAATTAAAAATTAAAATTTTGTAGAAATGACAAGTGACATTACCCTGTTGCGACACGTGTCAAATTTTTTTAAAAAAAAACCCGTTAAAGTTAACGGTCAGCGTTGGTAAAAGGGCCAAATTGATTTTTTCTTGAGTTTGAGGACTTAATTGAGTGCAAAAAAAATTTATGGGCTTAATTGATTTTTTTACAAAAGTTTAGGGCTTATTAAACCCTTAAGCCAATATTTATATATGTTAAAAAAGTCTATAAAATGGTGTTTTTGTAACCATAGACTTAAAGTGACCAAAAATGATAGTTCAAGTGCTTATTTTGTCAAAATCATAATTTAAGAACTTAAAGTAAAAAGATGATAGTTTAAGAGCCTATTTTGCCCAAATCATAGTTTAAAGGCCAAAGCAAAAAAAGAAAAAAAACATAATTTAAGAGCTGTTTTTTAGTTTAAGCCTTTAAATTAACATAATTTAATATATATTTTTACAATGTTACTAGTTAATCCAAATAATTAACACGTTGAATACCTGATCAAAATTCAAGGGTTAACATTTTAATCAGTGTTAACAAATTGATAGAATCGAATGGTATTAAACCAGTTCGGTTCGAATAAGACTATCAATTTAAACCTACCAAAATAAACAACAATTTTAAAGGCAGATAAATAAAAGACAAAAGGGAATTCAAATTATAAATTCCATCAAAGAAAAAAACCCATCATCTCTAAAATTAGAAGAAAATAAGGAAAACAACCCAAGAATAAAAATCCTTGCTGAAAGCTAAACCCTTTACAATCAGTTTCTTCTTTGCCACAAAATTGATGATTCCTTGCCTACATTATATAGGGTCCATGATCATGTGTAGTAGGAGACCTCATTGGCCAGCCAACATGAGGGGGCGAGCCTGCTAGGCTTCCGTCCCGGCTAGGAGAAAAGAGGCTCAGTTCCACAAATGCCCCGGTTGAGGTCTCATCTCTTACGAAAGTTCGGAAAGAAATTGATCCACGCTTAGTAGAGGCATCGGAATCCCGATCGGGGCTCATTGCAACACTTCCTTCAAGATGACCCTGATTAGCAATAAGTGAAGCGGTGTCATTATGATCGTCGAGAACAACCCTTCTCCGAGCCTCCAAGTCATTATGATTCCAGAGGGCTAGACAATTGGCCACCGGGCAGTATACAAGAATGACAATACAGACCCCAACACAACATAGCAGGACAAGAAAAGCTGAGAACGAAAGAGCTTCAAACAGAAATTGCTCTGGTTTAGAGTAAACAGATAAGCCAAGTAAAAGAATCCTTAAAGGAAGGAAAGTTGAAACCGCTAAAATTAATGTATAAACTCTCTTCTGCAAACCCTTATTGATGACCAATTTCAAAATCCGCCTTCTGAGCCATAATAAATAGGCAGTCAAGACGGTGGCAAAAAGCCCAAGAAGAAGAGTATTAAGTAAAGGGTAGGTGCAAAGAGCTATATCATTGGAATTTTGCATCACTGGGGTAGCTATTCTAGTGAAATACGGCGGTAACTCTCCCCTAACCTTGCGTAACTCGGGTCCAATCAAAACAAGAAATAGTTGAAGAACAAACAACGGGAGGCAGAGAAGGAGAACACAGCCTGCTGTTTTCCCATTCCATTTTCGGCTTAGGATTCCTGTGTCTATATTCTGTAAAGGTGCCCGAAGAAGAAACACCAGAATCAGGAAGAGGCAAGGTTCTGCAAAACCTAAATTCGAAACAATGTAACATTTGCAGATGTTTTCTTGCCATTTCAAATCAAATGCATTCAAAACTCTTCCTTGCCTCCTTAAAAAATTTAGCCGTATAATTTCACCAAAACCCCACCAAATGGTGAACAAAACAAATGTGATTCTGATGATCCAAGGACCACTGAAATAACTGAGCTGAATAAATCCTTGTCTAAGAACACGCGAGCGCAAGTAAAATGTGTATCCAATGCACACCAAACCAAGAAGAATCAACAGAGCAACTAGACAGATTGTCAACACACCGAATGCTTCGGCAGAAATTCTCGTCAGGGGCATTACCCGAAACACAGATTCCACGCATGCTCTCTGCTAGAATGGACGCAAAAGATCCTCTGATGTACAAGCTATATTCCGAGAATTATTTCTAGAAGCTATTACTGAACCAATACTGGACGATACAAAGATTAACCACCTAAGAAGATGAAGAAGCAGGAATTATCAACAGAACATATGTATCTTCTTGCCAGTCCAGCAGATCCACACAAGTCGAGCAATCAATTCAAAACTAACAAATTTCATATGTAGTCAGCTGTTTCACCCACTAACCTTCAGGTTTTTGTTCCGACTTCAATTGTTTGATCCAATAACCTGTGGAACAGGAAAGGGGAACATAAATCAACTTGTAACAAAAAAGTTATCGAGCAAAAATCTATAACAAAGGAAGGATTTAGAGAAGTTTGACGAAATCCACCACATTCAAGCAAACTAATTCTTCTATTTAAAAAAAACTGTTCCAGAACTCCCAGTTCAGAGAGATTTATCATAAAAACAAAGCAATGCTTTCAGACACCTAACCACAGAGCAAGTCAATGAGACAGATGTACAATCACCTAATACACAAAACATCCTCAACAAAAGAACTTCAAATTGTGTTGGATGAAAGCCGTATTAAGGCCACTTATATAGCAGTCTATATGCGAACAGATAAGAATCATATTAAATATATTACTAGGCAGACACATCATACATGCCAAATTGCCAGTGAAGACTAATCCTACCATATAAAAAACGCAACGCCAATATCATTTATGCAAGTTGGGAAAAAAAGTAAGAAAACATCAGTATTTATAGCGAGTACGTTAGTTTTATTTCCATATGCATCACTATTAATGTCTTTCTCATTAGGACAATGAATTCTTACATGTCATGTTTATTAAACATTTGAGAAAACAACCAGTGACAGTACAGATAATAACTTGCCACATCAACATAAGCAAAAGTAACGCATCACTATTAATGTCTATGTCAGCATGGCAACAAAGTCCAGCATGTCATCTTAACTATACATTGAGTCCACAATCAAAGACAATACAGGACATTCGTTTCTGCAACACTATTAACGTATATGTCAGTGTGACAACGAGTTCTTGTGTGTCATCTTAATTAAACATTTGAGACACCAATCAATGAATTCTTACTTGGTCATCTTTATTAAACATTTGAGAAAACAACAAGTGACAGTACAGACCATAACTTACAACATCAACATAAGCAAAAGTAACACATCACTATTAATGTCTATGTCAGCAGGACAATAAATTCCAGCATGTCATCTTAATTATGCATCGAGTCCACAATCAAAGACAATACAGGCCATACATTTCCGCATCACTATTAACGTATGTCAGTGTGACAACGAATTCTTGTGTGTCATCTTAATTAAACATTTGAGACACCAATCAATGGCAATACAGGCCATACGTTTCCAAAACAGCATAACAAAAAAGTAACGCCTCATATTGAAAAGACAAAATACAGATATTAGGCAAGAACATAGATATTTAAGTAAATAACCGTTGTGCAAGAGAGACAAGTTTATGCAAAATTAGCAAATCAAATTCTACAATTTACATTATTTAGAGAAATATACTAAACTCTATCCCTAATAAACTATAACTGACCAAAAAGTGATGTACCATAGACATTTATGAAGCAGAAGTTCAATCAAAATATCCACATAGGTTATAAGCAAAAAGGTTATAAAAAACTCCAAAGGGAAAGTTTAAGTAATAACACCGAACAAAAGTTCCTTTTTATCATACAATAATCCTATTTAACACAGACGTGAACAATATGCCTACACATGCCCTTAACATCAAAGAAGATGAAGTATAGTCCCACCATATCTCACCAGACAATTAGCATACTAAGGACGTTACACTGAATGTTCCTTCTTATAGAAAATGTACACCGTAATAAGAAAAGCAACTTAGTTCCTTACAGTCACAAGTCACAACTCACAAATATATAATATAACATCAGTGGCATAGAACCTCTGTACAAATCTAGACAAGTTTGAAAGTTCTACATTACTTTGACCTTAGAGACGAGAACATTGCTATCAAAAGAGAATTTCTTTCTTTATGCAACTAACCCACTGGAACAAGTAAGAATGATTTGTTCTAAACTTGATATAATTCTGAAGGATAAACTGCAAAATCTGTACAATTCTTTCCTGTTCTTTCCCCCCGTTTGTCAACTACAAATTACTCAAATAGATCTCAAATTATGTTCTTCAACAAACCAACACTCCAAATCTAAGCATTTTTGCTCCAAAAAGAGAACAAAACACAAAAATTAATCAAATCTTCAACGTTCATCGCCATCAACGGTGCATGCAGTACAATCATAAGGTACGAGTACCAGAAAATATACTAAAAACTCACAAAAAAGAACACAGTAACTTCAACAACACCATAGCAAACTCCAAACAAAACCAAAATGAGTGAAATTTAGATCGGCGAAGAGCTTACGAAGAGAAGAATCTCAATCCGTCGAAGTCGGGAGACAAAATGCAGAATCGAACAAAAGGAGATCGAAGAAACCCTAAAACTGGATGTAAAGTGAAAGCCAATATGCGGACGGAGAGAGAAGAGAAGTTGGGGGAATAGGTGAGTAGGAAATTGTTGGTGACAGGCTGTCTCCAGCCGTGTTATCCGAGCCACTTGCTTCGGAGTTTTTCGGCTGGGATTAGGCTCGGTGTGTTTCCCGTGCCTACGTGACTTTTGCCTGGGCGGCGTTTCAAGGCGATTTGCTTACCCTTTTCTTGATCAGGGTTAACTCTATAAAACATCCCCAAACTATTGCACAAATTCTAAATTGATCTCAATATTTTTAAACATTCTAATTAAGACCTCAGTTGCATCAGTGCAACCCTCAGTTGCAATGTTCAAAACAAGCTCAGATTGAAAGCAAAGCATATTCAAAATACATGGATCCATTTTTAAACACCTATGTATCCATTGTATTGATAGTTTAGATATAACATGTCAAAAAATTAAATCTACAGCTGATAAGTTTACATGTGTTCTAAGTATGTTCCACGTTAGATCAAAGTTAGTGTTAAATGTCCAAGTCGACGGAAGGATATAACCGATGTGATACTTATATTTTTGAGGAGTTAATTAAAATATTTTGAAATAAATAGATCAATCTAATATTTAGATCATAATATAGGTGTGTTGTGTGAATTAACCCTTATTTTTATCCTCTTTCCATATGAAGGGCGTGATTTTATTTTAGTTCTTTCATAAATAAAATAGAGATTTCCTTTTCTCCTTTTTGGTATGTAATCTGAAGTTGCGTTTAGCATTGTTTTTTAAATCAGCTTTTAGCTCCAAAAGTTGATTTGGGGTCAAAAGTAATGCTAAACAGTTAATTTTTGGAGAAAAAATTGTTTTTGAAAAGTAATTTCCAACTCAAACGTAAAAGTTTAATTTTTTAGCTTCTGCGGTTGTAAAAGTACTTTTGGGAGCCAAATTACAATTTTACCCTTCATTTGCTATTGTGTTTATCTATAATTTATAAATCTATAATTCTTTTCGAAGATATAATTATATAACTAATAATTATTTTTAGTTTAAAAATTTTAAATTTATTATATTTTCATAAAACACGTACAATTGTTAAAAATGTATTTATTAATAAAAATATTTTTATATTTTTATAATAATTTAAGCTGATATATTTCATATATTATAATATTAAAGAATTTGAATATCATTTATATATATATATACATACACATATATATATATATAACTTACAATATTATGTCCAAAATGATCATTTATCTTCTTAAAAGTACTTTTTGATAGCAATGCCAAACACTAAAATCTTACAACCAACTTTTTAAAATTCATTTTCAAAATCTCTTTTCGACAATACTTTTAAAAATCACTTTTCAAAAGCAATGCTAAACTAGCCCTGAGAAAAAAAAACAATTTAGATAATACATAAATTTGACATTAATTTGTTCATATTCTATCAATAATTATAAAGATAATACAAAGTAGATGTGACCTAAATTAAAATAAGAGTTAATCATATTATACGTCTTTAAAATATGACCTTCGTTTTAAATTAGTCTCCAAACTTTTGAATGTTCTAATTTTATCCTTAAGCTATAACTTTCATTCTAAATTAGTCCCAAAACGTTTGAACATTCTAAGTTCATCCCCAAATTAACAGTATATGCTAATCATATTACATGTTAATAAAATCGTTATAAAATTTGTTAATTGTCATGTAAACGTTGATGTGTATTATATAATAATATGATGCATTATAAACGATATTTTGATGGTGAAATTGAAACGTTTAAAAGATTAAGGACTGATTTAGAATGAGGGTCATATAGTTTGGGATGGAACTGGAACATTTAAAAGTTCGAAGACCATTTTAAAATAGGAGTCATAGTTTGGGGATGAATTGAAACTTTTAGAACTTTATAGACTAATATAAAATAAGGGTCATAATTTGGGGACATGCAATACAATTAACTTTTAAAATAATTTTAACATGACTCATATATGGCAACATTTTTTTCAGATTACATCGCATGACATTTAAAAAAACTAAATTTAAATAAAACTCGAACTTAAATATTTTATTCTTATAATTGGATATAAGTGTAGATAATAGTATTGGGCTGTAAGTGAAGGAGAGACCTAAGCATATTAATTAGGCCCAAAATATCAACCGAGTTAGCATTAGTGTGACCAAAACCATAATTTGGCTTAAAATGGTCTAACATATAGTCGTGTTGTGTGAAATTGGAACATAATTAAGAATTGTTTTCTTAAGTACTGAATTATATGGGTGCATTTTGTATAGAATGGATACGGATTAAATTACGTAGAAAAACTGGAATTCATCTGAGAAATAGTGTACTCGCATGTTTATGAGAATTAAAAAAATACAGATTTATGCTATTACGATATGACACGTGATATTGGATGATCGAATTGGATCGGGTTTTGACATTTCAAGAAAACTTTTGCATGGTCAGGTGGAAAGATAGAGCTGTACCTCTGTCGGGACAACATGGCATCACGTAAGATAAGCTTCTTCACGTAGGAGGAAGGAGGGATCCGCTTTCGCCAACTCGCTGAAAGGATCCCTCATCGGCTAGTTGATCTTTGTTCTCGGCATATCGTCGACACTATCCCCCGTCTTGTTGGAATGTCATCTTTGTCTTGTCGACAAGGCTGGAGGATTGTCACCTTTGTTGGGTCTTGTATAACCGATTTTGTTCAAGCTGTAGTAAAATGAAGTTCAAACTATGGACAAATCTGCATTAATTAACAAGAATTGTCATTTTTGAGGTCTGTTGGTTAATCCTATGGTTGATATGGAAACTGTTAACTAAAAAATCCATATTAAAAACTAATGTTGTACCTTGCAAAACAAAGTTCTTGTTTGTTTTTGCCTAGGTTTAGTTGCATAACACTTGTTTTGTTTCATTTTCCCATTGCTGGTTAACTTTACCTGCAATTTTGTTTTAATTTATTTTGGGGTCCATAGTTTGGTTTGAAGAATTATATTTTCTCAATTTCTCACTTTGCAGCGGAGACGGCTGCCGCTGCACGGTTGATATTGAACCAGCAGTCGAATCACAGTGTCGGTTCCGATGACGAGGAAAACAAGGCGACAATAACAGTTGCTGCGAAACCTAAAATGACCCGTCACAGCTTCAAAGGCGGCTATCATTGGAGGCATTGGCAAGGGGTGGACAGGGGCAGGGCAGCTGAGGTTTTCAAGGATCACGAGTGTGACTGGTGGCAAGAAAGGTGGTTGGCCGTATTGGTTATTAGTTGTAGCTGGAGAAGCCATCGATTCCTAGTAAGGCAGAGTTCATGGGGAGAGAAACTATCATTTTGCGTAGGCTTGATCACCTGAATGTTATGAAGCTCGAAGGTATAATTACTGCTAGTGTGTCTGGAAGTTTGTACCTTATATCCGAATACATGGAGCATGATCTTGCAGCAACGCCGGGGATTAAGCTCAGGTATGCTCATACTGTTTATATTTGTTTGATTATATCCTTAATGTGCATAGTTTATTCGTGTGTTTAAATGTTGGAAAAAAATTGATATTTTTGGAGATTTGAGCGAGGAATTGATCTAAACGTTGTTAAGAAAAATGTGGAACCAATTATTGATTCGTAAATGTGCAGACGTGCACGACGTGGGTAACGAAAAAGTCCGGACCGGTCGGGTCCTCCGTGGGCATGCGGATATTTTGGCCCAAATTTGAAATATTTTTTCCTCAAATAAGAGCATATATTTGCCAAATTTTGTCTTGAAATTAAAAGGCTAAACATTAAAAGTTACATTTAATTTAGATAGTAATTTTAGAAATTACTCTAAGAATCAATTGATTCTCAATATTAAATTACTCTCCCTATAAATACCTTGTTAACCTACTAGGTTAAACACAACTTAAAAAATACAGAGATTTTTCTATTGTTTTACTATATGACTTTCAAAAATAATTTTTCGGTGATAGAGGAAGGCAAGGCAAATTACAGTTCGTGGTCTCTACAACTGTGCAACTGTAGCTGATCATTTAGTTGTTGTATCCTGGGAGATAGACGACCAATGATCTCAAGCACCATAGGAGTGATCGAAAATTTGTCTTAAGGAAACTGCGTAATTGCATTTCCCAATCCGTTTTTTACTAATTGATTTTTCTGTCTACTACAAGTAAAAGATTTAATATTTTTATATTCGATTTGTTTTAGACAATTTGTATCTATTTTGATTCTGTTCAATTCAACATTTTAATACAATGTTTATGTTTTATTATTTATATTTTCTTGGATTATTAACATTATTTTTTTAACAATCTTAAGACAAACTCATTGAGTTAATCCAAGACAAAATAATACCATGAAACATCACGGTATACAAATCTATATAGTTGATTTTTATGCTTCGTGTACGTGCTTATATCTATATAAGCAATACCACGAGATTTTACAATTTCTATGCTTGGTGCAAGCATATGATTATATGGAACAAATCTAAATACATGAATTATTGGAGCATAAATCGACGAAGTATGCGAATTGATTATTGCTATTGGAGCTACACCGCGTCTTATGCTTTATGTTTATATGGAAATATATTTTATACATTAAATATTTTCTAATGTGTTTGTTTCCTTACGAAAATTGGTATAATATTTTCATACAAGGAGCTCTCGGGAGATGAATTATAGTGGCAAGCCAAAGATTTGTCAAGTTTCAAACTTGGAATATATTTAAGGTAAATCCTTAAATTATAATACTCTTTTGGTAATATTATTATAGTATTATCATGGTAAGATTTTGTTTATATTGAATTATGATTATGGTAATATTCATGGTGCTATTACCTAGAGTTTTGGGCCTTTAATATTGAATATTAAATATGGCATGAAAAGGAATATTGTGTGTCTTGAATAATAATTATTAAATTATTATTGATTGTATTTTGGAAACACTGTGATTTTATTTTTGTACTAATAATTTTTTTTGAGAAATTTTATAAAGATGAGCAAGATATTCAGACGAAGTCTTGATTTTATTTTGAAAATAAAGATCTCGTAAATAATTCGTTTCGAGAATTAATTCTTGTCGTTTTTACGGGTTTACTTGATCTTTCTTTCCAAATAAGAATCAACGAAAGTAAAATCAAAGTATTATTTCCTTTTGATTTCTGTTTGTTAAACAGAATCGGGTTGCCTTAATATCTTTGTTTCGGGTTTTAGTGCTTCTATTCCTGTCATTAAACAGTAGATATAACATTGGAAAAAGGAGAGAACAAATTATTGAATTTATTTCTCCGTTAGAATCTTGTATGATTCTAATTTGGCAAGGAAAATAAATCGTTGAATTTATTTCCGTGGGAAATCTTGTATGATTCAATTTTGGAAAAGGAAATAAATCTTTGAATTTATTTTCTTGGGAAATAAATCCTTGAATTTATTTATTGAAGATCTTGTTTGCAAATTGAGACCTTGTAAATAAATTTGTTTTCAGGAATTTAACTCATGCCGTTTTAACGGGTTTACTGATCTCCTTTCAAACAAAGTGGACAAATTTGTTTTAATAGAATTGTTATTGAAAGTAACATTGGTTACTGGATTCAAAGAATTAATTTCGACCGAGATCTTGAATCAAAGCATGGAAGAACTTTGTTTTTCTATGTCGAAAGCCTTATCGGATGCATGTTATAAAGTGTACAGTATTTAAAAATGGCTAAAGTATTTTGAGGGTCGTTGGACCGTAAATAAAAAATGAAAGATGTTGGTGCTAAGAAATTCTTAGTTACCAAATCTTATGACTGATTCCAAATTGTTGTGAATCAAAGGCAATGACTTTAGTTGATCATTCACGATATTCTCGCAAAATGAATGGTTATAAGTGAATTCGTTTAGGCGTTAGTCATTTGAAAAGCTAACCCTTGTTTGGAACGACTTCAAGAACTTCCTTCAACATGAGAGAATGATATCCATAAACGATGATTGAAAAACAATATGAAAGTGCATGTCTATGATTGGTTATTTGAAAGAATTGGTATTTAAGCGTGACTGATGCACTACTTCTCTTTTAACAAGTTACCTACCTGGTGCACTGATCATTATTCTTCTTTCCATTAGATCGTGTGAACTTTTGTTTCAGGTTTTTAGTTTACTAAATTCCTGACATCTAACAAAAGTTAGAAATTATGTTTTTTTTCTTCTGGTTTTAGTATTTGGCTAAATCTCGGACGTTTAATAGATTCATAATATTTTGTTTATGGTTTGTGATTGTGTAACATAATGGAAAGCCAGTGAAATTTATTAGAAAGAATTTTAAAACGTGGCAACAAAAGATGTTGCATATTTGACCATGTTAAACTTGGACAAAGATTTGAAGGACGATCTTCCTATTGTTAGAGAGGATAAGGTAAATGTTGTTACCACCTTCAAATGTTGCTAATATTATTGTGACAAATATTGCTAGGGCAAATGTAGTGAAAGTCAAAAAAGAACTTCAAGAAAACAAACCGTAGACAAGGTCTTATTTGAGATAAAAAAAAACGGTGTGTTCAAGAAGCAAAATTTCATAGGAAATGCTTCAATTGCAATAAGATGAGGAACAAGTATGCTGACTATAGACGTCCAAATGAGGTCAATGTTAGTGACGTAACAATTGACATATCAAAATATTGTTTGAAGGAATACATTTATTACCTTTATTAACTATAGCACAAAAATAGTGTTATGTGTATTTGCTTAAAAGCAAAGATGAAGCTATATGGGAAATTGTTCTCTATGAGCATGATGTTGAAACCCAAACTTAATTAAAGGATTAAGATGGGGAAAAGCTCTATATGAGTAATGTTGGTACTATAATGTGCCTAACATGTGTAGGGAAGTTGTTCTATAAGCTAATTACCTTTTAAATAATGTTTCTCAAAATAAAATAAACAAGACACCATATGAGTTATGGAAGGTAATTAAACATTCCTACAACTACTTAAAAATGTGGAGGGTGTCTTGCAAAGGTAATAGCCTCATTACCAAAGCAAACGAAAATAGATTCCCAAAATGGTAGATTGAATTTTATTGGCTATGTAGATCATAGCAATGCATATCAGTTTTTTGTGTGCTGAAATTTACAAGAATATGATAATGAATCAAAGAATGTCTCATTCTTTGAAGATATACTTCCTTGTATAACTAGGGAAGTTGATCCAAGTTCAACGAAAATGAACTTTAAAGATTATCAATGAAGATAGTCTAGATGTTCAACAAAAGATTGAAACTGCGAGACTGTCATGATGACAAATAAGTGTGACAAATGTTTGTATGTCAAACCTACCGATATTAGATATATGATCCTATGTTGATGACATACTCATTGTTGTAAGTAACTATGAAATGGTAAATGTACCAATGACGTGTTAAATTCAAGATTTGTCATGAAAGATATGAGACTAGATGATATGATTTTAGGCATCCAAATCAAACAGTCACCTGAAGGTCTCATATTGACTTAGTCACACTATGTGGACAAATTCTTGAGAAATTTAGCAAGGATGATTTTGGTATAGTCATAACTCCAATAGACACGAGCCAAGATCTATCCAAGAATAAAGGTCAAAATATTGACTAAGTAGAATATGCAAGGGTCATAGGTAGTCTAATGCACCTCATGAGCTGCATTAGACCAAATATTGCTTTTACTGTGAGCAGTTTAAGTAGATTTACTAGCAATCCAGGTGAAAATCACTGGAAAATGATTGTGAGGGTATTGAGATATCTTAGATATACTCGAGATTATATATTGCATTGTTCTAGAGATCATACTTTTTAGAATGATACTTCTATGTTAGTTGGATATATGATATTCAAGATATCAATAACACAAGTGAATGGAAATCCTCAAGACAAATGGTTATAACCAGATCCATAATGGAATATGTGTTTGTAGTTCTAGACAAGTATAGAGAAGAAGTCGAATGGCTTCAGAATTTCTTGGAGAATATTCTTGAATGGCCAAAGCATGTGCCCACAATATGCATACATTGTGATGACCAACCAAAAATTGGTAGAGTACAGAGCTTTATATATAATAGTAAATTGAGACATATGTGTCATCGATATAATATTGTTAGACAATTAACTCTATTGATTTTGTAAGATCAAAAGATAACATTGCGGATTCGCTAACCAAAGGGTTAAATCGAGATCAAGTTGAGAAAACATCGAAAGGAATGTGGCTAATGCCCAGGGAAATTTAAGGCGCTATGTGAAGGAAAACCCTACCTAGTTGACTGAAGATCCCAAGATCTAGGTTCAAAGGAACATCCTAATTGCGTAGACCTGTGCAATTACTGTATGGGTTTTTATCACCAAGTCTGTTCCTATGATGTAAACGGTGATCAAAGTGGTTTAGGCTAAGCAATGCTTTTAATGTCATTGTGTGATTTACTGATCCCGACGTCATAAGTCACCTATGTGAGAGTGAAGTGGGGCCGCTTCAAGAAGATTATTAGGCAAAGTTCTCTCAAACTCTTGTAGCACAAGAGATGTTCATGGCTTTAAGGGCATACCCATGCGAACTGATAACTTGGCCAAAGAGGTAGTTGTGTGAAGTATGTCATCGTTTACTCAAACGACAAACAGTTCAAGGACATCAAGTCTATTTATTAGCAATTAAAGTAAATATACTTTTACAAGGGAAGGTTCAAGGGTAGACACCTACCTATCCCATGCAGCTATCGATTGTAGAATCTATCACCACATCGAGTCAAAATGTTTTTGATAAAATCATCAATTTTATTTAAATGGGCGATTGTAGGAAAAATTGATATTTTTGGATATTTAAATGATAAATTGATCTAAACATTGTTGAGAAAAATGTGGAACCAATTGTTGGTTCATAAATGTGCAGACATGCACGGCGTGGGTAACGGAAATGTCCAGACTGGTCGGGTCCTCCGTGGGCCTATGGATATTTTGACCCAAATTTGAAATATTTTTCCTCAAATAAGAGTATATATTTGCCAAATTTTGTCTTGGAATTAAAAGGGTAAACATTAAAAGTTACCTTTAATTCACATAGTAATTTTGGAAATTACTCTTTAAAATAATCAATTGATTCTTAATATTAAATGCTCCATTGGGTCAAATTTACAATGGTTCACTATGTGAAACCCCTACAAATACCTTGTTAACCTACTAGATTAAACACAACTTAAAAAACATAGAGATTTTTCTATTGTTTTACTATGTGACTTTCAAAAATAATTTTTCGGTGATAGAGGAAGGCAAGTCACAGTTCGTGATCTCTACAACTGTGCAACTGTAGCTGATCAATTAGTTGTTGTATCCTGGGAGACAAACGACTAATGGTCTCAAGCACCATAGGAGTGGCCGAAAATTTGTCTTAAGGAAATTATGTAATTACAGGCTCCAACCCGTTTCACTAATTGGTTTTTCTGTCTACTACAAGTAAACGATTTAATATTTTTATATTCATTTTGTTTTAGACAATTTGTATCTATTTTGGTTCTGTTCAATTCAATTTTCAATACAATATTTATGTTTTATTGTTTATATTTTCTTGGATTATTAACGCTATTTTTCTAACATTTAAGTGCTCAAATTCTTACATACCTGTGCAGATTGTGTTATAAGAAATAGTTGCTTGATAGACTTGACCATTTCCATAGTCGAGGTGTTTTGCATCATGACATCAAGGGCGCAAATCTCTTAATAGACTAGAATGGTAACCTCAAGATTGCTGGTTTTGGACCGACAATTTGTCTCGTCCCAATGAGAAATAGCCTTTAACAAGCCGATTAGTAATTTTGTGGTACCGCCCTCTCGAGCTTTTGCTTGTTCATACAGACTATGGAGTTGCCGCTGATCTATGGAGCTCTGGTTGTATTCTTGCAGAATTATTTACTAGAAGGCCTATCATGCTTGGAAGAACTGAGGTACTTATTCCAGGTTTTTATTATCAATTAAGTTATTCAAAATTTTATCCGTTCAATCGTCGTGTGTGCATTCGAGTTCTATAGTTCAACGATTTATGGGGCATGATGATCTCTGCATTATATTGCTTGTAGGTCGAGCAACTGCATAAAATCTTCAAGCTCTGTTGATCACCTTCTGAAGAGTATTAGAAGATATCAAAATTGCTGCATGCGTCCATTTCCAATCCTCAACGTCCTTATAATCGTAAGCGGTAGGCCGTAGCGTTGACTAGACCTTCATAGACTTCCCTACTTCCACTTAGCCCTGTTGGAGGTTCTTCTTGAAATAAAACCCTAGCTTCGTGGAACTACTTCTTCGACACTTCAGAGTGAGGCAATGGTGGAGCAAGGTTCAGAGGGCAGTTGACCTCTGAAAATTTGAAATTTGTATATATTGGGTTCGAACAATCAACCGAATTCGCCAAGAGGGGGTGAATTGACTTTGATAGTGAAATTATGGAAGCACTTGAAAATAAAAACTTGCACAATGATTTACAATGGTTCGACTTCTCAACCAAGTCTACCTCCGCTACCTTAGCTATCCACACTAAGGATTTTCCACAAATTCACTAAATTTGTCTTTCATTTTCAAGACTCAAGGAGATAAAGCTTACACCTCAAAGCTTTGAGACACTCTCACAAACAAAATACAAATCTAGCAAACAAAGGAAAACCTCACAAGGTAAATATGTTTGCAATTTTAAGCTCTCACCCAAAACCTAACACTTGAGCAAATATAACAATTAAGCTCATAAGTGTGTTCTAATGAAAAAAATAGACTTTACAAGCACAAAACACTTTCTCTATACATGAATGTTGGCAATGATGTTTCTTGTTGTTCCATTGCTTCTTGAAGACGTCTTTTAAATTCTTTAATGACTTCAAGATCGTTACTAGCCGTTAGGGGTTGATTAGAGCCGTTGGAGACTTAATTTCCAGCATTCAATATAGTTCTGCAACCTTGAGTAACGGTATGCGACTTTGGGTATCGACACATGCCTTAAAATAGAAAAAGTTGTTACATCATTTTACCAAGGGTACAGTACGCTATACTACCGTATCGGTACGGGGCCACACGATATTGATACGAGATAGGTCATATTGGTACGATGTTTGATTACTGGAAAATCACAACCCTTTGGAGAATAAAGGGCGTATCGGTACGAGCTTGGCTGTATTTGTATGAGTTTAACCATATCAGTACGAGCTTTTCGGTACCCGTACGAAGACATCTGTACCAGTACTCATAGTCTATTTTTGACACTGGCTATTTTGAAAATATTTGAACATGTCAAAACACTTTAAAACTCTTTCAAACATATTTCTTAAGTTAATGGACTTTTGAAATATTTTTGCAAATTAGTTTAAGTCCAAAACATTTTTCATTTAAGTTATATCAAAATCAATATCTCAATTGTATATGATTTAGAAAATCTTTCTATTAGTCCTATTGTTTCTGTTTACGTCGATTTCTCTAGAATCGACATATTCTCTAAGGAAAACCAAGAAACGTATACTCTCAATGTGGCCTGTCAATGCACCCTGGTAACTTTGGATCGTCACATATGAACACAAATATGATCTCATCTAGTCTAGGCTTGTGCTCGACCATTTAGAGCAGCGGAATTATCATGATCTCATCCCAAATCATCTGTCTATACAACATTATTTATCATTTATGTTATATTATATTATTACATAATACATGTCAATATTTACATGTCCGTTGATAATTTTTTATAATTCTATTAGCAATGGACGTGATAAAAATGTATCAATAGTTTGGGGATGAAATTATAATATTTAAAAATTTAAGAACTGATTTAGAATGAGAGTCGTATTTTAGAGATGAAAGTGAAGAATTCAAAAATTCAGGGACCAATTTAAAATGAACGTTATAGTTTAGTGACATGTGGTGTAATTAATTGATAGAAAAATATCTTAATATAGCGTTTTTATATAATAATAAATGTAATATTAATTAGAAAAATAATTTAATTAGACAAATTCATAATAATATATTTTTATTAAATTAATCTTATCATTTTACTTTGATTGTCAATTAAAATTTCTCTATGACTTCCTGGATAGTCACCCACCAAAATTAAATTTGTAAAGCGGGTCAGTTTGAATTAGTCAGGGCAAAGCTCTGAAACTCGAAGGGCAACCAAACTTATTGCATTTTTAACACTTTTAGTATTTTATATGCATTATTATATTTAAAAACGATATATAAAAATATTTATGCATTTATGTAGGTGAAAATGATATATTATATTGCATTTTAAATTAAAAAATTATCCAATATTTAAATTTAAGATACAAATTTCACATTTCCATATATTTGATTTTTATCTTTAATTAGTTTGAATTTTATTATTTTTCATACATTTTACCTGAATAGGTAAAATTTGAATTTTAAATAACATTTAATATACAAGAATTCTTTAACATATCTGATGTTTATTTTTTATAATTATATTTAAAAATATAATTTAATGAACTAAAACATTTTAATTTATATATACAATACCAAAAAGGCTTAGCAGTCAATAAATGTACAAACTATAAATTTTTTTATATAGGTGTCTGAATTATTTTGGGCTAAATAGGTGCCTAACGTTTCATTTCGTGATCTATTTAAAGTTTTTTCCGTAAAATATGTTAATTTTCCCATTATCCAATAAAATTCGAACTCGTGACATGATTTCTTATTTTATGAAATTAAAATCCGAATATAAGAAAAAAATATACTCCTATTAATTAACCCAACAATATTTAATTTTTCTAAAACCCCCGAAACCCTAACCCTAAATCCATAAATTCTTCCACTCTGACCACTGATTCAACCACCATCGACCATCCGTATTTTCATCGGACCCCATATACTGAAATCTCATCATCTCGTCGTCAAAAACCAACAAATAAATCATCGATTGCACCGTCAACGAACATCCAACAATGAAAAAAAGGTCAATTGGATTCTCACCGACAAGTAGAGGATGACAAATGTCGAACGGTGAGGTACACGACGCTTAGGCGATGAACGGTGAACCACCAACTTGGGAAATGCCATACGGCGAGAGAGATGTGATTTGGGGTTTGATTGAAAGAAATTAAAACTTTAAAATTTTTAAAGAAATTTAAAAATTAAAAATATAAAAAACATGCCACATGTCATGTTTTGACTGGATAACGAAATTATTTTAACGATCGTCGATGAAAAAACCTTAAATGAATTACAGAATAAAACGTAAACACATATTTGACCCAAAATATAGTTCATGCTTTTATCAGGAAAAATTTTATAATTTAGTCATTTATTTAACTATTAAGCCTAAAAAAACAGTAAAAAAATATGGATAAGAATCCGTACCCGTTTGAACTCCGATCGGATCTGAAATGATTCGTAAACGTATATACCTTTTCACCCTACAAAAACCCTAGTAACCCTCACTTATATTCCTCTTTTTTCACTCTCCTCCTTGCAGCGGCTACAAGGTTCTCTCATTTCTTCTCCTCTCACGCCTTCCTTTTTATAAGATCGCTACTCACAGCCTTTCATTTTGTTTTCGTTTTATATTTTCAGATCTGAATTTTGAGTTTCATTGTTGTCTATCAAGCTATGGCTTTGGTGAGTTTCTTTTTTCCCTTAATTCATTGAAATTTGTACTTTAGCTGTTAAAAATCATAGAAAACGAAGTGATTACGGAGAAATCAGTGAATTGATTTTCAACTGGAATTCAAAGCGTCGAAGTGAAAAATTTGCAGTAGCATTTTGGATATAAATGGAGTAGAAAAATGAATATGATGCTATGTTCTTGTGCTCGTAACTTAATGAAATAGTTCACGGATTTTTGAAAACGTTAATATCGTTAACAAATGGATTTTGACCTCTCCACTTCCGGTTTCGCTTGTGATCGAGCAAAAAAGAAATAATTCTTTACTGCAGAGAGTTGTTTTAAGATTTAAGGTGATAAATTAAGTGTGTATAATAGATGGAGATGCTAAGTATTATCAATTTTAGGTTGTGAAAATGAATGACCCTTTTTGTGTAAATAGTGAGATCTGAGTTCAGATTTGATAAGATTATGTATTTTAAAGATTTACAAAAATCTTTAAGAATGTTAATTCTACTGTTAAATAGGCATCTAGTAAATCCATATATGTCTCATTTACATTACATTTGTTTTATTTTGCGATTTATGCTATTTATGATCCAATTCCATTTTTTGGAATCCGAGTTCAAAAACACAACCTAAAAGAATTCCTGCAAAAGTAGTGTATTTTTCCTTTTTATTTATAGGATTTGATTGTGGTGTTTGGTGTTGGAATTACCTTTTTAAACATTGTGGATGTTTGATTTACATGCAGGTCTTGCATGCCGGAAACACAAACAAAAATGCCTTTAAGGCACTCATTGCCGCAGAATACAGTGGCGTGGAGGTCAAATTGGTTCAGAACTTTGAGATGGGTGTCTCGAATAAAACTCCCGAGTTCCTCAAGATGAACCCCATTGGAAAGGTAACCGTGCTTATTTATTGATTAAATTTTGAGAGAATGCTTGCTTTCATATTTGTAAGTTGTTTTTTTCTTTGAATTCTCTGAAAAGAATATCTGTGACTTTTATATAGGTTCCTGTGCTGGAAACACCCGAGGGTCCCATATTTGAGAGCAATGCTATTACTCGTTATGGTTAGAAGCGACAAATTGATATCTTACATTTCCTTCCGGTGATGGTTGTTTACTTATTCACATCCTTACTTTCATTTGCAGTTACTCGCTCAAAGGCTGACAACCCTCTATTTGGTTCTACATTGATTGATTCTGTAAGATTTTCTTACTACCAATACCTTGATCTTCTGGCATCGGTTAAGTTTACTACAATTCATTGTACTTACTGTTTGTATATATATTTGCTTGATTTTTCTCAGGCTCATATTGAACAGTGGATTGATTTTGCATCCATGGAAGTTGATGCTAATATTGCAAAATGGCTCTACCCAAGATTGGGTTATTCTGTTTACCTTCCACCAGTAAGTTATATATACAGTAGCTCTTGAGTTTTTTTTTATTCCTCAGGGTCGTGTATCATTTTAATTTGTTTTATTTGCTTAGATCGCGTCCAGTGTCGCTTCTATGATTCTTGTTCTATGCATTTAAAGAGGATCAAAACATTGTAGGACAACTTCTGTAGGCACATCATACAACTGCTTTCTGTGTTCTTAGTTTCTTCAAATTAATGGATATAAGAAATTGAAATCCTAGTAATTTTGGTGCAAAAGCACGCCTGTTGGACTGAGTAGGATGGCGTTGTCCTTTTCTTATTTATTTGAAGAGATTAGATGTTTGCTATTTGATTCCTTTGATGTTGTCATGTTTCCCATCTAATTTTAATTGATTTTCCAATTTATTCGAGTAATGCAGGCTGAGGAAGCCGCGATTGCTTCATTGAAGAGAGCACTGGGTGCATTAAGCGTTCACCTTGCTTCCAATACCTACCTGGTCGGGCACTCTGTCACCCTTGCTGATATTATCTTGACATGCAACCTATATTCGGGTTTCACCAGGATCTTGACCAAGAGTTTTACCTTGGAATTTCCTCATGTTGAGAGGTACTTCTGGACCATGGTTAATCAACCAAATTTCAAGAAGATTCTCGGTGAAGTAAATCAGGCTGAGACCGTGCCACCTGTTGCATCAAAGAAGCCTGCAGCCCAGCCGAAAGAGACTAAACCAAAGGCCAAGGCTGAACCAAAGAAAGAAGCCAAAAAGGAGGTTCAGAAACAGCCAGCAAAGGTGGAAGCTGCAGAGGAGGAAGAGGCACCAAAGCCCAAACCGAAGAATCCTCTCGATTTACTGCCTCCCAGTAAGATGGTTCTAGATGATTGGAAGAGGTTGTACTCTAATACAAAGACAAATTTCCGCGAGGTTGCCATTAAAGGTATCCCGGTTGGTTTCATTTCTTATTGTTTTGGACTGTGATTTCCAAATTCTGATTTCTCATGTATTTTTATTACAGGATTCTGGGACATGTATGACCCCGAGGGATACTCACTCTGGTTCTGTGACTACAAGTACAACGAGGAGAATACAGTCTCATTCGTCACCATGAACAAAGTAGGAGGATTCTTGCAGAGAATGGATTTGGCACGCAAGTATGCTTTCGGCAAGATGTTGGTGATTGGAGCCGAGCCTCCATTCAAGGTCAAGGGATTGTGGCTTTTCCGTGGGAAAGAAATTCCTCAATTCGTCCTCGATGAGTGCTACGACATGGAACTTTACGAGTGGAAGAAGGTCGATATCACCGACGAAGCCCAGAAGGAACGTGTGAGTCAGATGATCGAAGACTGTGAACCTTTCGAGGGAGAGCCTCTGTTGGATGCCAAGTGCTTCAAGTGATAAGTTGAACTATGTCTCTGCCTTCAAGCTTTTCTATTTTCTATGCTATAATATTTCAGTTCTGTTTGGTAGACTTGTGTGTCATTATTTGGGAATTCAAATACTATTTTCATGATAGTAACAGTATGGTTTTGTTATTTTCTCAGTTTTGAGCTCATTTCAAATCATCATTACAACCAAGGTTTCCTTGTCAGATGTATGAACTAGGATCGGTTTAAGTGTTTATTTTGTTACTCAGTTGATTATAAAGACTACGTTTTTGTTTTTTTTTTTTGTTTCTTTTTTGTTCTAGTTTTTGTTTCATAGCACGTGTAGTTAATCGTGTTTAAATTAATCCAATAGGTCAAATTATGTTTTCACTTCTAGGGATTTAAATTTTGTTGCAGTCGTGTTTTCGGTCGGGGTGTTTTATTGTAGTTGCGAACAATAACAAATGTATTTTGGTTATTGTAGATTTGTTATTTTTTACAATAGTAGTTTCAGATGATACAACTATTGTTATATAGCAGCCGCTATTATAATATAAGTTTTTATTACAAGACAATAGTTCTCAAATGTTTTTCTTTTTATTTTCATTATTGAAAATAAAATTTATTTATATTTACTGAACATATTTTGATTTTCAAAAATGGAAAATAAAATTTATTTATTAAAAAATAGATTAATTATCAAAGAATTGATAATTGAAAAACCTGAAATTAGGAATGATTAAGAATTTAAATGAAATATTAAAATTTGATATTTCATTAGAATATTGAAAATTTTGAAACAATAAACCCCTTAAAGGTTTTTTTTACAAACTAAACAACTAAAAGTTGAAAAAAGTACAAAATTAAAAATGATTAAATATTTAGTTAGTGCTCAATTTTGTTAGGGATGGCATTCGATATGAAAAATTATTATATAGTCTCGACCCATGACGTTGTTCATAGTTTCATCCAATAAAAATCAATCAACTAATTCTTTTTATGTTATCTTTTTTCAAAGATGAATATTTACTTTTTTATGTCATGTGAATAGGGAGTGAGTGATGACATAAAAGTTTATTATGAATGGATTAGTGATATGAAAAAAGATTAGTTGACTGGTTTTTAGTGGATGTGAAATCATTGATCCGTAAAATATTTTTTTAATTAGATACGGCTGAGAGTATAATAACATTTGTTAAGTGTTTGAAATTTAATGATGTGGCACAATTTTATAGGTCCTTAAAAACAATAAATTTTAGGTGATCCTAATATAAATTGTTCTCTATTAATAATAGTTAATAATATTGAGAGAATCATATTATGTTATTTTCGGGCTAAAATCAAATTATGTTGAAGTGAAGTAGTTAGATATTCGAATTTTTTTTAATATAGAGATAAAAATCACAACTAAATATAATAATTAGATAAATATTAAAAAGTTCAAATTGAATATATTTAAGAAAATAATTTAAAGACTGACTAAGTTTTAATTCGTTGGATGCTATTATTGTTGCAATATTGTAGAACATGTAAGTTAGAAGTACAAATTTTCTCTAATGTATTTAATTTAATTAATTTATTAATAAAATAAAGAGGAGTAATTGTGGGGATCGAACCGAAAATTTAACTATAATTAAGATTAAAATGATGTTGTTTGTCAATACATTGGCCCTGTTTGATAATTAGCGGATAGTTGATAGCTGATAGCAGATTACATTAATTAATAGTTGATAGCTGATTGTATTAGTTGATTTGACTAACGGATTATATTAGCTGATTGTATAATAATATTTTGGTACAAATAACTGATAGTTGATAACTGTTTGATTATTTAAACAAGCAAAATGACATATAAGAACATGATTATATTTGATACTTGTTTGAATAGTTTATTAGTTATCAATATTTTGTATCTATTAATATTAATTAGATTATGAATAATTTTTTAATATAACAGCATATTTGAAGGATATATATTAATTTATTATATAATTATTTTAATACAATTTGATTAATTATTAAATTTAAATACAAATATAAATGTGTGAGAATAAAAAGGAAAAAATTACAAATTCCACAATGTAAATACGTGAAGATTAAGAATTAAAATAGAAAATATTAAATTTAAGTTATTTAGAGATTTTTTATAATTGTTAAGGGTAATAGAGTTTTTATAACTCTAAAGTAAAAAATCTCTAATTTCAAAAAACTCTTATTATTAATTTTTTTAAACAAAAATTTTATCCCAATCCATATTCATCAAACATCTAAATTAAAAAATTTAACTGATTTAATATCTAATTTTATCTCAAACTTTTAATTTTTGGTCAAATCATTATTTACCAAAAACTGTCACTGTACTTATGAATTACTACAGAGGATTGCCGACACAAGACCATCTGACATTTACATATAATGACCATAATTAATTATCTTTGTCTAATATAAAAATAAATAAATAAATGTATTTATTTATTTTATTATTATGTACTAAATTAAAAATTGATAAAAGTTCATAGGTGAATTTGATATTTAACCTTTTTATATTTATCCCATTTGTCACGGACAAAACTTTTCGGATCGAGACATTGGCGCGAGCATCAAATAGGGAGGTTGTGCGCAATGCAACAAGCTTGCCAAATGTGGCCCAGCACTCGGAGAATGTCGTGGACCATACCTTTGGGACCAAGGCGTTGGTGCAAGAATCAGCCAAAGAAGGTTTGCGCGGTGTAACGGGCTTGCCAAGACCATTAGACTTGGCCCAACACTTGGAGGAAGGCGTGGACCAAACCTTTGGGACCGAGGCATTGGCGCAAGAATCAGCCAAAGAGGGTTTGCGCGGTGTAACGTGCTTGCCAAGACCATCACACTTGGCCCGGCACTTGGAGAATGCTAGAAAGCCCGCAAGCCCACAAGACTTAGCCAAATCCATGGAGGATTTAGGAGGGTAATTCGGTTAAAGCATCATCTATTTATTTGAAATATAATTTGTAGATAATGTTTGTGATAATTAGAGATTTGAAATTGAGATTTGATTAGATAAGATCAATCTCGACCGTCGATGTAATTTAAACTGAGCCGTTGGATGTAGGGGAGTTCAACTATAAATAGAGGCTCCCTCCTCACTTGTAAATCACTTCACTTTGAGTAATACAAGAAGCATTTACTCTAAACTCTTTGAGTGTTCTTTGTTATTCTTGAGTGTTCTTCGTTGTTCGTGTTGCCAATCTCTTTCCGTTGTTCTTTGATTAGCTTTCGCTTAGAACGATCTTTCGTTCGAGGGCTTCGGGAAGTGTTTGATCTTCCGGAACGAGAATCCTAGCAGAGTTAGGTGTTTGTCGAGATAGCTTCACCTAAGGCCGTGATAAGGGATTTCAGGGTGACTTAGCAGACGTTTCAACCAAGAAAGCGACTAAGGTTCACACGATTCGTCTGGCAAAGGTCTAGCCCGTGACAAGATCCATCGAAACCTGGAGGGCTTGTCAGAGTCGTTGTCGAGCATGAGTACTCACAAGGCTGGTTGAAGGCCGACTTAGGCGTAGGAATCGATAGATTTGCGTTGAAGGCGTCTAAGGCCACACGGATCCGCTAGGGTCAAAATCTAGCCCCATGACAAGTGGTATCAGAGCGAGTCGAGGAAGGGACTTGCGTTCGAGCCAGCTCGCAGTTGCAGTCAAGCGTGGTGGTGACTTGTGTTCAAGCCAGCTTGCAAGTACAATCAAGTGTGGTGGATTCCAGCTTGTAGTTGCAGTCAAGTGTGGTGGATTCCAGCTTGTAGTTGCAGTTAAGTGTGGTGGTGGTTTGCGTTCGAGTTAGTCGAAGTGATCAGGGATCAGGCTAGTTCGTGGCAAAGTGGTGATTGAGATGGCACCAAAAAAGAAGACATTGACAATGGACGATGTAAGAAAGACTCTAAATAAATTTGACGAGAGGAGCAACCGTCTTGAAAATAAGGTGCAATCGAATCTCGAATTCATAATGGTCGTGGAGGCTTGGGTCGATAAACTCTTGGACTTCAAGAAAGAGGCCAATGTGGTGTTGGAACAGCTAGAGTCGGTAAACCTTGAGAAGCTGGGTTCGTTGGATATTGAGATGTTAGAGTCTCTAGAAGGGATCCAGGAGGAAGTTCAATGGGCTGTTAATGGCTTGGATGTGAAGATGTCTGAGCGTGGCAATTCCTTAGAGGCTACAGTGGAAACTCTAAGAGAGGAGGCCAAAAAGATCCAAGGTGTTGTGGAGTCACGTCTTGAAAAGTTAGAGTCCGTGGAGGGCAAGTTCAATGACGAGACGCAACGCATCCTCAACGAGTTGGAGGTAGTTCGAGAGAGTTGTGCTTGTAAAGCCAAGATGGGGGATTTGCAAAAAGCGGAGGATTCTTCCAAGGAGAAAACCGCGAAGGATATCCAAGAAGTTCTCAACTCGATGTACGAGAAGTTGAACCAACAAGATAATTCCCTTCAAGATGCAGTGGAGGCAATGAAGGCAGAATTGGAGTCGTTGGGAAAGAGGGTTCTTAGACTTGAGAAATCCGAAGAGGAGGCCAAGCAGACCCAATGTGTTTTCGAGTCCCGTCTTGACGAAGTAGAGTCCATAGATGACCGGTTCACGGATGAGACACGAGAAGTTCTCAACAAGTTGGTGACTATTCGAGGGAGTAATGCTAGTGAAGCTGAGATGGAAGCTTTGCGGAAAGAAGTGAATGAGCTCAGGAGGGAGCTGCTCAGTTGCAAGACGGCAATGAGTGAATGTGATGCGCTCAAGACCTTCTTAAAGGGATTTAGACCGGGGCGAAGCTCACAGTAGAACAGGGAGATGCCCAGAGACTTTCAGAGGCTTTTGTTGTTGCCGAACCTCTGACCGAGCCCGCAGAATGCAAGCAGGCGAGTGTTGAGTCAACTAGGCCCAATTCAAGAGACAAGGGGAATGGTAAGGCTAAGTCCGTGCCAGAAAAGAAGGGGAGCAAGAAGTTGAAGTGCTACTTCTGTGATGGTCCTCATTTGATAAGAGGATGTCCCGAGAAGAACTGCCTAGCTGCCATGGTGAAGACAGCAGACGAGTCAAAAGGAGAAGTAGCGAGACTTGGGGCGATTGTGAGTGTCAATGCCGCCAAGCGAAGTGAGAACCGTGGTTCGACTACGAGTGCTAAAGTAGTCCAGCCAGTGATGAGACTTGGTGCGATAGCAAGTGTGAAAGCTGTCAAGCCAAAGGTAAAGACGAGGCGATTAGAGTGCTACCGATGTAAGGGACCTCATAAGTTGCGGAAATGCCCGTTTCGAGCCAAGTGGTCCGAGGGACAGGACAAGGCCAAGAGTAAAGAGCCTGTGAAACTTGGTTTAGAGTTGTCTAGTTCTGCCAAGGTAAGCGGAGACCATGAGCGGAATGGGGTTGAAGATGTCCGGAAAGGCTGGGAAAGAGCTTGCCGAGAATGTTCGAGTGAAGAACATTACTTTTGAGACCAGTAGAGTGTCGAAGGGGGCTGAGCCGTTGAGGGACATAGCAACCGTTAAGATGCCACCTATGGGCAAGGTGGGAAAGAAGCGAAGGACTTCAAGGAAGAAGTGCCGACACAAGATGAAGCAACTAGAGTGCTACCAGTGTAAGGGGCCTTACAAATTGCGAGAGTGCCTGGATCGAGTCAAGCCATCCAAGGAGTTGGGTGAGCCCGAAGAGAGCGAGGCTGCATCGCTTGATCCGATAATGTCGAGTTCTGCCAAGGCCAAGGGGGACCGAAAGCAGAAAGGGGTGACCATGTCTGAGAAGGCTATCGAGGAGCTTGCCGAGGATGTTCGGGGTAAGAGCATCACTTTTGAGACCATTGGAGAGTCGAAAGGGGCCAAGCCATTAAGGGACATAGTAACCGTAGAGACGCCACCAATGGGCAAGGTGGGAAACGAGTGACGAACTTCAGGTAGGAAGTGTCGACGCAAGAGAAAGCACCGAACTTCAAGGAAGAAGGATCGATGCAAGAGAGCACCGAACTTCAAGTCAGAAGGGTGGATGCAACCAGAAGCAACGAACTTCAGGGAAGAAGAGCCGATGCAGAGTATCGCAACGGACTTTGTGGCGAAAGTGTCGATGCATGCAAAGAACTTCGATGAAGAAGGTTCAATGCAGAGGGGGCCAGACTTCAAGGAGAAAGAAGGGCTGACCTGTTTTAGAGTAAATGTGATCGAGTAGAAGGTACATCTCAAACACATTCCTAGTGATTTTGGTTTTGATTTGCCATTGTTGATGAGCGTAGGTCAAGTACGACCTAGTCTTCAGTGCGGGGGAAATGAAGATTGGAAGAGACCTTTCAGAGTTCAAAGGGGCAAGCCAGAGTTGTCGACGAATCTGAGAGTTCAGTCTGTGTTCAATGTTGTGACAACTTCCAAGTTTTTGCCGCAGGACCAAGTGGGTCTGAGTCGAGGTAAATCGGAGTTTGTGGGAGAGTGCTCCTACAAGGGAGATGTATCAAGAGGCGTGTTAGCACGCGATGTTCAATGACAGTTTGCGTCGAGGCGAGCAGTTCATATGGGGGAATTGCATGAAGCCGAGGCATCGACGAGTAATCAAGTTGACCCTGCCCAGGATTGTTCGAGTGCAGCGACGAGGGCGTCGCTAAGTCAATTGGGGGAGAATGTCACGGACCAAACTTTTCGGATCGAGACATTGGCGCGAGCACCAAATAGGGAGGTTTTGCGCAATGCAACAAGCTTGCCAAATGTGGCCCAGCACTCGGAGAATGTCGTGGACCATACCTTTGGGACCAAGGCGTTGGCGCAAGAATCAGCCAAAGAAAGTTTGCGCGGTGTAACGGGCTTGCCAAGACCATTAGACTTGGCCCAGCACTTGGAGGAAGGCGTGATCCAAACCTTTGGAACCGAGGCATTGGCGCAAGAATCAGCCAAAGAGGATTTGCGCGGTGTAACGGGCTTGCCAAGGCCATCACACTTGGCCCGGCACTTGGAGAATGCTAGAAAGCCTGCAAGCCCACATGACTTAGCCAAATCCATTGAGGATTCATGAGGGTAATTCGGTCAAAGCATCATCTATTTATTTGAAATATAATTTGTAGATAATGTTTGTGATAATTAGAGATTTGAAATTGAGATTTGATTAGATAAGATAAATCTCGACCGTCGATGTAATTTAAACTGAGCCGTTGGATGTAGGGGAGTTCAACTATAAATAGAGGCTCCCTCCTCACTTGTAAATCACTTCACTTTGAGTAATACAAGAAGCATTTACTCTAAACTCTTTGAGTGTTCTTTGTTATTCTTGAGTGTTCTTTGTTGTTCGTGTTGCCAATCTCTTTCCGTTGTTCTTTGATTAACTTTCGCTTAGAACGATCTTTTGTTCGAGGGCTTCGGGAAGTGTTTGATCTTTCGGAGCGAGAATCCTGGCAGAGTTAGGTGTTTGTCGAGAGAGCTTCACCTAAGATCGTGACAAGGGATTTCAGGGTGACTTAGCAGACGTTTCAACCGAGAAAGCGACTAAGGTTCACACGATTCGTCTGGCAAAGGTCTAGCCCGTAACAAGATCCATCGAAACCTGGAGGGCTTGTCGGAGCCGTTGTCGAGCAAGAGTACTCACAAGGCTGGTTGAAGGCTGACTTAGGCGTAGGAATCGACAGATTTGCGTCGAAGGCGTCTAAGGCCGCACGGATCCGCTAGGGTCAAAATCTAACCCCGTGACACATTGCAAAACCCTGTTTTTTTTGCAAGTATTATCAAGCTTTTGTATGCTGCAGAAGACCGATTCCTCTTTCTCTTAGATGACTGAGATTCCAAGGAGTAGATCGCTGCGTTGTCTACTGCTCTTCGCTTCCGTTTCTCTGCAATTCATTTCAGGTATCCTTTCTAAACTGCTCAGTACTCTGATATTTTTTTATTTTATTTTTCTTAAGGAACTTTATTTTTAAAAAAAAAAAAAATGGAATATCGAATAGTTTTGGCTGAAATTCGAAACATTAATCGCATGAAAATCAAGTTAATTTTTAAAATTTCCACTTCTTCATCGAGATCAGGAAATTTTATGTGTTGATATTGTTTCGAATCTCACCTTATTAGGTTTTACTAGTACTTAAATTTCTCATGTTTGGCTGGTTAGGAAAAAAAAAGCATCCAAAGAACTGATTTTGAGAAATTGCGATTCCGAGAAACTTTAGCTGTGAAGTTAGATTTTTTTACTTTGAAGAATGAACCAAAAGTTATATGTATAATGTATTTCATCCTACTTGATCCAGTTTCCGTGAAACTTTGGGAAAGTATGATTTCGATAAAACAGAATTCACATGAAATTATGCTGTTTCACATATCTAATCTAGATCCATTAATTTTTGTTGCGTGCGTCAATATTTTGAACCTGCTTCAGCTGATTTTGATAGAACAATTATTTAAGTTACTGTGATGGACTTTGAAGTAGAAATTGTTCTTATTACTCTTGGCAAAATTGTTGAAAATGTTAACACAATTTTCTCCGTTTTGTTCCCTTTTTTTCAGTTTTTTCTGATGACTCTACGAATTCAAAAACCAGCTCCAAGAAAAAGTCGAATGGAAATAGTAACGTAGGGACCATGGTAGTTATCATATTGATCGGGCTGGCTGTTGTGGGGTTGTTTTCGTTTTTCCTTTTCAAGGTATGGCAGAAAAGGAAAAGAGACGAGCAACATGCCCATCTTTTGAAGTTGTTCGAAGAAGATGGTGACCTCGAGGCTGAACTTGGTCTCCACGGCTGAAGGCATCATTGAGAACCGAGTTCATCCTCTTTGAGGTGTGTAGATAAACCATCTTTGTGATCCTAAATCGCCTAGATTCAACTACATTTTTTAGTTTATAGCGTGAAAAGTGCTTTTCAGTATTGGTGTTCGAATTTTAGTAGTTGCATATAAACGAAAAACTTCGTAATCATATCCAATTATGTAGATCTTTGGGGTTCACCACAAAGGGAACTCTCCCAATGCATGTTAAAGCTTGAAAATAAAGTCTATAATATACTATAATATCAATCATGTGTATCTGTGTCAATCTGTCTCCTTTCTGCATATCCATGCATGCATCTTTTTGTTTAAGTTGTTTTACTCTTTTATGATCATTAAGACTGCTTCATGTTGATTCTGTGACTTCTGGTGTTCTATTATTTTATAGCTCTTGGCACACTTTGTTTCTTTCCCTTGATATCCAGGCTGACATGGCAATCAATGTCTTGTTTTGTTAGGAAAACCCATTTATCTGATTCTTAACAGCAGGATTTGTTGCTTAGTTAGATGACTTGTAGCAATTATGATACATGAATCCGAAATCTGAGGATATGACCTCCAAAGATTCCCAATGTTTGATTTCGCTTGCACCGGATACATATCGTATCCGATACTCACACCTAAATCTGAATAACATAGAATTTAAGCTTTGAATCTTCTTAGTGTTCAAATCATTGAAACCATGGAATAGCAGCAAAAGGAAAGTGAAAATAGATGGTGCTATGTGAACCAAAAGGTAGAATCAGAATCAGAACCAGAACCAGATCATCAAATGCATATGTGATTGCCCTTTTTTGCATGAATATAAGCATATAACGAGTCAAGATAGGGAAAAAAACCATACTCGATGGGTTCCAACCCGATCCAGTCCGTTAGGATCAGTTATTTATTTATTTATGAAATTTGAGTTTCAAGTCGGGTAAAATCTTAAAATGGGTCATGCCATGTCATTTTTTTTATAAAATAGGTTTCGTCGACAAGTACATCCATCTAAACCAGTTCGATTACGCGCAGAGACTTGAAAAAGTAAACGAGAGAGAAATACTTTTCTTATTATTAAGTCAAAATACAATACAATGGCTGATTTTATCCTATAACTGATAATAAGAAGAATAATCATCAAGGGCATGCTGCATAAGTAAGATTGTCTGTACAAAGAATTAGTGGTATAGCTAAAATAATTAGGGAATGGGAGAAGTCATGGGATTGATCAATGGGAAAGACGACCGAGATGTGAACCGTCATTGCCCGGAACCGACAGTAGGAGTTTAACTGGCTCTTCCAGATTCAACCAAACCATCGATGCATAAGGGGTCATCTTCCCGGTTTGGTTCGTTTCATTCGATTCCTGTATTGTTAAAAGGCGACATACCCGGACTCATACTTGGGCTCAATCTTGGACTCTCTTCCCTTAATGTACCATTTAGTAAAGCCAATTCCCTAAGTTGTTGTTTCTTATAGTTATCCAACGTTTCATCCTGAAGATTGGTAGAAAGGGAGGAGTTGAAACATATAGAAAAAAGAAAGGAAAGGCCAACTTAAGAAGAAAAAAAAAGAAACAACAAATTGCTTTTGTTCATACCACAGGCTTCAGAAGGTTTTCTAGTATGGAAACGGCATAGTCCAAACGAGAATTTATCACATGCTCGGGAAGTTCGGCCTCTACCAACACATTTAGCGGCTCGTTAAGGTGTTCGTATCCGGGTTTATCTTTTAGTATCTCTTCCTATAAAAAATAGAGAGTCAGACAAGTGAAACAACTTCACCAGAGAACCTGATTTTGTATATATCCAGGTTTATATCGAACTTAAACTGTGCTAGCCAAAATATTCATGTAAAAAATAGAAGTTCATGATCGCTGTTTACCTTAAAAGAATCCTTGACAGAACCCGTGCCTCTTATGTACATCCTACACCCTGTTACAGCTTCAACTCTCTTCAGGGAGTTCCCTCGTGGTCCCAAAATCCGGCCGACGAAATTATACTGTGAATGGCCAGTTAGAGTCGGATATATTATCTTAAAAAGAACATAAAAACTTTGCTCGAGATTTCGGTGCTATGTACAATAGGATATATTGATCCACAGGTACATCGAGTCTAACAACTCGCTTTGGTGTTGTTGGGGCTATTGGCAAACCAGGCCAACCCATCGATGCAGCTTGAATTGGAGTTAGATGCCCGTTTTCCTGAAACAGATAATCACATCAAAAGAAATTTCCATTTTCCTTTCACTCAACATTGATGATAAGCAAAATTTTAATCTTGAATCATATTGGTGGCTGATAACATGGCTCTTGAATTCATTTTCTGGTTAGGCATTTACAAACTTTTTTTGGCCATTGTAGTCCAGGAGCGGGAACCCCTCGACTTGATGTCAACCGTAGACTTGAAATGAACACGTCTTTCTGGCATTGTACGAGTGGCATAGTTTGACAGTAGTTACAAGCATTTAAAAAACAATACTGGTGTGTTCGTAAACATTATACATCATCACCTCTGTTCGCATTACAGACCATCCCTCCAAATCCATCCGTCTTCCGTTGGGATGATGACCGAATGACATAAAAGGACTACCATACTCGAATCTCTCATGATCCGCAAGACTAGGACTAAGACCTTAGACCCTTCTGATCTCTGCATTGCATCAGGGGAAACAAATGAAAGAAGTTAGTCGATATGTTCACCAAATTACCTGGTTTTACAATCGATTACATTCCTTAGTAGAACTCTCTTGCGCAACATGCTTACGCAAGGCTCCGCTTGGTACGAAAGGCAGAAAGGAGTGAATGAAAAGAATGTTAATCTAATGATTATCAAAGTTTCCTCCCCGACTCCTTTGCATAAAGCCTAAAAAGCACATAGAAGCATCTAGTTTGTGACATCCACTAATTTGCATGTTTAAAGAGCTTGTATTCAATTAAAACCTTGCTAATTTAGAACTAAGTATGTCGAATTGTCGATTATAGCTCGGTGGGCAGTCAATACTCGGCTGCCATTAATACTTCACCCTTGCATTCATGTGATGGATCTTAACATTGCATGGTGGATAGAGGCAGAACTTGTGCAAAAGGTCCCCTTTCAGTTTCTCTGTCATTAATTCAGCTAAGTACCTGCCATTTGTTACTCAAATTGTAAGACCAATCAAGGAAAAACAAAAAAACCCATCAATAAAAACATGATTTTGGATTGATTAAAGTACTTAAAAAGGAGAGAAAAGAAGAAAAAGAAACCTATGATGATGTGTGGGAAGTGCAGAAGTTCTATGAGGAGAAGCTATAGGAAAACCAGAAGGTGGGTACTGAAAGAAACTCCCTCGTATGATATTCTCCCCCATTATCATATAATCAGCTTCAGCCATTCAAACAATTCAACAAAAAACAAAAACAAAAACCATTAGTAAACCCAGATTTTATATACATACACACATATATATATATATATATATATATGAACACAAAGGGTACTGAAATGAACAAGAGAAGACTTACTTTGATGAAAAGAAAAGGGTTGAATCTGCTGCTCTCTTTCTGCGTGGAAGAGTGAGTGAATTGAGGGGATAGAGATAGAGAGAAACGAAAGAGCCCTAATACTACTCTCTCCAAGACCGAGAGGACTCTATTGAATTTGTTTTTTGTTTTTTATTCTTCTTGTTACTTGTTCGAAAATATCAAGTTAATTTAAAATTTATTACGCACATATACATACATGTATATATATATATATGCTTAGAAAAAAAAAAGAAAATAATCTTAGCCATTTATTGTCATCATCCAACAGTCTAAAAAAGTGTAAAAGTAATTGAGTTTTACACAATGTATATGGTTAGGATCCACTTACACAGAATGTAAAACTCATAATTTTACACGTTTTTTGGATCGTTGAATGGGTGAAATGGATGGTTGAGGTTAACTCTTTATTTTTTGGATCGTTGTATATCTACACACACACACACACACACACATATATATATATATATATATGAATCCAATGACAATTGATTACAGTGAAAAAGATGATGATATTCATCTTAAAAGACTGGTTCAAACAGCTTTGTCAGCTAGATGTGTGCATTATCAAAAGGTAAGAAAAAAAATGAACAAATACTATCTTGTAATCACCTTAAGGCTATTCAATTTTTTATTATATATATAATAGATTAGTCGTTAGGTTCGTTAATTAATATCAAATGTTTAAAAAACATGATTTTGTGAATAAAATAAATTGAACTGAGAGTGTCATTTTCACAATAAACCTGCGATACTTATACAAATTTTGATCCAAAAAAGTATGATTTTATAACTGAAAAAATCATACAAGCATCATTCGAAAGCCTCATTAAAAACCTCCATAACTTAAGATGGAGGAAAAGAGTACTCTCGAATGATTGAATGAAGAAACAAAACGCTCATAAAAACTAAAAGAAAAACCCCATAACAAGCCATCAACCAACTAATCCACTACCTAACATTGTGAGCTACTCACCCAAAACCATCAAAAATAGCAAGCATAAGCTATCTAGAAAGTCACGACTGTATAACAACGCAGCAGTAGGACCACAGGTTGTGCCAAAAAATGCTCAGTTACATCCTACATAAGCACGACAGCCGATCAACCCCACCTTTCGCCAAAGCGTCGGCCATCGCATTTATAACACCTCAAAACCAGGCCTAATCGGAATTCAATTTTGGCAATTGGGAGTTTTACTTCAGAAAGTCAAACTATAACGTTGACCTTTGACCAAGCAGTCAATTATTGGATTATTGAAACCTAATTAAGTATTGATATTGAGTAAGGATCTTATTGTAAACACTGAAAGTTATTCTAGTGACTAAATTAAGAAAATTAAAAGTTTCGGGGCTAAAGTATAAGAAGTAAAGAGTTGAGGGACTAATCTTGCAATTAACCATTCCTCAAGTCGCCACATACGTGGGATTAGGAGAATGAATTCCTTCAATTTAAGGAAAGCTTGTAATTGAAATTAAGGAAAATAGAAAAGAAAATATAGAAAACTTATTTGTGGATTGCTCTTTCATCTTCATCATTTTCATCCTCTAACTTTAGATAAGAAAACACCTCCTTTGAAGGCTTAGTTAAGCTTTGTTTTCTCCAAGTTATCATTCCCAAATTATAGCTATTGATCAAGTAAGCAATATTCCTTAAATGATTCATCGATTCCATAGCAAAAACCATGTTTAAATCCAAGCTCAAGAATGCTATGAACCCTAGAATTTCCTGGGGATATCAAAGTTCAATTTTTATTGTTTTTCATAGCTAATAAGTTGCTATGAATCTATTATTGATGATGAAACCCTTGTGATTTCTATTTCCTTGTAGCTCAAGAAAATCAAGGTGAAGAATCACCAAATTTATCAAACTCCAATAAGTCGAAGAATAAGGGAATTGTCATCCGGGAGCCCTAAAAGCTTTAGGAGTGTTGGTGAGTGTAGTCAGAGTCTCAAGATTGACTGGGTGCTTTTCCTGATTTCACTGATATTGTTTATTGCATTTTCATCCATGATTTCAAGGTATGGTTACATCGACACCTCGTAGGAGGTACTATTGGTAAGCTTGGGTAAGCTTATTGCATTGATATAAGGATTATTGAATCATTATATTGTTATTGATATCATTGGAACATTGAGAAATGCCATATTGATCATTGTATATTGTTATTACTATGTTGTCATTGTCATTGCTATCGTTATTGCTATTGTTATTGCTAATGGCCTAAGTATTGAATCCTAGGATACGAATGGACATGGGGTACAATTGGCATGCCATAGAATTCATGAGCTCATTGGTACGAAGTGGACTATGGTCCTGAGCTAAGGCTTTATTTGGCGATGTTGGCGGGATGTGAAGGTATTGGTCTTATTGGCGATGTTAGAGGATAATGACCATTTATTGTTGGCGATGTTGGTTGAGAATTCACGTATCCACATTCACATGTCGATCCAAGGAATTAAGTTATTGAAATTATTGTTAAAACAAGAATTGAGATGCATTTACATTGATATCCATGTTATTGATGATATTTGCATACATGTTATTGTTGTTGACTACTTCACTAGGCTATATATGCCTAACTCATCTCACTTCCATGCTTTTTTAGGTTAAAAGCATGTCGGATCAAGGATCGGAGCTATGCGAGTTTTTGAAGCAAGTCACGCAAGCTAAAGTAATGTAAACTTAGCCTTTGAACTCCTAGTATGGTGGCATAAGGCCTAGACATGTTAGTTTAGCCCCCATTTTGTATGTACATATGATGCACCATATTAATTTAAACCCAAATCGAACCCTAAACCTAATCTAATAACCCTAAACTTTAACCCATGCCATCACCCATACCCTATCAACCGACCCTCAAAAACTCAAATCTGCCATTCAACCAATATCCCTCAAAATTCGGCTAAAAGTTTACAGCAACAATGAGAGCTTTATTATTATTTTCCTTGTAAGAAAAGGGTTATAAATACCCAGAATCAAAATGTAATGGGGGGATAAAAAAACAAGGATTCTAAAATTAAAAAAAAATTGAAAGGGGATTTTGAAAAAAAAAATCTGTGTAAAGAAAGGGGCTTTTGAGTGAAATAAAAAGGGTAATTTTCCAGTTCTTTTTTTTGCATATTCAGTTGTTATTTTTCGAATAAAAAACAAAAAATAGAATCAAAAGAGGGTTCTTCTTTCTTAAAACCAAAATCTTGTTTTTGTTTTTAAAATAAAAAAATCAAAAGTTTTTTAATCTCGTTTTAAATCAAGAAAATGAAAGCTTTGAGGTTTACCTTCGTTTCAAAGTGTGAATCGAAGCCTCACACCTCCACCATGGTCGTATTGCCCTTTGTCGCGAGGCTAATGCCGGTGAACGGCGTGAAATGAGGAGAATAACGACGTCTAGGGTTGGGGATGGTTGAGAGGAGAGTTTAGGTTAGTTTTTTTGTTTTGTTTTTATTAAGCTGATTTTAACAAAAAAATAAACCCTTTTAATTGTTCTTAAACCAACCTCCCAAAATGGTGCTGTTTTGGCACCCAACCCGCTCGTTGACCCGGTAACCCGGAGAGGATCCGCACTTTCTTGAAAGGGGTTAATTGCCCTTCAGGTCCCCATGTTCTATCCTGCCTACGCTTTCGTCCAAGTGTTAATCACGCTTTCGGTCCTTTCCCTTTGTTTTCCCTTTAATTTCGGCATATTTAATCTTTTTTTCTTTTAATTCTGATATCTTATTTTTTGCATTTTACATTGTGGTCCCTTTTTTATATATTACTTGTTAACTATACATCATATATTTTTATGTATGTATTTATAGTATTATTACTAATACTATAGCATTATATAGTAGGTTATATATATTAAATATATTATAATATTTATATGGTTATATATGTAATATATCACACACATATATATAAGAGATAGTTTGTACATAATATATATATATTAATATTTTGTAAATAGTATATGTATATGGTATTATATAGTACTATTAATATACGTAGCATTATATACTTTTTGTATATATGAATTATATTAGTTTTTTTCTTATATTTCACATTTCTGTTTTTTATGTTTTGTTACATATTCGAATATATTAATTACAAATGCGGTGCTTTCTTTTTCGACAGTAAACTTTGCTACCAGTCTAAGATGTAGATGGTAGTTTTTGTTTATCCCTCGAACACTGGAGCCTTTAAAATAAGCCCACATATATAATCGAATTTTAATGGCACTTAAACTCGCAAATTTTGATATTAATAAAAATGCTAATCGACTTGGTACTAATTTTTGGGTGTATCGGGGTGCTAACCCTTCCCTGTAGGTAACCGACTTCCGAACCTAAACTTTTGAATCTCTGGTTATTTTATGGTGTCCGGCCGACCAAAGTGGTCGGTGACAACTCTATTTTTTTTAATTTCCATTTTTCTATTTCCAAAATCTAATTTTCCTTTTTTAATTTTACCCCATTTTATCAAATTTCATTTTTTAAAATTCCCCATTTCCCACACACATAAAAATATAAATATATATAAATGGAATATTGTAAAATATTTTTAATTTTTTTGGGTGGTCAGAAAACCCCGATGACAATTATATAAGTAGATCCTAACCTTTAAATGAAATAATAAAATTACTTATTTACATAATATATTATATTCAGTTTAAAATTTTAAAACATAATTATGTTTTTTTCTTTCACAATTTTAATATTCACACTCATATAAAGATAGATGATATAAATATAAAGGCTTATAAAAAATTTTATCCTCGAACTCGTATAAAATAATTAATTTAGTCTCTTTGAGAAAACACATCTAATTAGATTTTTATACTCGCGAATTACATCAATTTTATCCTTTGATAATATTAAATGTTATTGTGCTGACGTGACAATACACATGTGAATGATGACGTGACAAAGACACAATATAAAATTTTTATGAAGTTCACAGGATTAATTGATTTGTTTAGAAAGGTTGAGAGCTTAATTACTATTATTTTAAATATTTAAACAAAAATTTAAGAAATTAAAATATAAAATAATTATTAAAAAACACTATTAAAGATTTCTTTCAGCATGCTTTTTGATCTTTGTTTTATTCTTTTTTTCACTATTTCTAGTTTCAATTTGACTTATATTTTTGATCTTTGTTTTATTCTTTTTTTCACTATTTCTAGTCTCAAAAGCTATTATACTACTTTTGTTTTGACGTTATGACCTGTCAAAGTCAGAATCTCAAAATTTATGTCTTCCAAAGTAAATTTTTAGTATTTGTAGTTAAGTTGTAAGATTTAAAAATAAATTTTATAGTTTAAAATTTAGAGTTTAAATTTTAAAGCTTATAATTTAAAATTAGGGTTTAGGGCCCGTAAAAAAATATATGACAACTTTAAAAATTTGTTTGTAGAAAAAAAAACTTTCCACGAACAGTATATCAAATATGTACCATATACGTATATATTAAAACTAACCTACGCCTTTACTATTTCAGCTTGCTTTTTTAAAAAAAAATACTAACCGATTACGTAAATATGAGCCAATATGTACCCTATAAGTATAATCAACATATACAGTTTATATGAGCCAATATGACGTAAATATTTAATTATTAGAGGCTTACTCCTGTTAAAATGTTAAAAGAAAAAAGCTTTTATTTTTCAATCATAAGTTTAAACTCAAGTATTCTGGTGTTGAAGCGAGACACGTGGTTATACAAGTCACCAACCGTTGGAATACCTAATTTATGTACCTGCTAAAGGAAACTGATCCACTGTTCATAGTCTAGTAGGGCCATGAACCCATAGGATTTGATAAAATTCACATTAATATATAATTATTTGTATTTATAAAATAGATTAGCATTATCAAAATGTACACTTTAGATGTACAACTTAATTGTCATGGTAAGAAATTATAAATATGTGAATTTAAAATTAGTTTTTAAAAATATTAATGTATTCTGCAAATAAAAGATTCGAAACTAATAAAATATTAATTAAATATAATTGATATGCACACAAAATTTTCCATGTTTATTGTGATGCAAAATTTTCCTACATCGGCTGAAGTACAACTAAAGTATACGAGTGTGGGAGTCATTACTAAATGTTGTCTCCTATTATGATGACATCCTAGAATATTATTTTAAGACTTTAAACTGACCGTTTGTATTCATGATTTATTTATAGATTTATCTACTTCAAATGGTATAGTATAATAGTCGTGTATTATTGAGTTAGCAAAGCTCAACATTAAGAATTATTTTTTCTGTTCACATGTCGATAAGTTTTTGGTGAATGATTAAGACAACAATATCTACATCCATTTTGTAGCGACCTTTTTCGTCCGGGCCTTTTATTAAAGGCCCGTTCTTTGGCATGGGAAGCCGCTGTTTAAATAATAAAAAATATAGGTAAAAAAATAGAATCGCCACTGGTCACTTGGATAAGGTAGACCGAACATTAAAATGTCAACTAGAGATAGGTTCGGGAGTTGGTTACGAGTGGGGAAGGGTTAACACCCCCACTATGCCCAAAATTAGTACCTAAAAGTTAGCATTATATTTATTTAAGGAAAACAAAAATTCAATTTAATTTAATAATTAATTTTCAAAAACGAACAATAGTTTGAACCTACCTTGGTATTCTCGACAGTCAAAAAAGATGCCACCCGGAAGCCAGGATGACACTCCTAGCAGAAATATCGGGATAATGAGGCAGAACACGATAATTGTTAAAGAAAAATAAATAAATAAGTGAATAATGAATAAAAAGTGAAAAGATAAAAATAGTCAAATTTGTGTGATAAATTCAAAACCAGCCTTTGTATCCACGACATTCAGAGGAGATATCACCCGGAGGCCGGGATGCACTCCTAATAGAAATATCGGAATAATGAGGGCAAAAATTATGTACGATATTTATGTAAATTAATAAATAATATAAAATAAATAATGTGAATATGAAACAATAAAATAAAACAAATGAAATACTACATAATATAGATACATGAACACATAAATAATATTTTATACATATAAAATACTACACAAATACTATATTCTATATACATAAATAATATCTTATATATACATATAATACTACATAATATGTATACGTAAATATTATATTATATATACATAAATATCTAAATAATACCTTATATACATTGCATATGTTACGTAAATACATATACATATATTATACATGATAATATATTACATCATATACATAATTGATACATAAAAGAAATGCAATATAAAAAATAAATAAAGGACCAAGATAAAAATACAAACAACACAAAAGGAAAATAGTAAAAAAGGACTGAAATAATGAAAAACGAAAGGAGAGGGACCGAACTCGCTCTTATTCCATTTAAAAACACTGATTTTAGGACCAAATTAAAACTTTTTAAAATTTCCAAGGACCATGAGTATGATTTTACCATTTTAAGTCCAAATTAATTAGGATTAGGGACTAAATCGCAGAGAAAATTAAACCTACAGGGGCTTACAGGGTGAATAACTCACGAGGAAGGACTGGAACGCCGATTTATCCATTTCTTTTCAAAACATGCGGACCATTGAGCGGGTCGGGTTTCATCCAGGTTACAACACGAGACGACGTCGTTTCATCCCCTATTTAAGTGCTTTTTTAGTCCAAAAAATTCATTATGTCCAGCTTTTAGAAAAAAAAATACCCAAGTGCTCTCAATCCCCTCTTGGCCGGCCTTAGTCACCAGTTGGCTACCGCCGAAGAGTGCCGCCGTCTCCAGCTGCCGGAGACTCCCGAAACTCCCGAGGTGGTGAGCTTTTTACCCTTGTTTCGTTTTTTGTTATGAGTTTTTTTTAAATCCCTTCAAAACTTCGTAGATCTAGGTTAGTTCATAGAGAAATAAATAAATAAATAAATGAAAATAAAGTTTATACCTTTTATTTCTTGCTTGACATTTTTTGTGGACTGAGTAGATTCGAATAGTTTTGAATATGTTTTTTTATGTTTTTTATTTAAAGAAATATTACAACTGATTTTGGGTTTATAAACACCCCAAAGAGTTATCCACTTGTGTTTTTTTTATTTTATAGGCCATTATTATTGCTACCGATTTCTCCATTTTTGCAGATCTGATAGTGTTTGGGTGGTGGAGCAGGGTGACATCGCGGCTGGTTTCAGATGGAGGTGGGATGGCTTGATGGTGATGTGCGTGCATTGCACGGCCGAGGGTTGCCGGCGCGCGCGAGACAATATGGCAGCGGCAACTTATACAAGTTTTTAAGGTTGGCTTTGTTAGGTTGATTAGGGTTAGAGATATGTCATGTCAGGTTATCTGGGTTGGGTCTTTTGTATTGGGCTTGTGGGATTGGTATGTGGTTTTGGATATGTAAGGGGTATTGGGCCTGGGTAACCGGTTAGGTTTTGTAATTGGGTTTGATTGTGTTTGGGTTGGCTGATAATTATAAATTTCTTGGGTCTGGATGTGGGTAGTCTAATGGGCCCGGACAAAATGGGCTACAACAGCTGCCCCTCTTTGCTTATCGTTGTGTAACAGGGATAGAGCAAAGACAAAAGAGTGACCATTTTGGTCCGAGTAGGTTGAGGGTTCTTCTCTGACCACCACCTGCTCTCTTGATCTTCGTTGATCCGTTTGACTGCTTTTAAAGGCAAAATTTTCAAAATGGAGTGCTCTGCACAATCTTTAAGTCGAGAGTTCAAGGCCATAAGCTCGTCCTGCTCATTCTTTCTCCGTCTGAAGTCTTGGAGACATCTTCAGCTTGCAAGCCCTTCTGAAATAGAACTTATTACCTTTGAGTCTTGAAGTTGCAGGTTCTTCTTATAGAATCTTCTACGGGTGGAATCTTTGAGTTGGGAGTCATCTCTATATAGAATTCTTCATCTTAAAGTTCCGAAAAAGGCGATAGTTTATTCTTATTCCTGAGTAGTGTTAGTACTAGAAGTACGGGTTTCCCCTACTTCCTAAGAAGCTAAAGACCAAAAAATTTAAGTCATACCCGATTTCTGATCGTCATTGGTATGAAAGGATATCTTGCTACAAGACTACCAGAAGGTTTTCGTTGCTTCGAATGAAAGCTGAAGACAAGAAAATTGAAAGATCATACCCTAATTTCTGATCGTCATAGGCATGAAATGGTATCTTGTTGCAAGACGACTAGAATATTTTTGCTACTTCCCTGAAAGCTAAAGCTTACAAAATCCCTAGATGGTGTGCCCCGGTTTCTGACCGTCATAGGCACAAAAGAGTATCTTGTCATAAGATGACTAGAATATTTCTACTACTTCCCTGAAAGCCAAAGCTTGCAAAATCTCTAGATAGTGTGCCCCGATTTCTAACTGTCATAGGCACAAAAGAGTAACTTGTCACAAGACGACTAGAAGATTTCTGCTACTTCCTTGAAAGCCAAAGCCTGCAAAATCTCTAGATGGTGTGCCCCAGTTTCTGACCATCATAGGCACAAAAGAGTAACTCACCTTGAGATTTCCACATGACTTTCCTGCTTCCCCGAAAGCCAAAAACAGGAAAATCAAAATGATACCCTTAGTTCTGACCATCTTAACATCAAAATGACATCTCGCTGTGAAACTATTAGAAAATTTTTGTTGCTCCCATGAAAGTTGAAGACTGAAAAATTGAAAGGATGCCCCGAGTTCTGACCGTCTTGACATCAAAGTGTAACTTGCTTCGAAACTACCACATAATTTTCACTGCTTCCATAAAAGCCGAAGACTGAAAGTTCATACCCTAATTTCTGATCGTCATAGGCATGAAATGGTATATCGTCACAAGATTGCTGAAATGTTTTCGTCGCTTCCATAAAATGTGAAGGTTGAAAAGTCTGGAAGGATGCCCTAGTTTCTGAGCGTCATAAGCATCAAATCACAAACGTTTGAGTATGAAAAATTCTTGAATCTTTGTTGAGAGTTACTTTTTCTGCTGCGAAACATAAAAATCTGATATTCCTCTAATTCTTGAACATATGTCAAGAAAACAGACAAGAAACTTGAATAATGCGGGTTAGCATGCTCCTAATCTTAGGGATGTCTATCTATATGATGAATGATACGGAACATTTTCAGGGTTGTTTTAAAACTCCTGGCCCTTGAAAGGTCATCCCCAGATTTCTTCTTCGCTTCATTCCTTTGTTGCATGCTCTTCAATATTCTTCTTATCAGTTGGGTATTTATCTCAAATATGCCCCACACCATGCTTTTAATCCGGAGTCATTTCTCATTTATGTGAACACTCCATTTTAGTTCATGTACTATTGTAGGGACTCGTACCATTCTTTTGCTCATCATCGCCCCATTCGATCCTGGGCTCAACTATTTTCTCGTCATGCACTCTCATTACCTCTTCGTTACTTCTCTCTATTTAGTCTTGGGCATAATTGATTCATCGACACTGACCCATCACACAGAGTTTTATTCTATCTTCAATCTTCTGGCGAGCGAATGCCTCAGATTTGTAAACTTTCCTTGTGTTCGGAGATATTCTTCCCGTCACTGGTTCATTTTTCTTTTATCTAAACGAGAGAAACTTGCTTTAAATCTCCAAACTGTCTGGAAAATGTATTCTTGTCACCACTCTTGCTGTAATCATTGACAGGTTATTCTTTTATGTTAGGTTGATCATTTGTATTCACAACATTGTATTCCTGAAGCTTACTCCTAAAGTAATACGATGAAATCTTTCTGCTTAAAATGTCAATTTTGCTGATTGCCATTTCAATGAAGGGTGTTCTCTTGGATTAGCATACAAGACCTTGAAACCAAAATTATAATAAAAAAGAAACTAGAATAGGAGCTCTGAATATCAAGTGCAAAAGCGTCCCAAATTTAACCTTTCGGTGATCATTCCAAGCATAGCTTGTGTCTGTGAAGACTTTGAATATTATGGCGATTCGAAGTCGTAAAATTCCCTTAAATGCTCGGTTCATCCTCATGATTACCGCATTGCTATAGAAGACTACTCCTTCTCAATTCTCACTTTTGCTCCATCCAAGAAAATAGACTTATTTAACCATTAGAGTGTAAAAATATCATTCTAAGAATAGAGTTCTAGATGCATGTGTGTGCGTCTTGTATTTTCTTTATGAACACGCCTATTACCAGGCTTTGAACATGCCTATTACCAGGCTTTAAACATGCCTATTACTAGGCTTTAATTATGCCTATTACCAGGCTTCAATTACGCCTATTACCAGACTTTCGAGCAAGGGAGTGGTTTTTTTAATATTTAATTATTATTTCCTTATATGTTGATCCATTAATGCATATGAGATTACGCTTAGAATTTCAATTTCAAGCAACTCTACATGATTTACTTTGGAGCTTTTTTACCATCGAACTTCATCAAAGGAGTAGTGATCTTGCTTTGCTGACCAGGGTCTATTAGGGGAGAAATTAGACCTTATCGTTATCATAGTATTCAATTGATCTCAGTGTCACATTTTGCAATTGATATCTAGAGACCTACAATGGCGAGAAGAAATATACATATACATGCTTTTCAAGGCCATTGTATGTTAAGCAAAATACATTCTTCTTGGAATGAAAATCACCAAACATGACATATGCTCTTTACAAAAAGATCTTTGTTACACTCGGGCCAAGGATAGCAAAGTTGATTCGATGCATTGCTTCAAGTCGTGTTCAAAACATGGATAAGACAAAAAGCAGAACTTCAGTCTGTCTTGAGCAAAAATTCATATATTGTTATCCCTTCAATACTTTAACTGTTGTAATACTTGCTCGGGTCTCGGCCTTTGATTTTTTATTCTTTATCTACGACAAAACTTTGGCTGATTCCTGGATTACTTTATTGGGTCCAAGAAATGTGTTTACATGTATGTAATGCAAAATGAATGCAAATGCAGTATTGATTCATAAATAATCCTTAGAAAGGCTTCCACTATGAGAAGATGTCTGTTAAGAAGCTGAAATGAACTACAGATAATAGGTAGCTTCTTATCTTGATATCTTGATTTTGTAAAGTACGATTCGCACTCTACGTCTTAGCATCGTCCTCGATTTGTGAGACAGTCTCATCATTTTCTTCTTTCACTGTTCAAAAGTCTTATGGCAGCGTAATCTACACACTTCAGTTTTTTTGACAGATGGCTAGCCTATGCATGGAGAATACATGCAAATGTCTCTTCTTTGGTAGACCTGGATGCCAATGAGTCAGGTTTCGAATAGCGTGCCTAAGCTGCACCTTCTCTTGTTTGCTTCATATCTCGTAGTCGAGTTATCTTTTTCGTTGGTCTTTATTCACCCTAACCCGATACTATTTGCATTATCGCTCTTGTATCACAGATTTCTCTTCTATCTGGGTACACCCTCTAAATTGGATTATTCTCGAATCAACACTTATGATATGATATAATATACAATGTGAATGCTGAAAAAAAGAAAAAAAAACAACATAGAAAATGAGTTAGTGTAATAGAATAATCGAATAATAAATGAATTAAATGATAAAAAATGATGAAAATAAGCGGTTAAAATATACAAGGAATATAACAAACAAAGCAAAACCTAAAAAGGGTCATTCCTAAATGGGCAGAGTACTGGCGTGAGCAAAGGGTGGGATACTATGGCTCATTATATGCGGTTTGGTTCTAGAGTAAGGGTACCCGAACTGTCGCTGGGACATTGATTCGGGGGAATACGACCCTTATACCATACGGAGGTGAAAACCTCATGAAATATAAGGACCAGTACTCCGGAAGTGAGATAAAACACTATACGGAGGTGAAAACCCCACGAAGCGAAGTACTCCCTCCCACTTAAGGGTTCTAACACTAATATATGATGACAATTCATATTAAACAAAAATTGGAAATTAAAAATTAAATTGAATTTAAATTTTCCTTAATAATTATAATGCGAACCATGACTAAGGCCTAGCTTCTCTTTTTGTTTTTTGAAAACAAAAATTTGTCCCCAGCGGAGTCGCCAAGCAATAGCGACCTTTTTCGTCCGGGCCTTTTCTTGGGGGCTCGTTCTTTGGCGTGGGAAGCCGCGGCTTAAATAATAAAAAATATGGCTAAAAAATAGAGTCGCCACCGGTCACTTAGATAAGGTAGACCGGACACCCAAATGTCAACCAAAGATAGGTTCGAGAGTTGGTTACGAGTGGGGAAGGGTTAGCACCCCCACTACGCCCAAAATTTGTACCTAAAAGTTCGCATTATATTTATTTAAGGAAAACAAAAATTCAATTTAATTTAATAATTAATTTCCAAAAATGAACAATAGTTTGAACCTACCTTGGTATTTACGACAGTCAAAGGAGATGCCACCCGGAAGCCGGGATAACACTCCTAGCAGAAATATCGGGATAATGAGGCAGAACACGATAATTATTAAAGAAAAATAAATAAATAATGAATAATGAATAAAAAGTGAAAAGATAAAAATAGTCAAATTTATGTGATAAATCCAAAACCGGCCTTTGTATCTACGACATTCAGAGGAGATATCACCCGGAGGCCGGGATGACACTCCTAATAGAAATATCGGAATAACGGGGGCAAAAATTATGTACGATATTTATGTAAATTAATAAATAATATAAAGTAAATAATGTGAATATGAAACAATAAAATAAAACAAATGAAATACTACATAATATAGATACATGAACACATAAATAATATTTTATACATATAAAATACTACACAAATAATATATTTTATATACATAAATAATATCTTATATATACATATAATACTACATAATATGTATACGTAAATATTATATTATATATACATAAACATATAAATAATGTCTTATATACATTACATATGTTACGTAAATACATATACATATATTATACATGATAATATATTTCATCACATACATAATTGATACATAAAAGAAATGCAATATAAAAAAATAAATAAAGGACCAAGATAAAAATACAAACAACACAAAAGGAAAATAGTAAAAAAGGACTGAAATAATGAAAAACGAAAGGAGAGGGACCGAACTCGCTATTATTCCATTTAACAACACTGATTTTAGGACCAAATTAAAGCTTTTTAAAATTTCCAAGGACCATAAGTATGATTTTACCATTTTAAGTGCGAATTAATTAGGATTAGGGACTAAATTGTAAAGAAAATTAAACCTACATGGGCTTACAGGGTGAATAACCCATGGGGAAGGACTAGAATGATGATTTACCCTTTTTTTAAAACACGTAGGCCATTGAGCGGGTCGGGTTTCATCTGGGTTACAACACGATACGACGTCGTTTTGGGCTAAACTCAGACGCCCTAAAACGACGTCGTTTCATCCCCATATTTAAGTGCTTTTTTAGTCCACAAAATTCATTATTTCCAGATTTTAGAAAAAAAATACCTAAGTGCTCTCAATCCCCTATTGGCCTGCCTTGGTCACCGGTTGGCTACCACCGAAGAGCGCCGCCGTCTCCGACCGCCGGAGACTCCCGAAACTCCCGAGGTGGTGAGTTTTTTACCCTTGTTTTGTTTTTTTTTATTAGTTTTTTAAAATTCCTTCAAAACTTCGTATATCTAGGTTAGTTCATAGAGAAAAAAAATAAATAAATGAGAATAAAGTTTATACCTTTTATTTCTTGCTTGACTGTTTTTTATGGACTGAGTAGATTTGAATAGTTTTGAATCTGTTTTTTTGTGTTTTTCATTCAAAGATCCGTAAAATATTACAACTGATTTCAGGTTTATAAACACCCCAAAGAGTTACCCACTTGTGTTTTTTTTATTTTACAGACCATTATTATTGCTACTGATTTCTCCATTTTTTACAGATCTGACAGGGTTTGGGTGGTGGAGCAGGGTGACAGCGCGACTGGTGTCAGATGGGCGGTGGGATAGCTTGATGGTGATGTGCGTGCATTGCACGGACGAGGGTTGCTGGTGAGTGCGGGACAACATGGTGGCGACAGCTTACGCAAGTTGTTAGGGTTGGCTTTGTTAGGTTGATTAGGGTTAGGGATATGTCATGTCAAGTTATCTGGGTTGGGTCTTTTGTATTGGGCTTGTAGGATTGGTATGAGGTTTTGGATATGTAAGAGGTATTGGGCCTGGGTAACTGGTTGGGCTTTATAATTGGGTTTGATTGTGTTTGGGTTGGTTGATAAAAATAAATTTCTTGGGTCTGGATGTTGGTAGTCTAATGGCCCCGGACAAAATGGGCTACAACACATTCAAAGTACATTACCTTATTTTCTTTTTGGACATATGTATTCGTAGGCCCTTAGGCTTTGCTTGTTGGAGAGGAAAAAAAATGAAAGGACGGAAAATTGAAGTGATGGAAAAATGAAAGGATAAAAAATATATATTTTTTCTTTCTATCGGTGTGCTTGGTTGAGAGGGTGGAAAACTATAAGGAAAATATGTTTTTTTTCCTCTCTATTGCTTGGTACAATGGGAAAGTGAGAGAAAAGAAAATTAAGCTTTGAAAATTATAATTTATTTTTAATTTTTATAATTTAGTATAATATTTTTAATTTAATTATTTTTATTCAAATTAGTCTCTAAAATTTTTATTTAATCTAAAATTGACCCATATTTGTTTCTAATTTTTATAATTTAATCTAACATTTTAATATACTTTTATTTTTTTCAATTTAATCCCTAATTTTTTTTCTTTAATTCAAAATTGACCTATATGTATTTCTATTTTTTTATAATTGAGTCCAATATTTTTAGTATGATTTTATTTTTGTCTAGTTTAGTCCATAAATTTTTATTTAATTCAAAATTAAACTATATTTATTTTTAATTTTTATAATTTAGTCTAATATTTTTATAATCTAATTCCAATAGTTTGACTGTCAATGTAACATCTAATACACGGTACAAACAAATTCAACCTGAATATCGAATGCTGCAATTTGCCCATTTGTGGCCTAAAACAAATTAAAAAAACATATTTGATTACATGAAAGTAAACAACCAACATGAACATAAAGGAGAAACAATAAACTAAAGTCACCCGAGAAAAGAAATCTTTAAAAACTTTAGAAAATAAACGATTTAACAAAAAAGGCATTTTGGTAATTTTACAATATTTGAACTCAAAAAACATTCAAAACTTAAATAAAAGTTTAATATAAGTAGAAACATTGTATAACTCTGTTTTGCTAAAAAAACAAGTTCAAATCGAAGTAAATTTAATCGAATTAGGTTTTTGGGACTAAAATGTAAATAATTTATAAGTTGAATTTCAGGTTAAAACTCAATTTTAGGTCTGCTTTAGACCCATTAATTCCAATTAGACTTAATGGTAAATCTGTGTTGAAATCGAATTTGAAATAGAGTGTTAATTGCAAAAAATAAGTAGTTTATGGGCCAAGTTTCAGGTTAATCAGAGCTAAAACAAATCCTTAATTGCAATTATAAATTAGTGAATGAAATGTAAAGTTTTCTATTATAAGATAATGGACTAAATTATAAAATAGAGGTCAGTTCTAAATTAAATAAAATTTTAGGGATTAAATTGAACAAAAATAAAATCATAGTAAAAATAGTAGATAAAAGTTATAAAAATTAGAAACAGATAGTGTTCAATTTTGGATTAAATAAATATTTTAGGGACTAAAGCGAATAAAGATATTATTTTATTAATAATATTGAATTTAATAATAAAACAAATAACAAATAAGGGTAAATTTTAGATTAAATAAAATTTTAAGGGCTAAACTGAACAAAATAAAATTATAATAAAAATATTGGATGAAATCACAAAAATTAATTATAAATATGGTTAAAATAAAATTAGAATTTTTAAACATAATTTCATAATTTTATTATTAAGGTGTGATAGCTTTCACTTTTCTTTCCTATTTTCCACCCAATTTGGAGAGAAGGAAAACTACCTTCCCTCCTATTTTCTTTCCTTCTAATTTTCCACTCTACCAAGTAACCCTTAAATTCATTTTCTTTTCAATTTTCTCTTCCCTCCTTTCTCCCTTCCACTTTTTCAATCTACCAAGCAAAGCCTTAATGTCTTTTGGTATGTAAACTAAATTTGGAACACATGATTTCGTAAAATTGCAAATTACTCATTTTATTTTTCTTTCCAACATAGCTGTTTAACTTTTTGGTGATTTAAGGTTGGGGTTAGGGTTTGTGGTTTAAGGATTACAGTCATCCTCCCTCATCGTAGCCCCATCAGCCAATCGCTATAGTCTTATCGTCGCTTGAAATCGCAGTTGTGCAATGCAAACAATGGAAGTGTGATTTGCAAAAGAGGGAGCAAAAGTGGTCGAAGATTAGGAAGAGGGGACAGTTAGACAGCAAGGGTAAAAATGATGAGAGGTGTCGAAAATGGTGAAGTGCAATTAGCCGATGGTGACTGATTATGAGAGTTAGGGTTGATGGAAAAGAGGGGTTAGTTTTTTTTGGAAGAAGAAAGGAAAAAATGGGGAATTTATAGTTTTAATCCAAAAAATTTAGATGATTATTAAATTGATAAAATTGGGACAAAATTGATAGAAATATACAGGCTTTTGGGACTAAAACTGATATTATCCCAATTAAAAAATGAGTCACGTCATTATCTCCGTTAAATTTTAATAGTTAGAGTACCAAAATAGAATAAAAATATAACGTTATGCATTATTTTATCAAAATATAGTTAAAATACCAAAATTTTGGGTGACCCATAGGGTGACACCTCAACACATGGGGCACACACTTTACAACTTAAGTACGAGTGCATGGGTGTCCCCATTCCCGGCGCAGCTACCCAGACATGCTGAGATTTAGGTGTTTCGAGGATCCGATGATTGCGGCTGATTTGTCCAAGGGTAAATTTATTGTCACTTCATGTGAAGGCAACTGTAAATTGAAACTATCTTTCAAGGCAAATTATTGTTGAATCATAAATGAGTTAGCTTCCTAAATGATGGCATGGGTTAGGTAGTATCATAAATGAGTCTAATTGTTACATGGGCTTTGCTTAGAGTTAGCTCCTCACATATTATAATTCACATTCTCCTATATATTAAGACTTGAAGGTCTAGTCCCTTGCATAAACCAGTAACCTCAGCAATGGCTTCTGTGAAGACAAAAGTATTCTCAAAGAGACTCAGTGCAACAGATGCCAAGTACAAGCTAGCAGTCCCCACAGAAAGCATGGTTTCCTTGCCAAGCTTCAATGGAAGTCATTCCATCAGAATTGGCCTCAATAATGGCACAAAGACCTGGCCTATTCAATACACTATCAGCAAAGAAGGTTCCAACAAGAGGCCTACATTCAGCAAGGGGTGGTCAAAGTTTGCTGCCGACAATGGACTCAAGCTTGACGATGAAATCAGCTTCTACGAGGTAGGCCCTCTCCTCTATAGGGTTGAAGTGGAGAAGCCTGTGGATGCCGATGCCAGTGGCAGCAACCAACACAGCCGCAGGGCTGCTCTTCCTTCTCCTCTCTCTTCGAACCGTGAAGTCGGTGAAACCAGCTTGGGAAAACGACCACAGCAGCTCCCTCGGCCTCGGGCTGCTGCTGGTGCATCACCTCTCATGGAGCTTGCCCGTTGTGCGACGGCCACCGACACTTTAAACAGGATGTCCCGTGCCAAAACCATGCTGGTTAACACCGGCCAGAGTTCCAAAGCTGGTCAAGTTTTAAGGCCAAACCTTAAAGAGATTACTAACTCGGTATATAAAAAAAAAGTGTTGAAATCACAAGCTTTTCTTAGTTATATCGTTCTTACTACATTTTTAAAATTTCTACCTTTCGGATTTGCGGTGTTTTGCAGGGACCTGTCACTTTCAGGTTATTTGGTACTGTAATAAGTGACCCAGTGGCTCAAGTTAAGGGGGTTGATAAAGGGCAAGACGAGAGAGAAACCAAGCTCTCCGGTCTCGCCGCTGAAGGTGGTGCAATGGAGGCTCATGATGGCCGTGGCAACCTGCTCCCTACAAGGAAGAAGATGCGAAGCACTTTAGCGTTCAGATGAAGAAAGTGTGCTTTCCTTTAGCTTAGCTATTTCAGACGAAGCGACTCTCTGTCGGCAAGTGCCATGCTAGTTTTCGTGTTTAATAAAAATGAGTGACCTGTAGTTGCTTGCTTCAAGCTTTCTATTCTAAACAATGTGTAATCTTTTCAGATCCAAAAGTTTTGAATACAATTCCTATCCCTCTTGTTTTCCAATCAATTTGCTTGTCCCGCATGGAACCTAGTTTCATTTAATTTAACTGTTCACCCTTAATGGCGGAACATGGTTTGTTTAACGGAATAATTTTTTTTAATTTTTTTATGTTCATATCTATATTTCATCCTAACACTAAAATTAAATTTTAATTCTAATAATAAATCATAAATTATGAACCATAAATTTTAAACTGTAATCCTCAATATATTCTGAATATTAAAACATGTATAGAGTGCCACAAAAAGATAACAAATTTCTATCAATTTAACGAGATATGGACCACTCCACTTTGTAATTAACTTTTTTTAAAAGGACAAGAATAAATTAGAGGTAACAATTTTCTTTAAAAGTACCAATTATTTTTCATGTAATATTAATATTATTTAAAAATAGTGATAAATTTATTTTAATTTTTATATAAAAATATAGAGAAATTAAAAAAAATTTGACTCCCTTTGTAACAGTGGCTCCACCGGTACCGCCGCATGAATTTACACGCATTCCAACTTCTGATACATTCCACTCCTGGCCCACCTATAAATCAAAGCCTAATGTTCCTTTCTCTCTTGAAGAAAGAGAGGGGGATGCATGTGTTTTTCTAGATTTTTTACTAAAAAATATCTAAAAATATTAATTAATATTAATTGAGATATTTTTATATGAAGTTTAAATTTTATTTCATTTAAACTCCACTCATTTTTTTTATTTCTAGTTTCATTTCAATTTTATAGGTTTTAAAAATTCTTTCATAAAATAATGCCTCTCTTTTTAGTTTATTAGTTTTGTAATGAAAAGTAGTCTTGTCACTTCTCCAACGGTTTCTTTATTAGATAAGCACTTATTTGTTAAGGAGATGCTGATTCAATTCAAAGTTGTTCGTGTTTATATCGATAATTTAGGTTATTTGGAGATATTTGATAATTATTAAGGGTAAAAGGGTCTTTATAGTTCTTATGTCAAAATTTCTAATTTTAAAAGGCTCATATTAGTGGCTTTTTCAAAATTAAAAGTTTCACCCAAATTCGATATTTCAATCCGTTATTCACCAAGCATCCAAATTAGTGGATTTGACCGATCAAACCTTTAATTTTAGCTCAAACTGATGTTTACCAAACATGCCATAGAATTATTATTAATATTGGTTGGAATATTTTTTTTATAAAGATCATCAATTTTAATTTAATTAAATTTTATCTCTATTTTCTATTTATAATTATACTTTACGTACATTTTTTTGAAAAGACGTTGGTATGATTATTAACGAAAATCATACAACATGGCCTGCTATGTACCTCATTAAAAAGTTTTCTTAAAACTTAGATAAAGAAAAAAGAGTACAACGTAACCGACTTACAGTAATAAAAATCTCGTCTTGTGAAAAAAGTGATGAGTGCAATACACTGATCCGGCATAACTAAAACAAAACCTTTTGGAAATTAATTCTTTACCTGTAAAAAAGGTTGTTCTCTGCCAATTCCTTCACAAGCCAACATATGAGCCGCATAATTTCTTTCTCTGAATTCAAATTATACTTTCCACGAAAATTAATGCAAAAAGAGAAACAGTTCGACACTTTATCAACGAATATGGATGTACATAAACTTGATTTCTAACTCTATCCCGACTTAAAGTAATGCTTGGTGAAATTATAGTATGATTTTAAGATAAGGGACTCATTTTTTTTTCTCATTCTTTTGCGTGTTATTGTGCCTTGATTCAAATTCGATTACGAAGAGAAAAGATTTTAAAAATTTAAAAGACGAAATGATTAAGAATAATTAAATTAATTAAAATTCAATGAGAATTTTGAAAGGATTAAATTAAGTTTTTTTTAAAGAAAATAAAAGAATTAAATATTAAATTCCCAAAAACTTGAAGGCGCAGCCTTCTCTGATTGTATTATCGTCCGTCTCTGCGAGACCAGGACCACGCCGCCTGTAAAAATCGTAATTGATCGCGCGATGCAGTAATTTGCCGCAGAGAGACGACATTTTATTATATATTGGTAAATGTGGGGGAGACAAGTGGACAACGCCCAGTGTGTCCAATCATTTTCTTCCAGCAAAGGTACAACATTTGTCCAAAAATGAAGGTGAGAAGTAGCTGAGCGTATGGTATAACTAATTCTTATTTATTAATTAGTTTTTTAATTTTTATCACAAATTAAGACTTTTGTGTTAGATCCCGATGAAATGTCACGAGACCATATCGTTGTCACTAGTCAAGGCCATCACAAGCAAAACATTTGGTTGTCATTAGCTAAATCTATTGCGGCGGCCACTTTCCTTTTTTGGGATAAGAAGATTAAACTGATAATTTTTAAATTGTAGAAAATAAATTTATTAAATTGTTTTAAATCAGGATGAAATTAATATATTGTATAAGTTTTAAAGAATAAAACATATGTTTATGTATTCCATCTAGTATGATAGAGTATGGATGTATCATTCATCTTAATAAAACTCAACGTCTAAGTTATTTTTCATACTATGATTTATAGAACAGAGCTTCTGATTTTGTATTGATAATTTTAAACCCGTTTGTTTATGCTCGTACTTTTGCTTCAAAATGTTGTGAAATTATGATGGTTTTAGGCAGAAAGAAGTGGTTCATTTTTTGTGGGACACACTTGGATCTGTCAAATTTTTGTATTCGAGTTTGAAGTGTTACATATTGATTCATATTGCATATATCATAGACTCGACCCAACCTACTACTCGCCTCGTGAGATCATAAACCGAAATTGTTCTCTTTGGACACCTACAAATAGATGAATTGTTACCCTTAAGCGTGTCTTCAATATGCAGCATATTGTTTGTACCTATGTAATGTTGTGTTCATCTTAGGTGGAGTAGATGCTTTAAGATTTAACTAAAGAGCTCAGATTGATCTCACGTTAACACACCGTTGGCTTTCGACGCCTCTTAAGTCACTCGCCTCCTATCGATATATTCAACCTGAACTTTTGAATGAAACTAAGAAATGGCTCGATTCCACCTTGTATTAAGGGTCGACCCTGGGCTTTTGGTGGCCCTGGGCGAACCTAAAAATTGGGCACTGAATCAGGGATTTAAATTACGGTTGTAATTGCAGTCGTATTTTTGGCCCTGGTGCGTTTATCGCGTTTGCGGACATAACATATGCTATTTTGGTCATTGTGAGTATTGTGGATGTGGAACTTTTTTAATAACATGAACTATTGTGGAAATAACAATTGCAAGTATCACAGTTTTCAGATGGTGTCACTACTGTCACATAATGGCCGTTGTTATGGTTGCATATCGCTATTCAAATCTCTATCCCTAATACAAGTAATGAAAAAAATTAAATTTTAAGAGTAAGTCCATAGTACCACGTATTGAAAAAATTGGGCCCCTAATAACAAGTATCGAAAAATGAATTTTAAGACAATGTCCATAATAACAAATATTGAAATAAAATTGGGTCCTAATAGTATTAGAAAAAAATGAATATTAAGAGAAGACTCGTAGTAATAAATATTACATAAAACTATACTCGCTGTTAACAAGTATTAAAAAAATAGACCCCTAATAACAAATATTAAAAAATTGAATCTTTAATAATATAAATAAATAAAAAATACAAATATTTAGTTTTCCTAAGCGATGGGCCTGAACGGGTGCCCTTGTTGCATGAATTGCAACTCCGTGAATCTCCACTCTCAGGAACAGACGTAAAATTTTACGTAAGAAGGTGTGTACTATTATGAAGCTATATTAAAAATATAAGGGGTGCGTAATTAGATTGTTAATAAAAAATTAAAAGAAAATATCCAAATTATGTAGAATTTAAAATTTTTAGGGGCGAGATTGTTCCTAACACCCCAGTGCAGTCCACACTCAGGTTAACATCCATAACTTTTCATTAGGAGTAGTATTGGCAACATCTCATTTCACCTCTCCGATGATAGCGTTACCGGCATCGGTATTGTCAGAGATTATGAACATAATGGGAAGTTGATGGTGATCAAGAGCGAGGTTGAATAATTTCTTTTGTGAAAAAGGTCCGACTTAAGGAATGTTTGTATTAAGAAATTGTAATCTTATGATGTGAGTATTTTACATTGAAGGGCAAGCTCAAAGCCAGAAGAAGTGAGTTTAGAGTGTGTTGCTTTAATTTAAGGTTAAAAAACGACACAATCAGAATATTTTTTCACGGTAAATTTTGGAATTTATGGTCAATCTAAAATGTTATTTAAAAGTTTAATAATTTAATTGTGTGGGTAGCATTTTAGGTTTCATATTTTTTAATATTTCAATTGTAATATTTTTTAGCCATAAATTATGTGATTCTACCGCCGACTCAGCAAAAAAACGTGCTTTGCTTCCCCATTTATTAATTCTAATTCTTTTTTCTAAAAAAAATATAGTAGTAAACAAGAGAGCATATATAATCAACTTATCAAAATTTTAAGGGTCGTTTAGTTCACGAAAAATATCATTACTTGAGAGAATAATCTTTTCTAAAATTACATATCCACATTTGGTTGAAGAGCATTTCTTCCAATAGTTAATATTGTATTCTCAACGGTAGTATTTTTCATTAAATGGTGGGAATATGATTCCCTTGAATTTTTTAGGTATTTGTCAATTCTCACCCTTTTGGACCATATTACCCCTATATTAATTAATTTTATTCACATGGATCCTTTATTGAATTTAATTAGATGATTAAATATATATTGTGTAAATTAATTAAATATTTTTATTCAATATTAATTTAACATTTAAATGGTGTTATACATATTTAAATATTATTTTAATATTTAATGTATTGTATTAATGTTATATTTATGAAGGTTATATGTTGGGATTGCATATTGCTTGAAAATTAATAAGTTAAGAGATTGACGTTTTTAACTTATTCTTTGATTTATAAGATGTCTATCATCTTATAAAACATTTTAGTAGGTTAAACTTATGATATAAATTCTTATCAGTATTATAAAATTTTTAGATTTATTATATTATTTATTTTAATTTACTTAACAATCTGTCACAGGTAATAAAAAACTTAAAAATTTGAACATATTAAAAGTTTAGCATTTAAAAATTCACAAAAATATTTTAATAGAGGATAACGAGAATATGTAAATATAATTTATATTTTTAAAAAATAGTTAATAATAATTACATTAATAATGTGATAAATATATAGTTTTTGCAAATTTTAGATAGTGTAACAAAAATAATTTTATTATTTTGTGTATATGTTTTCAATTTAATATTGAAAGTTTAACATGTTAAAAAAATATAACACATGGCTAATTTAGTCAATTTTACTTCCACATAATCATATATACTTCTAACCAAACACAATAATCTTGAGTTTATAACTTCCGTCGTCGTTTTAACTAGATATTTCACTTGTATCTCCTCAATCGTGGAAAGGTACAATCTTGGGTCTGTTAATTTGGTCATACTAATTCTAATTAACTCATGGCAAGAGTAGGGTTTTCTCGGAGAGAAGAGGGTTTTCTAGGTGCTGAAAGGAGCTTTGCAAGGAGCAGCAACTACGGACGGCGTAGTGGTTTTTCAGTTTTCATCGACAACGTAAGTAAAAGGATTCATCATTCAGCGCTAAGAGAAGCTTTCCAAGCTTATGGGCATGTGGTGGATTCTTTCATTGCCTACAAAAATTTGAAAAGAAGATTAAAACCTACCACTTTTGCTTTCGTAAGATTTTTGCGGATTGAAGATGCAAAGCGTGCTGTTGAGGAAGGTTTTGGTAGGGTAATGGATGGCTTCCACATTAGAGTTTTCCTAGCAAAGCAGAGGTCAGCATATCTTCCTACGAGTAATACAGTGGGTAGCTGTAATAAGGTGCAATCATCTTTGAAGGATACCAGATCCTATAAGGAGGCATTGGTGGGGGTTGGAAAATCAGATCTTTTGAGACATAAGGAAACTGTCAGAGATGAAGGTAGTGCAAAGATCAAAGTTGCGGAGGAAGAAGAGGTGGTGATGGTCGTAGACGAAGCCGAGCACGCCAATACCATTCAACAAGTTGGAAAAGGGAACGTCATTTGCATTCTGAAAGCTGGAAGGGACTGGAGAGATAATTGCTTAGTAGGGTTAATAAAAGGAATGTATAACCTAGAGATGGTTCAGGAAGCGCTCATATCGGACGGTTTCAATGTTCAAGTGTGCCAGTGGTTTGGTCTTTTAGCCATCCTACGCTTTACCTCTTCTGGAGATAAAACACAATTTTGGAATAAAAGAGAACCACTGTTGCTGTCTTGGTTTGATGAACTGGAACATCTAAAAGGCTATGAGGGTAAAAGAAGAGTGAGGGTATGGGTAGTGTTTCTTAACGTGCCCCTGCAAGTATGGAATAATATTTTTTTTTTCTGGTGTGGGAAGCAGATGGGGATCAATCGTCAAGATTGATGAAGAAACACTAGGGATGCGTCGGTTTGATGAAGCTCAAGTATTATTAGCAGTCCAGAAAGTTTCCCTGATAGTATGAAAATTGTTGTAAATGGCCAGTTGCACAGAATCAAGATTAGAACGGAGGAATTTGATGGTGATCGGTGCTTCATCGACGGTGGTATGCCGTTCGGTTTGTATGAAGATGGACAGATGAACGCTTCGATTAACAACCCGCTAGCTGACGGTGGTATTAATGGTGAAGTGGGTCTCGAGAAGAATGTCTACAATTATGAGCTGGACGTGGTTGAGACACAGAGAGAACCGGTTGGCTCGTTTAAGTTTGTCCACACAATAGAGGTTCCTCAAGGTCATTCTATTCAATCTTGCTCGAGTGGGAATGGGATTCTTGATGTACCTGTAATTTTTGGTAATGGGCCAAGCTATATGTGTATGGAGAAAGGTAGCGGACATGGAGTAGATAACAAAGTTGAAGATTGGTCCGTGTCAAATGGGTCAAGATTACAAGATGTCCCAATTGAAGAAGTATATGGCCTTGGGGGTCAATTAACCAGAAGCAGGGATTCTTTAGGGGAAACTCCTACTGCACAATGTAACTCTGATAGTGGATCCCGGTTGAGCGTTAATAGAGGCCCAGGTTTCAGAAGTGGGCTCGATAAATTTAATTGGTGGGTAAATAGTTCCAAAGCTAAGGGAATGGCTAGGAATAAGGGTATCATAGCTTCTTCCAGTAAGAAAAGAAGATCTGGTCGACCTCTAGTTTTAGGTGTCCTCAATCCTAATTTGAATATACCAGAGGCTTCCCCAAATTTTGGAGCGAGAAATGAAACCTTCTCGAAAGCCCAAATTTCTTTCAAAGTTGGTGAAAACTTAGGCTTCCGTTTTGATGCTCCAGATCAGAGGGTGATGGATCGGTTGGAGGAAATAGAAGTGGGTGAGAGGGTATGAATTACCTAGTATTTTATCGTCGTTCGAATTGTGTGTTGTTTTTTATTTATTTATTCATGAATTAGGGCTGCCTATAATGGAATGTGAGAGATTTATGAAAAGCAGAGAAGCTGCGAGCTGTTTCTAGGATTATCGATGCATCTAAAGTAGGGGTCGTTTTCCTTCAAGAAACAAAGTTAACGTCCCTCAAATCATGGGTGTGTAATCGGTTACGAGGTAATTCTTTTGAGAATCTGATTTTCGCTCCATCAGTGGGTGCTTATATCTTTATTCGACCCAAGTTTCTTTGTGGCTGTAAAGAATAATATTTGTGATCGAGCTATAGTTTCAATTGGTACCTTGGTTAAACCCAAGCTTAAATGCGTTTTTATAAATGTGTATGGACCAAATGATCATAGCGAGAAGAGGGTTTTTTTGAGCATATCTCAAGTTTAATCTCTTCTATCAGTCTGCCTGTTCTAGTAAAGGAGATTTTAATGCTACTAAGTCTGATTCAGAAAGGTTTGAAGTATTAGATTGTTTTGGATCGTCTAAACTTTTTGTGGAGTTCATCAATGGGAGTAGTTTGATCGATCTACCGCTTGCTAATAGCTCTTTCACCTGAAGTCGTGGGGGGTTATAGGTTGCGGCCAGCAGAATTGACAGATTTTTGCTTTCACCGGAAATTTTTGCCTGTTTTAACAACTGTAGTCAGAGCCTATACTTCCTAAGAGTTTATCTGATCACAACCCTGTAGTGTTGAAGGAGAATAAACCCATCGATGGTCCTCACCCATTCAAGTGGTTTAATCACTGGGCCGACAACATAGATTATGCTGAGTTGGTCAAACCTGTGAGTGTGAAGTACAAAGGGAAGGGAGTAGGGTTTTTGTTAAGGAAAATTAAGGAAGCTTCCAATCTTTGGGTTCAAGAAGAAAAATCCAAAAATTCAGATTCTATAGAAGACATTGAAAGAAAAATTGCATCTCTCGAATCTGCACAATTGGCAAATGGCAACAATTTGTGTATTTCTGCAGAAATAAAAGAATTTTATTCTATCGAAGAAGTACAGAGTGGAGGAGAGGGAGTGGCTCCAGAAATCCAGACTCAAATGGTTTAAGGAGGGGACAGAGATACAAAATTCTTCCATTTATCAGCGTCCATAAGAAAAAAGGCAAACCAATTTGATTCTGTTCGTGTTGAAAATGTCCTTATCACAGATCCTAAACAGATATCAGAGGCTTTCTTAAATCATTTCCAAAAGTCCTATAATGAGGTATCCACTATTCCGTTGAAGAGCATAGATATTGAGTTCAACCAGTTGTGTTCAAGTTCTGTCATGGCATTAGAGGCCCCATTTTCTTCAGAAGAAGTCTGGTCTGTTATCCATTCTTCAGAGGGATCCCGTGCCCCGGGGCCGGATCGATTCAATATTAATTTTTTCAAGAAATTTTGGCATCTAATTAAAGGTGAGGTGATGCAGTTTTGTGAAGCTTTCTACAAGGGGAAATTAATTGATAAATCTGTGAATCATTCCTTTCTTATCCCGAAGCTTGCTGTCCCTGTTGGCATAGAAGATTACAGGCCAATTTCACTCTTAGGCAGACCTTATAAAATCATTGCCCGAGTTCTTGCTAGAAGATTGGCAGGCTGTATTAACGAAATTGTGGGAAAATCTCAATTTGCCTTTATACCGGGTAAGCCAATAATAGATTATTCTCTCATTGCGAACGAGATTTTAGATGATTTGAATCGGAAAAATAAAGCAGTTATCGTATTCAATGCTGACTTTAGGAAGGCTTATGATACAGTCGATTGGTTTTTTCTAGATGTTGTTATAGAAAAAATGAGATTTGGGGAGAGATGGCGAAAATGGATAAATATCTGTCTGTCAACTGCATCCATTTCTGTGTTGGTAGATGGAAGCCCCACGAATATGTTCACAATTAAAAGAGGGCTCCGACAGGGCTGCCCTTTATCTCTGCTCCTATTTAACTTAATTGGGGAAGCTCTGGGTAGGTTGTTTAATAAAGTGGTAGAGTCTGGTCTTTTTGTAGGTGCCCAAGTTGGAGATAGCAGCTTGCGATTCTCACATCTACAATTCACAGATGATCTAATTGTATTTTTTGAAGCGAAAAAAGAGCATGTGCAGAACATTAAAAGAATTTTCGAAGTTGCTTCGGGGCTTAAACTCAATATGAAAAAAACAAAGTTGTATGGCGTGAATGTGGATAATAGCTGGGTGCAGGAATGGGCAGATTTGATTAATTGCAGTTGTGATAAATTACCTACTACATATTTGGGCCTTCAACTTGGCCATTCATGTAATACACTTGAGATTTGGAAGCCTATGTTTTATAAAATCCAGAAGCGTCTTGAAGGGTGGAAAGGAAAGCTATTGTCGTTAGGTGGTCGTATTACTATGGTCAAGTCAGTATTATCTAACTTACTAGTTTATTATTTGTCGCTATTCCAGATGCCGGTTGGGGTGACCAATTCTCTTAATAAACTAATAGTAAACTTCATTTGGGGTTCAGCCGGTAGAACAATTCACTGGATTAAGTGGGATCATCTATGTAAACCAAAAGAGTTTGGAGGGTTGGGTATGGCCGATCTTAAACTCAAAAACAGAGCGCTACTAAATAAGTGGTCGTGAAAATTTAGCTCTGAAGCAGACTGCTTGTGGAGGAAGGTTATAGTTGCAAAAATGGCTGTGAATCTCTGTCTTTGCTGCCCAAATCCAATTTAAATAGAAAAAGCTCTTGGGTTTGGAAAAATATTACCCGTCCCTTGTTTCAGCCAGAGGATTCTTTCTCTTGCAATATGAGATTTGCCCTTGGGGATAGCCTTTCCATAAATTTCTGGGAGGATTTTTGGACAGCAATGTCATCTCTCAAAACTGTTTTCCCTAGGTTGTTTGCACTGGCTTCCAAAAAGGCTGGTAAAGTTAGTGAGTTCGGTGAAAAGATTAATGGGGTATGGATGTGGAACATTGAGTGGCGAAGACCATTATTTGATTGGGAAAAGGAGCTTTGGGAAGACTTTGTGAGAGTATTAAATGATGCTTCGAAGAACCATATTTCTAAGGATGCGATTATGTGGACTGGTTCCTCAAATGGTGTATACAGCTCCAAGTCCTTTTGCACATCTATTTCAACATGTGAATTGGAAAAGGATTATATTTGGAAATTGGTATGGGCTAATCTTGCTCCTCCTAGGGTGGAAGCGTTTGTGTGGAAAGCTCTCTATGGGAGAATTCCTACTCGTACTGAACTAGCAAAATTTGGAGTTCCTTGTTCAGATGTGTGTTTTGTTGTAAGGATGCCGAAACAGCTGATCATATTTTTTGTCATTGTGATTTTATATGGATAATTTGGCAGAGATGGTGGAGTATTTGGAACCTTAAAGTTACGATCCCAAGTAATTTTAGGGATTTTATTTTGCTGTGGGATTGCCAAGCAATTAAACATTTTTGCAGGCCAATTTGGAGAATGGCATTGTTCGGTTTTGTATGGACCATATGGCTATGTAGAAATGATACCATATTCAATGATAAAATGTTTTCTGCTGAACAGATTTTTGACACGGCAATGCTAAGGATCGGACATTGGGCTCAAAGTTTGTGGCCGACATCTATCATTTCCATTCTAGACTTTATTCGTGATCCTGGTACTTTACATTGGATGGTAGCTGCCCAGTATACAGTTTTGGCAACGAAGATATTGATCGCGCTCTTCGTGCATGTCCTCCTCCAGTGCTGGCTTGGCAAGAGTTGATTAAACCTAGTATGGTTTCATTGTTCCAATAGATAGAGTTGAAATAGTGGATCCTGGTGAATCTGGATGGTTTAGTTCAATGTGCTAATGAAATGGCTAATTGGGATTTAATGTTTGCAGGCACAATTTGGAACCTATGGCTACATAGGAATGGAGGGTGTTTAATAGCCTTTTTGATGATAGTGGGGGCATTGCGCAACGAAGTAGGTGCCTAGTGGATCTCATGACTAGTGCACGAGAGGCCAGCCAATTAGCCAGGTGTAGTTCTGTTAATGCCCCTCGTGGTCCTTCTGGTTGAAGCCCGCCGGTAGAGCATTATGTCACGAGCCGCCAGTTCAGGTCTGAGTTACATGCGCACATAGGTGCCCAAGAGGTTCTAACGGAGATTTTGGACCTAAAGAAACCACCAGACTTAGCCTGATCCATGGGGGATTCTAGAAGACAACCACTTTGACCTATGTAAACTTTCCATGTAAACTTAGAATTTGTTGCCATAGATAGCACGAGAATATTCCCAGTTTATACCATTATGGTTGGTGGGCTTCGATTATAGCCATCGATGTAAATAATTAGGGATCGTCAGATGTAAGGGGACTCAACTATAAATAGAGTCATTTCCCACCTCATTTGTTGTATCATCCATTCTCTGAGTAATAAAAGGCATTTATTCTAAAATCCTCTCTTGTGTTCTTGAGCGTTCTTTATTTGTTCTTGAGTTGCCATCTCATTTGTTTGCTTCCGCTAGAATGATTCATTGTTCTTAGTGCCTAGGAAGAATTTGATCATCTGAAAAGAGTTTTAAGACTGACTTAGTCGTTTGCTTGAAGAACATCGACTAAGGCCACGAAGTTTGCTAGGTCAAGATGCTAGCCCCGTGACAAGTGGTATCAGAGCGAGTGTTCGAGCAAGGCACTAATTGAGATAGCACGTAAAGAATGAGACATTGCGGCTAAGGGTGTGAAGACCCCAGCTGGGCAAACTAAGAGAGCGAACTCGCAAGATGATGTGGCTACGCTGGAAAAAAAGAGTTGACAGGCTCGATCAGGTTACCGATAGTACGAATGAGATGAGTGATGTACTTGAAGCCGAGGTAAAGGCTTTGAAGTTGGAGATAGAGGAGATAAAGGCAGACTTATTTCTGTACAAAGTTGCCTTGAAGAATGGAGCAGCGCCAACTGTATCCAAGCCAAGGAAGGACATCTCAAAGCCAAAAAAGTTCAAGGGAAATCGATCAGCCCAAGATGTTGAGAACTTCGTGTGGGGCATGGAGCAGTGTTTTTGGGCTACGAGCATCAAATATGATGCGGAAAAGATAAACATTGCTTCAATGTATTTAACTGACGTCACCCTTTTGTGGTGGCAACACATATGCTTTGAGGAGAAGAGCAGAGACATTCCTATTGATACATGGAAAGAGTTTTAAGTTGAGTTCAAGGGCCAGTTCTACTAGACAAACGCTCAACGAGAGGCTAAAAGAAGTTGCAGCAACTGAAACATGAAGGTTCCATCCTAGACTATGTCATGCAGTTCATCGAGATCAAGCTTCAGATTGCGGACTTGAGTAAAGCAGAGGGCTTATCTTACTTCATGTATGGACTTCAAAGATGGGCCCAGATGGAGTTAGAGCGGATGGGAGTCGAGGAACTTTCCAAAGCATTGACCGCAGCCGAGGCCATAGCTTAGTTCGAAGTTGGGAAGTCTAAGTCTTCCAAGCCCCGTGGCAAGAGCAATGGTGGGGGAGACAAGGATGATCACTGTTATAGCGATAGTGATGAGAGGCCCAACAAGTTCATCAAGCCATTAGAGATGAATGATCGAGGGCCCATGAAGTGCTACAATTGTGATGGTCCACACTTGTTGAAAGACTGTCCCAAGAAAGGCTGCCCTGAGGCCATTGAAGTTGAGGATGACGAGCATGAAGAAGGAGAATGTCACCTTGGTACAATTGCAAGCTACAAAGCAGTCAAGCCAAGGGTAGAGGCAAAGCAATCAAAGTGTTACCGGTGCAATGGGCTTCATTTAGTGAAAGAGTGCTTGGATCGAGTCAAGTAATCCAATGAGGACAAGCTCGAGAACAGTGAGGCTTTGAAGCTTGGGTCGATGTTGCTGAGTTCTGCCAAGGCATGGAAGGGCCAAAAGTATAGAGGGTTGGTGTTCGTGGAGATCAACGTTGCGGGTCAAAGGAGAAGCCCTCTTATGGACACAAGTGCTTCTCACTTGTTCATGTCCAAGAAAGCTGCCAACAAGCTTGGTTTGAAGGTTGAGAAGTCAACCAGGGTAATTAAGACTGTCAATTCCAAAGGTGTTCCAACCGTGGGAGTGGCACGGGGCTTGGAGTTGCATATTATAGAATGGAAAAGCAAGGAAACATTCAAGGTAATTCACATGGATGGCTGTGTTTTTGTCATAGGTTTAGATTTTCTTGATCGAATTAATGCACTCGCTGTCCTTTTTGCCGATTGTGTTTGCATTTTGGATCCTCGCAAATAATGCATCGTTTCGGTTCATTGAGACGCGAGGGTTGGGGATAAGGTAACGTATGGCGAGTTTCCAAAGGGCGAAGGTGCATCAAGCTTCATATATAAGAGATTGAAGCGAGTTAGAGTGAAAGCTAAACAGAGTAGTCTAGAGGTATATCTCGAACACAATTATGGTGTTTTACAGTTTGACTTGCCTAGTTTGCTGGGTGTAGGAAGCAGAAAACCTAGCCCATTAGATGGAGTTGACAAGACTTGACGATGACACATGTAACCTTTCAGAGTTTCGAGAGTTTATTCTGTGTTCAATATGATGGCGTCCAAGCGTTTGTACAAGGATCTAGGGGATCCGAGAAAGGGCAAGTTGCAACTGGTAGGAAAGAGTTCTTACGATCGAGATGTATGTGATGGGACGATGAATGATGTTACATGATGGATGGTGCTGAAGCGAGCAGTCCTTATAGGGGGACGACCGAGCCAGAGTCAAGTGCTCTTTATGGGAAGAGCGATCCTTATGGGGGAGAACGAAGCCCGATTTTGACTTGGGGCAAGCCAAGGTGCAGAAGTGAATCCAGGATCACCCAGTTCAGTTTTATTTTAAGGCCGTGATGAGGGTGTCGCTAAGTTTGGTGGGGGAAAATATCATGGGCCGCCAGTTCAGGTCTGAGTCACATGTACACATAGGTGCCCAAGAGGTTATAACAGAGATTTTTAGCCTAAAGAGACCATTAGATTTAGCCCAATCTGTGGGGGATTCTAGAAGACAATCACTTTGACCTATGTAAACTTTCCATGTAAACATAGGATTTATTTTCATAGATAGCACGAGAATATTCCCAGTTTATACCATTGTGGTTGGTGTGCTTCGATCATAACCATCGATGTAAATCATTAGGGACCATCGGATGTAAGGGGACTCAACTATAAATAGAGGCACTCCTCACCTCATTTGTATCATCCATTCTCTAAGTAATAAAATGCATTTACTCTAAAATCCTCTCTTGTGTTCTTGAGCATTCTTGAACATTTTTAGCGTTATTCCTTTGTTCTTAAGTTGCCTTCTCATTTGTTTGCTTCTGCTAGAACGATTCAGTGTTTTTAGTGCCTAGGAAGAATTTGATATTCCGAAAAGAATTTTAAGGCTGGCTTAGTCATTTGTCTGAGGAGCATAGACTAATACCGCGCGGTTTGCTAGGTCAAGACGCTAGCCTCGTGACAATTGGATTAAGGTAAATACGAATGGTTCCGAAAGGGAATCAGATGGCTATGCATGTTGTGGTGGCGTGACCTGAGATAGTGCTAGGAATTGGCAAGATGGGTCCTCTAAATTTATTGGAGTTTGTTTGGTTCTTGACACAGAGCTATGGGGTGCTTATATTAGTTTACTCCTCACTTGGAATGCTGGATTCTGCCGGGTTATTCTGGAGTTAGATAACATGGATGCTTTGCAAATGTTACAGAGTGAATATAGGGGTAACCATTCTTTGAGTTGACATTTGAACAAGTTGTGTCAACGTGCCTGGGTTGTTCAATTTCAACATTTATTTCGTAGCGGGATCAAAGTGGCTGATGCTTTGACTAAGGAATCGAATATGAATAGCTTTGAACTTATGGTTTTTTCCACTCCGCCAACCCAAGTTAGTTCATTGCTCAAAGCTGATCGGTTTAATAGTTGAGGTTGGTGATTTAGACATAATTTATTTTGGTGCTCATCCTGATTCAATGATTCAGCTATTATATGAGGATATGTGTGTTTAGCTGGTTTAGTCGGCCTGGTTTGGTCTTGAGTTTGTTTGCTTAATGTTTTCATGTTAATTTTGCTTTGTAATTACTTTCATATGTACTCTTTTTCCTCCATTTAGGCTTAGGGATGTTTTTTAATGAGGCATATGGTAGTAACCCCATTTATCAAAAAAAATTCAAAATTCCCACTTATTTAAAGATAGATAATAACAGTTAAATTTAATACTTTGAAATGTCCAAACTATCTCTATTCAAGTTGACCATAGAAATGTCATTGAATTTGAATATCCTATCTAAGGGTTGTTTTTGCACCAAGTTATTATGTTTTGTCCTTGTTTATTGAGCAAATTATTATAAATAGTGACTCAAGTATAATGCTTTTTTTTCTTTTATTCACTCAACTATCAAAAGTTATAAAAATGTTAATTCGATATATTGATTTTTATTTATCCATTTTCGTTAAGTTAGTGACAGAAAACGATTTGATTGCTTCTTACACAGGTAAAATAATATATTTAATCCTCAAAATTTACATATTATATCGATTTAGTTTTGATTTTAAAATTTTTAATATTAATCATAACACATCCCATCAAATTCCCATTAAAATATTTAAAATCATAAAAGTTTACAAAAATCATAAAAAAATGCATGTTCTATTTTGATGAGCAGCTTGATATGGTATGTTCCAACAAGTGTTTTTGAAGGTCAATCCATTTTCTAGTTCAAAGCTTCTAGACAAAAGGTTAGGGTCTTGTTCTACGGTATATCCGTTCAACCGAAGATTCACCGATAAATATGCTTCAGTTGATTTCGGGACACGTGCACAATTGAGGTAAGAAAAAGAAGAAACTAGTAAAGCTACCATGGCTCGTAAGGACACATAGATGTTCTCAAAGTTACTAACTCGTACAGACATCAACAAGAGGTTGGCGATCCCGACAAAGACCCTACCTTGTGTCAGAACCATCCCTTCTTGGACTACATTGATAGAGAAAGTAGGGGATAACGTTAAGGCTATCTCTTATTATATTCCGATCATGCTTTGATAAGCCTACTCAGGGACGAGTAGAGGTGGACCAAGCGATGACATGAGCTATCCCTAGGGAGCTACCAAGATAAGATGCAAGTCAGGATGCTTTGGAAAGACAATGAAAGCCCTGTTCAGAAAGTGCCATCGTTTGTGACGAAGCAACGTTTACTCGCGTCATACTTGATAAGTTTATTTAGCTCTTTAGGGGGAAGTGGTCTGGTGTTGGGTCTCCACCATCCCCCTCGCCATGCGCTAGCCGCCGAGCTGTCTTGGTGTAAGTGATATTCTCATAGGTTCATGTGGGGCCTAGGTGTGTGGGCATTGGGGCCAAGAAGATGGCACAATGTCTCTCTAGGATGATTTTCTAGGGATGATTTGGGGCCAGAGGGCCCCATATTGCGCTCGTTGCGCAAGTCAGGGGTTGGCAGCTAGCATTCGCTATGCCCCACAAAATTTGATATTCAGTGTGCATGTTGCCTAAAGGATCAAGAGATGATGCTTCCGAGTTAAGTCCTTGGATAAATGGCGTATTAAAGGCTTACTTGTCTGGGATGGGTCCCTTTCAAATGCCACACGACATGCTGGACGACATGGCCGTGACACAACAAATGGTTGTGAATTTTGATTCAATGATATGCATTAATGTGGACTCAACACCAAGCGCTTCTATGTATGGAGTAGGCAGGGTCGAATGATGCTAGAATAAGCGCTTTTAGACTAGAGTAGGCAGGGTGGGGTGGACTTTACGCCAAGCGTTCCCATGTGGAGAGTAGGTAGGATGGTCGGATCCTACGCGAGTAGGCAGGATGGTGTCACGCCAAGCGCTTCCATTCATAGAGTAGGCAGGGTGGTGTAATATTACATCAAGTGCTATTATGCCCGGAGTAGGCATGATCGAATGATGGTAGACCAATCGCTCTTTGGTTTAGAGTAGGCATGGTGGGTAGACTTTGCTCCAAGCGCTCCCATGTGGGGAGTAGGCAGGGTGGAGTGGACTTTACGCCAAGCGCTCCCATGTGGGGAGTAGGTAGGGTGGTCGAATCCTAAGCGAAGTGCTTCTATTCAAGGAGTAGACAGGATGCTATCATGTCACGCCAAGCGCTTCTATTCATAGAGTAGGCAAAGTGGCATAATGTTACGCCAAACGCTTCCACTAGTAGAGTAGGCAGGGTGGTCTAGTTTCACGCATCGCCGTGTGAGGGTAGGTATGGTGGCTAGAATCTACGCCGAGTGCTTCAGTGCATGGAGTAGGCAGGGTGATTCCATATGATGCTAATCGGTTGAGACATAAAACACAAAGGTGCAAATGTGTTTAACCTAGTGGAATCAGTTCACAGAGGTGATTGTCGTTAACCACTATGTTTGTTTAGTGCAGAGGCACTTAGTACTTAAAGCACAAAGGTGCAAATGAGTTTTATAGTGGAATCAGTGCACTGAGGTACCTATTGTTAACCACTATAGTGATTGAAGCATACACGGTGCTCGATCTTGAGTTAGCACGGTGGTGCTTATTGGGAAATTGTCATGAAATTAGTACACACGCGGTGTCTGTCATTAACCATGATAATTATCCCAGAGTGGTGGTGCGTGATAGCACGGTGGTGCTTACTGAATAGTTAGAGTGTAATCAGTGCACAAGAGGTGCCTATCGTTAACCACAATAAATATCCTAGTGCAGGGGCAGTTGTGGCTTGGGGAACATTAGTGCTATGTTTTGATGTAACGCAGTGGCATTTGTGATTTAAAGCACATTGATACTTGCTACTTAGCTTAGTGACACTTGTGATGTGAGGCACAGTGGTGCTCATTTTTATACTAGCGTACTAACGCGTAGTATATGTGAATTTGTGATATTTGTTGCACAAAGGTGCACACGAGTTCTTCATAATGGAATCAGCACACAAGACATGTCTGACGTTAACCATTATGATTATTTTGTGCAGAGGAACTTGATAATGATCCTAGTGCAGTGACACATGTGGTTTAAAAGAATCTTATTGGATAATAGAGTGGGATCAGTGCACTGAGGTGCTTGTTATCAACCACGATAATTATGTTAGTGCTGTGGCGCGTGTGATTTAAAGGCATAGTGATGCTCCATTTTATGTTGGTAATAAGTTGCTTTTGTGTTTCGGGGTGCAGTGGTGCATTCAAAGATTAAAAGTGGATCAAAATGTGTAATGGGTCAGTGGACCACAACTAAATTACCGAGCTGGATGTGACAATGAAGCTTCTAGAAGCACTTGTGTCACATGGGATCAGACAAGAGAAAAAAAATTGACATACTCGCAGAGTGCTTCCCGGGTGTGCCAATGGATCAAATGTGTGTTTGTTGTGCTTAAACAAATGGTTACTTCTATTGTAGTTGATGGGGATGTCGACAAATAGAGTGAAGGATAAACAAGATGAGTTGTTTGCTTAATGCTAGATGACATAAATACAGGTTGGCTCGTGGGAAAATGTGTTATGTATTACCTTGAAGCTAGAATTCAAGAGTTCATAAACAAGGCATAACTTGAATGGTTACTACAAGGGCAATTTGAAACCATTGAGAAACTATAGTGAAGGCATATGGCCAAGTATGCTATTTTGTGTTTTGTATGTTTATGGCCAGAATGTGTGACACAAAGACATTATAAGGTACATATTCGAGTGGGTCAATGGTTCGTTACTTGTTTTTTGCTCGATCCACAATCAGAGTAAAAGTGGGGGAGTATGAATCAAGCACTTGACATTGAAAAAGTAAAATTGGTTCATAATGAGTTCATGATCGGACGAGATGTTCACGTATATGCAACATGGTCATAAGGAAATCGAGAGAACCCAGTATCAAGGCTTGAATTATTTGCTTGACTGTTTAGATGATAAGACTAAAGAAGAATATAAAATCAAGCACAAATCAAAGATGAGTTGCCTCAGATGTCCATATCGACTCATCAGGTGATGAAGAACTGGTGTCAACATCGATGAGGACATCGATAGAAGAAGTAGGGGATAATGTCAATGATGTCTCTTATTATATTCTGATCCTGCCTTGACAAGCCTACTCGGGGCCGAGCAGAGGTGGACCGAGCGATGACATGAGCAATCCCTGAGGAACTACCAAGACAAGGATGCAAGTTAGGAAGCTTTGGGAAGGCAATAAAAGCCTTGCCCATAAAGTGTCATCGTTTGGGACGAAGCAACGTCTACTCGTGTCATACTTGGTAAGTTTATTTAGCTCTTTAGGGGGAAGTAGTCTGGTGTTGGGTCTCCATCACCCCCTCACCATTCGCTAGTAGCCGAGCTGTCATAGTGTAAGTGACCTTCTCATAGGTTCATGTGTGGCCTAGGTGTGCGGGCATTAGGGCTAAGCGGATGGCACAATGTCTTTTTAAGATGATCTCTTAGGGACGGTTTAGGGCCAGAGGGCCCCATATCACACTCGTCACGTAAGTTAGGGGTTGGCAGCTAGCATTCGCTATGCCCCGCGAAATTCGATATTCAGTGTGCATGTTACCTGAAAGATCAAGAGATGATGCTTCTGAGTTAAGTCATTGGATAAAGGGCGTATTGGAGGCTTACTTGTCTAGGATGAGTCCCTTTCAAGTGCTTTACGGCACGTCGAACCGAGCCTGGATGGCATGGCCGTAACACCTTGTTTCCCTGGTTTCAATAGAGCCCATGCCGTTAAAATTCACCTTATGTACGGGACAAAGATATGGCCGATTGTTTGCACTGTCCGAAAAAATGGGTACAAGAAACCAGTTTTCTCTGGTCAATTTTGGAGGAAGTTTTCTCTAGAATTAAAGGTCGAGTGACCTAAACAAAAGAAATTCAAAAGTTTAATGATTAAATTAAAAAGTATAATCGAGCAAAAATATGCAAGTTGTTCCTATTTAATGCATTAACTGTGTAGATCAGTGAATTTAGCAATAGTAACAGCTTCATGTGAAACTTAACATCTTTCTTAGCTTAGCCTAGAGGTGGCAATCGGGTTATTTGGTTCGGGTTTGGTTCGAGTCATTTTGGTTTGGGTTGCTTTTAGTTCAGGTTTGGTTCGGGTTGGATAGGGTTTGAATCAAATTTAGCTCGGGTCTATAGTATTTTAGGTAGGGTCGGGTATCAGGTCGAATCAATATCGGATCGGTTATTTTTGGTTCGGGCCAATATCGGATCGGTTGACTTTTCATTCGGGTTAAATCGGGTTGGTTGAATTTTTTGGTTCGGGTCAATATCAGATCGGTCGAATTTTGGGTTGGGTCAATATCGAATCGATTGATTTTTTGGGTCGGGTCAATATTAGATCAATTGATTTTTCAGGTTGGGTTAATATTCGATCGGTTAAATTTTCGGGTCGGGTCAATCTTTAGATGTTCGGGGCAATTCAAGTTGATTTGGGCATTTGTCCAAAGTGTATATATAATTATTGATATATTTTTGTAAAAAAATATGTTTTTTGTCGATCTTATCATGTAGACTCAATTTCAACTCTAAATTGTTCAATGTTTCGAATTCAACCAACATTAAGAGATGTCAATTTGATCCAATTGAACCTATAAGACATGTTAGAATTTATAACTTGAATTTTGTAATGTGACCATTATCGAGTTTTAACTAGCTATTTTCTAATTTTTAAATAAAATTTTATATGAATTCTATGACCAAATTAATTTAACAGAATTAGATTTGGACTATGTAAAAATTATTTAATAAAAAATTAATTTTATCATATTTATTTATTTGTTAAACATTTAATTGGGTATTTAAATTTTTTACTTGGTTATTTAATTAATATCATAAACCAAATCAAATAAATATATATATAATTTGGCGTGAACTTCATATATATATATATATATATTATTTTATTATAAATATATATGATATACTTTGTCTTTAAATTAGTATATTTTTGTTTAAACTGGAATGATACTTCTAAATTCTAATTAATTAAAATAATTTAAATAAAAGACCAAATCAAATAAACAATTATATATATATGAAAAAGTTGGAAGTTAGATTTCAACTTTTTGCTCCAACATATATATATATATATATATATATATTATTTTATTAAAAATATATATGATGTACTTTAACTTTAAATTGATATATTTTTGTTTTTAGTTGGAATAGTACTCCTAATTAGTTCAAATGTCTTCTTATCTCTCTCTATAAAAATATATGTTTGGTTTTATTGTTTTACATCCTGAAAAATTCTCATAAATCCTGAGGCATATACTAGAGTAGAGAGAAAATTGTTGGAATTATTTAGTATTTCCAATAAGATAATTTCTTGCAAAAAATCATTGTGGTTATTTAGAATTTTCAATAAGATCTTTTGGTTTGAATCGTAAATCTAAAAGAAGTTCAGGTCGTGCAGAACAATTCGAAGACTTGCGTCAAGGCATCAAATTCTTAAATACACAAGTATTAGACAATTGATTATATTTATAGTATTGCATATCGTGTTCGATTTTTTTAAAAAAAATTAAAAGATTTCTCAATTTCTTTTTAAATTTTTTAAACCAAGACTAACATTGTTTATTTTAGAGAAAAATACAAATAAATTAAATTGCATTCTTGAATATTTAAAAATATTTGTTAGAGTTACTTCATGACAATTTGATAATCTATTGTTTTTTAACTTGTGTTAAATTTCTTGTGTTATCTTAAGTCCTCCTAATTAGATCTATTTATCATTCGGTTAATGTTCTTTGTTTTGACAGTCATGGAATCAAATGCTAATGCATGCGAGGATCAAGTTGATACTAGCAACGTTTTAGTACCGGAATCACAATCTGTTTAGAAGAGACAAAGTAAGGTTTGGAAACATTTTTTCCTGTATTGACTCGACACAAACTAAGGATGGAAAAGATAGCACTTTGTAAGTTTTGCAAAATTGTTTCGTTCATATGTAACTCACATTATAGAACCTCTAATATGCAAAACATATTGAAAAATGTAAACACCATATTGCACATAAGGATAGTTTGGGAGCTGATGGAGAAGAACTAGAAAATCATGTTTATGACCAAAAGGTCTACAAAGAGTTGATAGCTAAGGCAATTACAAAGCATGGATATGCTTTTTCTTGGGTTAAACATGAAGTAACGGGAAAATTCATGCATATTTGAACAGTCGAGCTAAAAGTATATATAGAAACACCGCAAAAGCTGATTGTTTGAAATTGCATAGAAATTTTAAAAATGGCATAAAATAAACTCTTTATAATGTACCTGATTGTATTTCTTTGACATGTGACATGTGGACTTCTTGTCAAACTGAGGGATATTTGTGTTTGACTTCTCATTATGTAGATGCTAATTGGAAGTTAAATAATAGAGTTTTGAACTTTTGTCACATTGATACACCACACATCGGACATACCATGTATAGTGTTGTGCTAGATTTGCTTCAGGAATGGGGTATTGACTATAAGATTTTTTTCATCACATTGGATAATACTTCTAGTAACGATAAAAAAGCAAGACAATTTAAAGGAAACTTTTAATGCTCGAAGGGCTTTATTATGTAAAGGGGCTTACTTACATATTCAGTGTGCTACACATATGTTGAATCAAATTGTTAAAGATGGACTTAAGGTCATTGAACATATTGTTGTCAAGATCAGAGAATGCGTGAAGTACATTAAATGGTTAGAATCAAGAAAAAATATTTTTTGACATAGTGTGAAGTTAGCTAAGGTAGAAGAAACTAAAGTGTTGTGGCTTGACGTTCTTACAATATGGAACTCTACATATATGATGCTTGATAGGGATATTCTATACCATGAAGCTTTTAAGAAAATGGTTGTTTTAGATTTTTCTTTTCATCATTGTCCAAACACCGAATAGTGGAAAAATGCTTGAGAAAATTTGAGATATTTTAGAACCATTTTTTGATATAACTGAATTATTTTCAGGAAGTGATTATCCTACTACAAATTTATACTTTGAGAATGTTTGGAAAATTTTATGCTTTTGAAAGAGTTGACGAAAAGCAATGATGTGATTTTAAAAATAATGGCAATTGAAATGAAGAAAAAGTTTGATAAGTATTGGTTCAACTCGAGTGAGGGTGACTATGGCACATTATTGGCCTTTGCAGTAATTCTTGATCCTCGTTTTTAGTTATCTTTTCTCAAATATTGTTACAAAAAATTATTTGAGGATGAAACATAAGCTGTTATGAAGATTCGTGATGTCAAAGCTAAGTTAGGAAAGTTTCTTAAAGATTATGATCCAGAAACGCATGCCTTACATGAAACATCATTAGAATCAAGCTCAAACTCTAATACCGAGAGCTCATCTGAAAACTAGAAGCGCAAATTCGATCTTTTTGCAGTAAGTTTAATATTTTTAAATATTTTATTATTTCCATATTTTTTAGTTTCTATTTGTTTATTTACCCGTTTATTTTCTATTCCATTTTTTTATATTTTTTCTAGGACTATGACAAGGAAGAGACCATGCTTTTGGATCAAAGGCACATTTGGTTGTTTACTTAGAAGATCCTAAAATGGATAGGAAAACAGAACTTGACATCCTTAATTTTTGGAAATAGAATGAACAGCGATATGAAAGGCTTTCTTATCTTGCTAGAGATATTTTGACTGTGCCCCTCACCACTGTTGCTTCAGAATCAACTTTTAGCATTGGAGGTCGAATTTTGAATAAGTAGAAAAGTTCTTATATCCCTGAAAATATGGAGGCTTTGATAACAACTCGTAGTTGGTTGTTCGGTTATGAATGTAAGTTATTTTATTACCTTTTAATTTTGTTTTTAATTTCCTATATGAAATCTTGTTTATTACACAATCTTCTTGCACTATTAGTCTATTGCATTTTCTTACTTTAACTTAAAAAATACATTTGCTTAATTTTTGATAATACATTTACTTAATTTCTTATTTTACTAGCAAAAAAAAAATCTTGTTATTGTTTATGTAGCTACGGAATATGACGAGTTTCTTGGCTCTAATGTGGATTGGACTGCAACAAAATCCAACAATTGATGCATACATTATTTATGTTTATTTTGAGATTACTTTATTGATTTTTTAAGTTTTATTTGAAAAAACTTAATATAATTGGGTTTGATATGTAAGGGTAGTCTTTATTGATTTTTTTAACTAGGTTTGTAGTAAATATTACTAATATTTAGTTTGTTAATCATAACGTTTAACACCTTATGGAGTACACGTTTTTGGCCAAAGAAAAAACACCTTATGTTCACGAGATTGTTGTCTGGTTATGTTTGGATTCCATTATAGTTTAAGGTGGTTTTTCCGATATCTGCCCACACAAGTGATTTTAATCTTATTTGGATTATTTGCCTTAGTTTCTGATTAGTTTGTATTAGCTTACATCTTTTAAGTTGCGATTATGGTTAGATTCTGGATGGGCAATTGGAATAAAAGAGAGTTTAGTTTTTTTGTATAGTTTACATCCATTTTATGGTCTATGGTTGGAATTCTTGGTTTTCCGTATTAATAATGTCGTCTCTAAGGTTCGAATTTAGATTATCTCTTTGAAAGTACAATGTACCTTATCAATACACTCAATCCTTATTTTTTTTTGAAAGAAAGCGGGCCTCGTTAGAACCCACTCTAAACCTAGATAGGGATAAAAGAGTACCTAATTTATTGATCCTTGAAAAGTACACAGTTGAGAGTACACAAAAGAAACGAATTAGATCTCGCTCGACAAGGTAGAATATTCTACATCGAAGGCATTTACCACGACTTTACACAGTAATACAAGAACTCACTCAGCTTCCCAAATAAAATCGACGTCCCTGCATACTCCCTGCCTAGCAAGGATATGGGCTGCATCATTTGCTTCCCTGTAAGTGAAGTAAATTTCCTTTTGATGACTAGAGAAGAAAATCTTGCATTGCTCCACGATGTCAGCAAAAGGATGTGGGATTCGATTGGACTGGCGGATCCAATTAACTGCCAATCGACTATCTGTTTCCATGATTAAAGAGCACGAATCCTTGCACCTCGAAGCATCAAACAGTTGACAAGCTTTGAAAATAGCTTTCAATTCTGCCCCGGTCCGATAACTTTCGATCTTTGTTGATGAAATAAAAATAATATTTTTTAATTTATTTTTTGAAACATTTCTAATTTATTTTTTAATAATAAATTTTAACGTTATTTTTGTTAAAAATAGACATAATAGTGTAATATCACTTTTGAAAGATAATTCTTTATTTGAGACTTGTATTTCATGTTAATTTGTGTTCGTAAAAAACAAAATTTATTTTCTTTTAAAGTAAACTATAATCTATCGTCTAAGAGATATAAATTAAAGTTAACCACATTAATACACTTTTTGGGTAGTAACTAGTGAGTAACTTTATTTTATAATCCTTAATATCAAATACTATCGAATCCGACATGAAAATAGTCTTTTAAAGGAGAAAATATATAAAGAAGAATAAAACATACATATTTACTATTTATCATATTACTAAAATTATCCGTTCGCTTCGACTCAATTATCGGGTCAAAATTGAGTTGATATTTGGTTCAGATCAGATTTAGAAAAATTAAATTTCAGTTTTTTTTGTTTGGATTGATTTTCGGTTCGGGTTGGCTTTCGGTCCGAGTTGTATTCGTTTTGGATTGCTTTTGGTTTGGGTTATTTTTTGTTCCAATTTCTTTCGGTTTCGGTTACTTTCTGTTCGGGTTGATCTTCGGTTCAACTAAAAATCGGGTTTGGTTTGATTCGGTTCTATTTAGCTCGGGTTCGGATCAAATTTAAACTATTATGTTCGAGTCTAAATCGGATCTCGAATCGGATAAATCATTTCGGGTTTCAAGTTTCGGGTCATGTTTTTCAGGTTTAGCTCAGCCAGTAGAGCGCGTGGCTTCATGTGGTCGTAGGTTCGATTCCCACAAACGGTGAGATTGTACTTTCCTTTTACTAAGTACGAAATAATAGAGTTTCATAACTTCCCACGTAGTTTATTAAATAGAACTCTGCTCAATCGTTGAAAGCCGAAAATACAATCTAAGGGATCATTTATAATTATTTTTGTAGGGAAAATGAAAATTCTAAAGAATACATATTAAAGAGAGTTTTTCTAAAATAGAAATTATGAACTTCTCCACTCCAAACACCAAAGTATTGTGTCTGAAATTGAATTAAAATAGATTTGTTTAAATTTACTGGGTTTAGATTCAAACATTCAAGTGAGTATTTTTTTGGATAATTGAATTTTATTATCCAATAACAGATAAATTGCCATAAGAAACAGTCCCGAGTTATTACAAAACTGGGGACTGTTTCTTAAAAAAAAAACACTAAGTTCTATACAAAACTTCTATACAAGTTTACCCCAGTTATTACATATTTGCAAATTAATGGAATCGGACCTAACAATATTTCCCCCTAAGCTTAACTTGTATTACCTCTCGAATTGACCGACACTGGAGTCCCCATCTCTATGGGAATTTCTAAACTGTAAACAATTTCTCTGTAAATAAATGCCCTCTAAGCAAGTCTCAAATAGCACCAACGAGAGACTTACCCTTAAAATACTTGGCAACCCATTCAACCTCTTGTTCCCATCCAACCCATTACCACACATGTTACAACAGCCGTCAATGAAAAAACAACAAACAAAGACCCGATCCTTTGTAGGCAATCTATCAAGGATGGAGATCTAAGTAATCAAACATTCAAGTAAGTTTGATATTGTATTTTTTTTTAATTTTTTAAGATATTATATTGTTTTTTTGGACAAGAACATAAACTAAATTTTATTAGAACTGAAAAGGATTACAAACAAGATGCACCCCGAACTACTAGTGAAATTAACAACTCGAATCAAATCTCCAACCTTATCTTGGTCCGAGCTGAAATCCCCGCCATCTAATCAACATGAAATCAAGACATATTGCTTTACTTGTCATTCTTAATCTTTCCATGTTCAGATTTGAAAGTAAATACTACAATGCCGATGAATCAAAGAGTGTTTGAAAATATGTGTTCGAGAGAAAAGTTTTAGGATTTTTTGTACAAGTTTGCCAAAAAAATTAAACAATATTAAAGAATTAACGGTCGAGTGACCTAAATGAAAGAAGTTCAAAAGTTTAATGATTAAATTAAAAAATATATATCGAGCTATAAACATGCAAGTAGTCCCTATTTAATGCATTAACTGTGTAAAACAATGAACTTAGTTATATTATTAGGTCGTATCATAAGAATATAAATCAAAGTCATATTTTTCAAATATTTACAGTTCTCTCAAAGTTTGGCATATACATGAGCAAGCACATTTGGCCGGTTAGCCAAGCTGTTCATCTTTGTTCATTCGTATTTCCTTAAGTCATAGGTTCGAGACTCACTAGGAACACTCCCCTTCATTCCCATAGAGTCCTCCATTCCCCTCCCCTCTAGGTAGGATTAGGATTAAATTTAATATTTATCAAAAAATATTTGGTATATACATTTAAAAACTGGAAAATGATCAAATCATGACACTAGTTGCCATAGATTCGGTTGAACCTCTTGAAAGGTTGCATTCGATAGGTATTTGCTTTGGAAAATTAAAGTCCACGTAGATTCATGATTTTTCAATAAACGCCAGCTCGACTTTGCTGACATGGGCAAATTGTTTAATGTAGCCTGTTGAAAACCTTGACGATAAATTAAGTTTAATTTTCTTATTGCTAAGTTCCACGTGATTAACCATCGCTAGGGTTCATTGGAATGGAATAGACTAACAATAAATTAACTATTTTGTGGGCATTGAATAGAAAAGTATTAAGTTCTGATTAGTTGAGAATATAATAAACATGTAATAATATCACAGTTATGGACAGTTGAGTAGACCTAGCAAATTTGACATGAGACTCGAAATTGACCCGAACACGATGATCCAGATTTGATTCGAAACCCAAAATAAATCAAACGAACTCAAATTAAGTAATTAATTTTCAACCGAACCGAAAGCAACCCAAACCGAAGGTAACCTGAAATAAAAAATATTAAAAGAAATAAAGAAAGATGGGATGTGAATTTCGCACAACTCACAAAAAAGTCAAATATATTAGCTTTATAAAGCCATATATGGGTGTAAAAAGTTGACCCGACCTGAAAACCTAACTGAAACCAACCGATTTCCTATTGGCCCGAATCGAAATGACCCGATCCAACATGATATCCGAATTAAAACTGAACCAGACTCGAATGTAGTCAGATCTGAAATGATTCGAGCTGAATCACCATTGACCCGAATTAAAACTGAACCAGACTTGAATGCAGTCAGACCCGAAATGATCCGAGCTGAATCAAACTGAACGACATGTTTGCCATATCTAATTGGGAGGGATAAGAATCTATTAAGCCTTTAAATCTAAAAATTTGGAAGGACAAATGTCTTATTTGACTAAGATTTAAACTAAAAGAACCTAAAACTCTATTATACCAAAAATTTTAAGAGGGACAATAACCCCTCTCAACCAATACATGACTTCGTCTCTGATCACAGTATTCAAATACAATTAATAATATTTAAATATAATACATAAAATAAAATGAATAGTATACAATTTATGTGTTTCTCCATTCCCGTTCAACATGTTAATCACAATTAATTAAAAGAAAACGAATTATCGAAAATAAAGAAAAGAAAAGAAAAGAAATGTAAGGCAGGAAAGTCAAGGAGATGGAGTTAAGTTTAGAACTAGTCAGTGGGCACGCATAAATGTCACGGGATCATTACCTTTTTTTTAAAAGATATGTCTGATAAGATGTGCAGTACCACCGTATTTATATCCCAAGACCTCTCTTTTTCTTTCCAATGTAGGATTAATGACCTCGCATCTTTTCAGGTGTGACATTCTCCTCCACTCAACCTCGTGACGCCCTCGTCACGAGTTTCCGCTCTCGTGATGGGCCATCTTGTCATAGTTGTCCACTCTGCTTACCCAACTCATGGGCGCTCGGCGTGAAATCGGGCAGACAAAGAGCCGCTCTAATACCACTTGCCACGGGGCCATTACCCTCTTCCCAAAAGACATGTCTGATAGGATGTGCAGCGCCACCGTATTTATATTCCAAGACCTCCCTTTTTTTTCCAATGTGGAATTAATGACCCCGCCTCTTCTCAGGCGTGACATAAAGCATCATCAATGGAGCTAAATAAATACTGTATAATTTACAGAGGTTTGGTGTACTAATACCTTGTTGATTACTAGAAGAACCATTAATTAACTTGATTTGGCTTATTTTAGGTTATTCGAATTCGAGCAGTTTGTGTATTGTTAAGGGGTTAGAATTAATAAACAGATAATATCTTTTAATCACACTAAAAATTAAAAAAAAATCTGATTGGGTAGAGAAATAATATTAGGTGAGCATGGACGTAATCATAATTCACCCATGAGGAAGACAAATTTAACTTAACTTTATAATAAGTAAAAAATAATTAAACTAATTTAAAATTTAAATATTTAATTTTTTAAACAATGACGTGGTCAGTTTCCTTTTACTTTTGTATTTCCCTTTTTTTTTGAGATAATTTGTTTTTGGTTTGGTCGGATCTTTTACGATGAAAAACCTTTTTAAAGCTCATTTCAATCATGCCAACTAAGAAAAATACTTTGATAGTTTACACAAATTTTTTAATTTTAAGATTTAAGGTTTAGGAGTTTAGTGTGTATGAAGTAGAATTTAATGTTTATAATTGAAATTTAAAGTTTAGGGTTTAAGCTGTTAAGGTTAAGGATTTAGATTTTAAATTTTATAATTTTGTTAGTATCTACGAACACTCACCGTCATATGTCAAAATCAGACGATCCTCCAATTGTTAGTACTTGCGAACTGCCACTATGCGAGCACCCAATAACAACCCTATGCGAACGTACTGGAGAACCATATCCGAGCGAATAGTCCCCGCGAACTATAACTATATGAACACCCAAATCAACATACCACCTACGAACGTACTAGCAGGACAAGACCGTATGAACAACCAACTATGATCCTTTGCGAATTCTATATGCGAATATTACCTCGAACCACATGATGATGCACATTATCTACGCTGACACCGAAATTACAGTAACTTAACTCATTAAGACATTTGTCTCCTTTGATTAACACCTGTTACACCCTTTCTAATCTTTTATAAGGAACCATTCACCTCTAATGTCAAGAGAGGCTTCCCCACTAACAATCCACCTCCACCCTCTCCACCATCTTTATATCTCTACCATCCCAATGGCTATGAACTACTATTTAAGAGTGTTGCATGCCCATGTCATCAACAATTGGTACGGTGAGCGTGGACCGAACCGGCGACTCAACGACCTTCTGGTGTTAGTGGTTCAATTTTTGGTTGAATTTTTGGATCGTTGATTTAGGGTTTGGTCAACGATGAGAGAAAGAGATATGGGAGGTGGTCATGGAGGCAGCACCGCCTACAGAGGGGTTAAGACTGTTCGTTTGGAGGCACTAGGGTTGCAACAAGTTGATCCAAATGATGTAAGGAAGGATCAGAATCAGCGACCTGAACATGCAGTTTAAGCAAATGGGTTCTGCAGAAGTTGGAGTTATGATTGAGACCTCTTCTGAACTCCATTTTCCTGGATTCCATATGGATAGTTTGATTCAAGAGAAGGGTGAGTTTTGGGCATTTGATCAAATGGTAGCGATTTGAAAGTGATCGGGTACAACGAATTTGCAGCAATTAGAGTTTTTGGAAGAGCTTGACTTAGGCGAAATAACCATAACAGAACCACCATCCTTTATTTTTCAGTTTAAAAATCTTAAAGTTCCGTCTTTCAATGGGCACGAGGGACTGGCATCTATAAGCCACTTCCCAAGCTTGAACATCTTCGAGTCTCAAATCGCAGGGAACTTAAATTGTGGCCTGAACTTCTAGAAAGTATACAAGGTGTGTGGACAAATGGTTGTGCTTCTCTGGAAACAGTTGCACATGCGTCAAAAATATGCAATTCCATAAATGGTTGTGCTGAGAACATTAATGCAGAGAGATTTACTAAAGGCCCAATTCCAAGTTACTTCGAGAACATCTCATTTCTTGAAGCTCTTGATTTTAGTTTCACCTCAAGTTGTAGAGAAGCATTTTCTTTCAATCTTTATCAATGTCACAAGTTGTAGAATATAGATGTAAAACTCCAACCTCCATCAAGTTCAGAGACGCAGCAAGCTCTAATACAGAACAAGCTTCTAGAATCAGAGCTAAGCCCCTAATTTTCCTCAAAAAATCTCACTCCGAATCGGAGTCCGAGTCCGAAAAGCTCTTAAGGTTCGATTCTCATCTTCTTTCTCTATTTTCCCTTTTCTGGGTTCCTTATATTGTTCCGCTTAAAATCATGAATTTTTCTAACACTTGATTGTTAGACGTGCAGTTTGGAGTGTAGAAGTTATCAACTAATATTAGTTATTAACTGCCATTGTCATCCGATCCTCTCAAGGATTTGATGCTCAATTATTTCTGTTTTGATTTTCTCTGTTCGAACAAATTAATGAGATGGATGTAGATAAGGTTGGATGGAAAAGATATTTTCATAAGGGGAGTGGATAAGTCGCCCAGCTTTGTAACATTGATTGCATTCTAACATGCTGTCGGTATGTTTTTCTTCTCCTTTTCCCCTTCAAGAATCTGCTTTGCTTTAATAAAAAGTGGATTGGGAAATGAATTAACCGGGTATAGATCTACTATGAAGTGAAGGGTTATCTTTCATTACAGTGTAAAATTGAACCATTGTTAATGAATACAAAGATGCCCACATGTCAATTATACTCCAGTTTAATTAGACCAAGTGCATGAAATGTCTAGAGCTCTGCTTTATGAGATATATTATGTTTTTGGGTTATTGTATCACTGTTGATTACTGTCTGTTTAGGAATAAGACTTTTAGTTATAGTTAAAATTTGAGCTTGAAGTTCAGCAGCAAAATTCATTCTGAAACAAACATTCAAGTTAGACAAACAATTTGAGGAGTCAAAGCAAGGCATTTTCTCTATCGGCGTGTCGAGAAAGATAAGTATTCGTATTCATTTAATTCGAATTTGGATGTTTTACTTGTTTTGAAATGAACTAAAGTGCAGTTTTGAAATGAATTAAAGTGCAGTTTCGAATGCTAATGCAGTATGCAGTTTTGTATGCTAATGCAGTATGCAGTTTGTATGGTATTGTGCTATAAAAACAGATTAGGAGAATGATCCATGTTGGTGGCATTGCTTGGTAAAACAGTTTGCTATGTTAATGTTCATATGATTGAGTCTATGAAAAGATGATTTGTGGGATGAAAAAGGTGTTTAGGATAAGAGCCTTAATTTAAGGATTGGTTTAAATAAAAAAGGGATAGAATTGAGATTGCTTTGAATGTGGACTCTAAAGATGAAATCTGTTTAACTAATATTTATGAATGAAACATCTAGTTAATACTAAAATTTAATGAATGACTACGTGTGTCTGCTTTTTGAATCTGGAAATGTTAGAATGCATTCTAATGCTTTGTTTATATTTTGATTGGGATACATTTGATCAAAAAACTCATTGGTGAAGCAAGATCTTGGATTGGAAAATCAGTTAAGTGCAAGTAGAAATTGTGGTTTAGTACATATAGTTGAAAACACTGGATAATGAACCTTGCCCATATCAGATTGTAGTCGAACTTATATATAGCACCGGCCATATTCCAAACGATATGTTTAATTGTCTTCCGAATTTGAAAGAGCTATATTTGAAGACATTGCTTCCTCAAAGAAGAGCTACAAGTTGCTGGTCCATTCGGCAATTTCTGTTGGATCCTTGCTTTACTACCAAACCAGTAAGATGATGGATTTCAATCCAACAAAGGCAATCGTTATTCCACTTTGACTTTTAGGCAGCCACATTTTTAGTGCCTGGATGTGTGCTTCCAATATCAGTATATGCTTTCTTGCCGTTAGTTAGTGGTAACGGTGTGTTGAGTATATGTTTTCTATGTTTTGCTATATATATATATATGAACTTTGAAGTATCATGTTCTGTTAGAAATGTCCAAACGTGTACACCATACATGTGTCGAACATGGATCTTTTGGGGGAAAATGAAGAGTTCGGATAACATGGATACGAGATATAAATGCTGGTAATCCCATTTTAACGATATAGTTTGTTTTCATCTGTTTGATTCCTTTTAACTGTTTTCTCCCTGCAATTGAATACTTTGGATACTAGGATATTTTACCCTTCGTAATCCCCTCATTTTACAATATCTAAGGCATTTTACATGTATTGAGTTGTTTCCAAACTGATTCCTTCATTAAATGTTCGAACCACTTATCCTTTGATTAGCAAGTGCTGAAACTTGCACATATTTCAAGTCGAAGCAAAAAAATGCATAGAAAACAAGATTGACGTTCTTGTTTGTTTTGTCGGTTGTTTTTACTAAGAATGATTGGCAATATAGCTCTCATCTAGTCTCTAGTTTCAATGGCTTAGCTCCCCTTTTCTAAAATCTCTTTTTTTGAATCACTAATCGTTGACAAATTGGTGACTGTAAGAATCAGTTTGAAATAGAAAATTGTGTATAATTGTGTGACTGAAAATGAAACTAAAATATCTTACACCAATTGATGCATTAAAGCATATTGATACTCTGTCTTACTATGTTAGGGTCTCATTCTATATGTGGTTTACTACTGCTTAAACATTAGGATAAACCTCCATCTTTGTGTTCTTCATAATTCCACTATTACCTTACAAGGAAAACCAATGAGTTGATGCTTTTGGGGTTTATATAAATGATTGTTGACAGTGTCTCAGAGTACAATTTCCAAAATTTGCATATCAAGGGATATACACAAACACATGCTTCATTGTAAGGTTGAGCTCCATGATGATGATGATGACGACGAAGCAGGAATGGTTAGAAAGGGGATGCATTTGAAGGTTTGGGTTCCTTTCTCGTATTTAAAATTTCATATTTTCTTTTTATGAACGATAATACTATTGCTTTTGTTACAAGGCCTTGAGAAGGTACGGTAGATAACAAGCTTAATTCACTTAGTTTTCTTCTAAAGATTGAAGGCATGAATACATTGATTCATTGCCAAATTTATATATATGGAGGCTAAATGCATGCATGTATTGAGCGTGGGGGGACATTCTCCACAGTTTCTACAATAGCAATCAATTGATTCCTACAGGCTATAAGTGGGGGCTATCCTTTTCTTCTTTGTCTATTTAAGTTCTTTGATTATTGAACTGCATGATGCTATTTATAATTCTTTTATATCAAAAAATCAAGGACATATTTCTGGTTATTGTGAAAGCTTCATGGAGATATGAACCGAAAGCAATTGTTTGACATGCACTCTTGGGAAATTGATAGCGCAAACTTTTCTATATTTCCATTATGCAAAATTGGCATAGTTAAAGTTTTCAGGTTCGTTGGGGGCATTGCCTTGCCAAGAGGACGAATGAGTTGATGCTCTTGGGATAAGGTTCTAAATCAATACCAAATTACCTTCAAATTAATTTGGTTCCTTTGCACATTTGTTTTAGGGTAAAACTTTAATGTTTCCCTGCTTGTTCTTGAGAAAGAACTCTCTACGCTTTTGTGTTTGATGGCTTTGCTTGCGGTTCATGTAATTAGAGAATTCTAATAAATAAAAAAAGAAAGAGATCTAATTTAAAGGATCTTTTTCCTAAAATTCTGGTTTGGTCCATCTTTTTATTACTTATATTTATATCATATTTACCTTCAGTTAATATTATCTTTATATTGATATTGTTTTTGTTTATTCAATTTCAATATTATGAGTCTTAATTAGAATAGGAACTCGTATGGTATCAACAATTTAGGGTTTATGATTTTAAAAAAGCTATTTTTTTTCTATAGAATGATTCCTGTTTGAGCCGATTTCATTGAATTCAATGATTAACCAAAAGAAAATTTTATTTTAAGAAATAATAAATAAATTGCATGAACTTAGCTCAATCGAATATTGATATTGATTTTTTTTATGCAATGATTTGGTCTAATAAGTTTGTCCATTTAGATTGTATCATGTGAGATAATGATAAATAAAAGAAGAGACAAATGTAAAAAAAAAACGATATTAAAAAAATGACTAGGAAAAAATAAAAAAGGGGTAGAATTAGATATATGAAATCTAATGGCTATAAGACAACTCTTCTCTATCCTTTGAGGAATAATTTTAGAATCCAATTGAATTTAAGATACGAAAGACTGGTTTAAGTTATGTAAGAAACACATGTACATGGAATATTAGATATTGACTAGTTGTGGGTTCAATGTGAAAATTGTTATGGATTAAATTATAAGAAATTGCTTAAGTCAAAAATGAATATTAGTGAACAATGTGGATATCATTTGAAAATGAATAGTTTAGATAAAATTGAACTTTCGATTGATCCAGGTACTTGGGGTCTTATAGATGAAGATATGATCTCTCTAGATCCTATTGAATTTCAGTCTGAAGAAGAGATTTATAAAGATCGTATCGACTTTTATCAAAGAAAGACAGAATTAACTGAGGCTATTCAAACAACACGGGTCAACTAAACGGTATTCCTATAGTGATCGGGGTTATAGATTTTCAGTTTATGGGGGTAGTATGGGTGTAACACTTTAAAAATTTCCCAATTCGGAGAAACCCTAAAAGTTGAAATCCCTAATTTTAAAAATCTAGAATTTTGGAATTTGCAATTCTGAAACCCTAATTTAAACTGGGGCTAATTCTATAATAAATTATTCTTAGAGACCAAATTGTTAAAAAGCAGAACCTTGATGACAAATCTTTAAAGAGGATTAATTTGGGACCTATCTCTTGTGATTTACCCAAAATATTAGGGTATTTGAGCCCTTTTCTTTTCAACCATAGCGGCCGTTTTCATATTTCCCTTTATTTCTGTAGCCGCAACCCATTTTCTTTTCACCCTCTCTCGAAATAACGTTTTCCCTCACCCCCTTTGCCGACCAAACTCCGACAAGGCCATTGCCATTGTTTGTGACACACTCTGCCGCCTCTTTTGTGATCAGCACTGCACCTCGAGCGAACCCCAACCTCCAGTTATCTTTCACCGACCACCGCTGTGAGATATCGAAGAAAGTACCGTTCGGCTTTCCCCTTATTCTCCTCCATCGTTTCTTGCACCGTCACTTCTCTTTCTTGTATCGTCTGTTGTCTGTACTAAATCGAAGGAAAACTAATTATTTTCCCTGCTTCGTCCGTTCCTTATACCACCGTTTGCCGCTTCCTCCTCCTCCGTTCGTTAGTTTTGGGTAAGCTCTCATCTAGTATGATTTATTTCAGATTGTTGGTTGTGAGTATTATTTTATAATGATGAGTGCTGACCGTTGGCCGTGTTGTTATGCTATTTTTCTCGTTGTCATCTCCGACGAGTCTGGCCGCCATCGTTAGTATATTCGTGCCGTCGCCGTTCATTCATCGGCCACCACCGTTATTGTCAAACTGGCCGCCGCCGTCAAGGGTGTTCAAACCCTAGAACCATATCTGATGTGTTGAGTTAAGAATGTTGGGTTGGAGTGCGTGGGTTGTGTGTGCATATGTGGAATTGGGTGAGCCCAATCGTCAGGCTTGTAGTAAGGATTGACCAGAAGTTCAACAAATGGTTGTGTGTGTTATGGTTAGGCCAAGCTGTGAGTACAAACCCGTGAGAAAACAAGTTGCTTGACCCAACTCATGAACTGATTCTGACCCTTGAGCTTGAACCGAATCAGTCTTTGAATCAAACCGGATGACCCATATCGGATTAGAGAACCCAAATCAAACCAGACCTTGTGACTCGAAGTAGTTTGAGAACCATACCTGCAGAATCGGTTTTGACCTAGGATAGTTGACCCGACCCGACTGTTGACCGAATCCAACCCATTAATAGGATGACGTCAACGTTGACCGGAGTTTGACCAGAGTTGACCTTTGATTAGTTGACAAGTTGATTAGTTTGACCAAAGTGGACCAGTTTTGACCAAAGTGGACTAGTTTGACCAAATTTGGCCTTTGACCAGTTGAATAGTTTGACCAAAATTGACTTTGACTTTTAACCCGAAGTTGATTTTTTTAGAAAACCTTCATCTTAACCTTATTTGACTTCTTGAGTCCAAATTCGCTGGTCGTTTTGTCTAATTTGAACCTGAAAGCTCCGTTTTGCTAATTACATTAATTTGTACCTTAGTAATTTAAGAAGAATTGAGTATCAGATTAACCCGAGTTATTCTATTGTTTAGGTATCGTTTATGAGGCTAATGAGTTATCACCTCATTTTGTTCATATTGATTTTGCACGTTCTTCGAGACTATAACACTCTAGTTTTGGGCCTAGTAGGATTTGAGGTTTATTAGACAGTTCAGTGAACCGGGTTAGAGATTCGAGTCGGATTCGGGATCGTATATTTTTTGGTGAGATAAAAATATAAAAAATATTTAAAAATCGTCTTTTAATATATATTGATTTTTGGTGAAATCAATTTTTGAAAAGGGAATTTGGAAATATGACATTTTGGATAGTGACTAAAATGCAATTTTTAAAAACTATTTTAAAGTGACTAAAATTAAAAGGGTCAAATCCTTGGAATCTTTAAAAGGTTAATCTACTAAGTGTTTGCTGGTGGTTTCTCCCTTCAATTAAATTATTTTAAACATGTGTTTTAAAAGGTTGTTAATAAGAATTAAATATCTAAAGTTAGTTATTAGTTTTTAAAAGAAATTTACATAATTTTCCCTTAAACTTTTTCTCTCAACTTCTTTTCTTCCAAACACTCAGAATTTCATCAAAATACAGAGGTGAGGGACCATTTTCACTAAGATTATTGATTTTAATTTAATTCTTTAACTTTGTTTTGCAAAATCTCATTGAAATCTTATGTTTTTTTAGCTTTAAACAAGCCATTTGAGGGAGAAATTACATAACAGGGGTAAGGTCTGTGATCTCCTCTGTTAAATGGTTCTTTATTGATATTCCTAAGTATTTGATAATTGATTTATAAGTTGTAACGTGATTTTAATATTTTATCAATATTTAATTGAGTTATTTTGGAAATATTGATTAAACATGGTGATTTTCGAAGTGGATCTGATTTCCAGTATTTGAGATTGATTGAATATATGTTTTGGATGTGTTTTGATGTTGATAAGTTGTTTTTATTATCAATAAAATCCCGAAACTCTTGCGTCTCTAATTATTTAGGTTGTTAGTTTGAGTTGTTATGGAGATAATTGAGTTTAATCCTTGCTGGAGGTAAAATGATGTTACGAAAGGGTTTTTGAATGTTATTAGATGTTGGTTGATGGGTTGAATTGTTGTTTTACGGCTGGGTTAAGTTTCAGAAACGTTTAATGATGATTTAGGTATGTTTCAGATGGTTTTGAGTGGGGAACTTGGGAGTTGCGGGAGATTGCTGTCAGGCAATGGTTTGAATGCATCTTAATGCATTTGTCCTCTGGTTTTTATGTCTTTAAAATAGGGGATAGTCAAGGCGACGAAGATTGACGTTGTTTGGTTGCTTGCTGGGAGCTTGTTTTGCGTTGGCAAGGAAGGCGAGATGTATCGGTGAGTGGAAACTGATTTTAAATGCTTTACAAAGGTTTGTAAATGTTGTTGGGAGTTTAGGGTAAGCGTGAGACACTTACCTAAGCTTGGAAGTAAGTTTCCCTTATTTTGCTATTGAATATCGACTTAGATATGAGCATGTTGTTTGCATGTTTTGGTGATAAACATGGTATGATTTACTTACTGGTAATGCATGATTTTGATTACATATGCAGGGGTTCGAAAGTATATTAAATGCTATTGAGCATTGGTTTTCATTCTGGTTGAGAATGGTGTTATTGTGTTGGCAATGAGATTTGCATATGTGGTGTTTTATGAAATGCATTGTAAAACAGTAAGTAAATGGTTTGTAAATGATAAATTGGCTATGTGACAAGGTGAGAAAACAATCGGATATAGTTGGCATGCCATAGGATTAAAAGTGCATTATAAAATATGAACATAAACGATCGTGGCCATGGGTCCTTGAGGTATAGCGGTTTAACAAGGTCACTCGGGCTGTTGGGTACCTCATTTAGGACTTGCGGTATAAGTAGGCAACCCAAATTGATGGTGATCTTGCGGTTTAACTAGGCAAGGTCGGTACACTTGCGGTCTAACTAGGCAAGGGTGGAGTCTCGTGGTTTAACTAGGCGAGGGTGTCAAATCTTACGGTTTAACTAGGCAAGGTTTGGGATATCATGCGGTCTAACTAGGCATGGTATGAGAGATCCGTGTATCCGATATGTGTGTAGGATAGAGGTAGTCTATCCGGGTCACTATAAATGCCAATATGTGTGAAAGTTCATGTGTTTGAACCTTGTTCATAATGCTTTAGGATTTAAGTATGGTTTGGTTAAAGTGGTTTGGGATTTAAGCATGGATTGCAAATGATGTTATATAAAGGTTATTATGTTTTGATTCGGCTGGAATCATGGAAAAATGCTTAGGTTGTAAGCATGTTTTGGGAAAAACAAGCATGCGATTTTTAAATAGTTTTTAATGCATTATTGTTTATGAGCGTCCTCACTAAGCATGTGTGCTTACGCTCTCTTTTTCCTGATGATGCCGAGCATTAAAGTTCGGGCAGCAAAGGCAAGGTTTACAAGGATCAAAGAGATAAACTACTTTTGAGTATGAACTCGGTTTACGTTTCTGGTTAATAAGGCAATGTGTTCGCATGGTTTTTGGAAGATGTAAATCTGTTGCTTTACGGTTCTTTAGAATGATTCTATGCTGGTTTTTGTGGATTGTTTCATGTCGTTCAGTTTGATGTTATTGCTTGCCTATAGTTGAGGTTGAATGGATGTTTAGGTATGCATCTAGAGTTTCCTTGTGGATTGCCATGTTGTGTTGGTTTGACCAAGTTTAGTATGCTATGTTGAGTGTTTTGGCATGTTGCTTATGTTGTGAATGACTTAAATGTGCATCTTGGTGTCTCTAATATGGTTGGTAAAGTGGGTTAGGAAGCATGCCTTTAGAACATCATGGGATGTATGAATACAAAAAGTGGCTGCTAAACTATGATGTTTTGGTTGCTGCAGCACCCTAGCAGTGATATTCTTAAGTTTATGGTACATTGGTATGAGTTAGACTTGATTTAAGTATATTGAATCAAACTTTCGAGATCAATCAGGTCCAGGCGTACCGGTACGTGTGTTCACGTATCGATACGGGAAGTTATTTTAGGCTTGTGGTTTTGGTACACGGGCTAGGCGTTCCGATATGGGTATGCTTTTTAAGAGTAACGTACCGATACTCGGGTTGGCGTATCGGTACGGAAAGGCTAAGTTTGCTATGGGGTTCTGGTGTACGGGTTGGAGGATCGGTACGAGCCTTTGGTTTTGGTAAGGCCTATCGGTACGCAGGTCGTACAGGTACGAGAGTTAGTTACTGGAATTTTTGGGTTTGAAATGGAAAAGGCGTACCGGTACTCAAGTGAATGTACCGATACCTGAAGCAGTTAAGTTAGTTAATGGCTTATGTGAAGTTCTGATTCCTTTCGTTTTAGTCCCTAAATCTTGTTTTGCCAGTTATTTGTGCATGGATGATCGATTGAGGTTGATCTTTGACACATAGTTATGAAATGTACTTAGTTAAAGGTTGGTAACTTAAAAATTGGAAAAGTCCTGTTATTTTGCTGAAATTACATTTTGGTCCCTAATTCTTGTTTGTGGCAAATTGGATATCGATGCAATGCCCGATTGAGATGAATGCTCACCTGTGAATAGTATGATCATGTAGGAAAGCATTAATGCATCTAGACAAGGTAAAAGAAAAAATGGATATGTTTTAGGTTTAATATTCCTGGTTTACTTCGGTAAACCTAATGTAACATGCTTGGTTCGGTTTTACGACTAGGCCGGGTCGAGGGGGTTACATTTGTTGATATCAGAGCCTGGTTTGCAAAAAGTTAGGATGTCGTTGTTTGACTAATTGATGTTGTATGAACTGCACGGTGATTGTGTATATGCACAGTGATTGTTTAATGTTATGTTGGGGTATGTTTTGGGAACACATTGCCTATTATCGAGGATTGTAAATGCATTTTAAAGTTAACTTGGATCCTTAGCCTGACGCTAGCCTAAATCTAATATGTTTTGATGCTTTTGTTAGCATGGCTCGACGTGAGACACGATCTATGACTAATACTGCCGGGGTTGGGCAGAATAATGAGACAAAAGAGAATCTCCCTCATGTTTTACCTCCTCATCCTCTAGTGGTTCTTCCAGTTGATGTTGGGGCAGGTGAAGCACCCTAGGTTCACCAAGTGCTTGTATATGGTGATTTGACTCCGTTAGTTCAGGCAATAATGAGAGCTTTTTAGGCAGCGATGGCAGAAGTGTAGGCACAAGCGTCGACACCTGCTATGGTGGCAAATCAAGGTTTACCCTTAGAGCGTTTGAGGAGTTTAGGAATTTTAAGGTTTGAGCCTTGAGACAGTCGAAGGTTGGATGGAAAAGACGGTTCGCATCATGAATCAGATGAGATGTAACGAGGAGCGCAAGTTGGGTTGCACTGTATCTCTACTGTATGTGGATGCATATCATTGGTGGGTGACCACAATTGCTGGAATTCCTGAGGCGGACATTACTTGGGAGTTCTTTCGAAGAGCTTTCAAGAAGAAGTATCTTGGTACCCAGTACTTGGATATGAAGAAGCGCGTGTTTATGTCACTATCTCAAGGGGCATGTCTGTTGCTGAATACGAGGTAAAGTTTGTTCAGCCGAGTTAGTATGCTCTGGAGTTGGTTCCTGATGACCAATAGAGATATGATAGGTTCTGTTACGGTCTTGTTAAGGATATCAAGACGTATCTCCTGGCTGCATATTACATAGATTTTGATGTGTTGGTCAATCGAGCCAAGGATATTGAGCAGTCCTTGGGTGCACCAGTTCAGGCTGCAGGTGTGAACTTGGGTAAAAGAATGACAGACTCTAGCTATTTTTGGGAGACAGAATAAGAGGTTCAGGGACAAGAGACACAAGCCAGATCACAGGCGTGGTGGTAGAGTTGCCAGGGTGCTCAAGGAGCTCGTGTTACACTGGAGTGTGAGCGATGTGGTAGGTACCACGCGGGTATGTGTTGGGGTAATGCTGGAGCTTGTTGGATTTATGGTTAATCTGATCACTTGAAGCATGATTGTCCTCGGACTGCGAGGGATGCATTAGCTCAGGTTGTTGCACCTGCTAGGGGCCGAGGCCGTGGTAGGGGTAATTTTCAGAGGTGCGATGATGGTCAGAGAGGTGTGGCTCACGCTTCAGCGGTGAGACCTGAAGGTGGTAGACCGGCTCGGGTCTTTGCTTACTGTGAGGGTTGTAATGACATGGATATGATCACAAGTACTTTTACTTTGCAATCCTTGTCATTGTTATCTTTGATTAATTCAGGGTCTACACATTCATATATCTTGAGTGAACATGCATCTATGCTGCATATTCCTCTTGAGATCTTAGATATTGACATGTTAGTCACAAGTTCCTTTGGGGAAACAATTACAACAAGAAGGTGGTACTGGCGTTGTCCTTTGGTGGTGCAAGGTCATGAGTTTGCCGCGGATCTGATGGAATTGCCATTCCATTGTTTTGATATCATTTTGGGTATGGATTGGTTGAATGAGCACAAAGTAGCTGTGGATTGTGAATCCAAGAGAATTTTCTTGAGGTTGGCCGACGACTAAGAAGTTATGGTGGTTGGCGAGAATGTTAAGTTTCTGTCCAATGTGGTTTCAGCTGTTAGAGCGGAGAAAATGGTGTTTGATGACTGCCAAGCTTATTTGGCTATTGTTATGAATCCGGAAGCCAAGAGTGTTCGAGTGCAGGGCATTCAGGCCGTTTGCGATTTTTCTGAGGTTTTTCTTGAGGAGTTGTCGTTTACCTCCGGATAGGGAGGTGGAGTTTCGTATTGAGACATATGAGGGTACATCACTGGTGTCCATTGCTCCTTATAGGATGACACCAAAAGAATTGAAGGAGTTGAAGTTACAACTTCAAGATTTGTTAGACCATGGGTTCATTCGACCAAGTATTTCTCCGTGGGGTGCACCTATTCTCTTCGTGAAAAAGAAGGATTATGATGCATATGTGCATTGATTATCGTCAGTTGAATAAGTTGACGGTAAAGAACATGTACTTGTTACCGCAAATTGATGACTTGATCGATTAGTTTCGTAGAGCAGCGGTGTTTTCTAAGATAGATTTAAGATCAGGGTATTACCATTTGAAGGTTAAGGATGTGGATGTGCATAAAATAGCGTACGAGATATGGGCATTATGATTTTTTGGTCATGCCTTTCGATTTGACAAATGCCCCGGCTGCGTTTATGGACATGATGAATAGAATGTTCCATGAGTATCGTGATCAGTTCGTGGTGGTGTTCATAGATGATATTCTCGGGTACCCCCGTACCGAGGAAGATCATGTTCGGCATTTGCAAATAGTGTTGGAAGTGTTGAAGGATAATCAGTTATACGCTAAGTTGAGCAAGTGCGAGTTTTGGCTTAAGAAAGTGACAGTCTTTAGTCATGTGGTTTCCGTGAAGGGTATTCGCATTGACCCACAGAAGACTGAGGCTATTCTCAATTGGAAGCCACCTAAGTCTGTATCGAAGGTGCGTAGTTTTCTTGCTTTAGCTGGTTATTATCGTCGTTTCGTTGAGGGGTTTTCGAGTATTGCAGCATCATTGACCAAGTTGCAGAAAAATGTTCCTTATGTGTGGACGGAGAAGCAGCAGCACAATTTTGAGAAGTTGAAGTTCTAACACATGCTCATGTGTTGATTCAACCTGAATCTGGAAAGGAGTTTGTGGTTTATAGTGATGCGTCGTATGTTGGCTTGGGTTCTGTGCTGATGCAGGGTAGGAAGGTTGTGGCCTTTGCATTGAGGCAGTTGAAAGTTCATGAGCGCAACTATCCAACGCATGATTTGGAGCTTGCGGTCGTGGTATTTGCTTTGAAAATTTGGCGACATTACCTCTATTGTGAGAAGTGTGTAATCTTTACGGGCCACAAGAGCTTGAAGTATTTGATGTCCCATAAAGATTTGAATCTTAGGCAATGTAGATGGTTGGAGTTGCTTAAGGATTACGACTTGACAATTGAGTATCATCTTGGAAAAGCCAATGTAGTGGCAGATGAGTTAAGTCATAAGGTGGTGGGTTGAGCTTCGAGCTATGTTTGCGAGGTTGAGTGTGACACAGGAGGCAGTTTACTGGTTGAATTGCAAGTCAAGCCTGCATTGTCACAGTTGATTAAAGCTAAGCAACCGTACGATGATTCGTTGATTGAGCATGTTAAGGACATAGCGGATGGTAATCCGATAGAATTTCATTTTGATGATGATTGAGTTTTGTGTTTCAAGGGTCAGATAGTGGTGCCGAATGATCCAGAGTTGAGGCACACTATCTTGACGGAGGCACACTCTATTCCTGGTAGTGTTAAAATATATCGTGAGTTAAATGAGGCATACTACTGGGTTGGGTTGAAAAAGGATGTGGCTGAGCTTGTTTCCAAGTGCATGGTATGTCAGCTGGTCAAGGCTGAACATCAATTTCCATTAGGGTTGTTTTAATCGCTGAAAATTCTATAGTGGAAATGTGAGGGAATCACAATGGATTTTGTAACAGGTTTGCCGTTAACACCGACTAAGAAGGATTCTGTTTGGGTGGTTGTTGACCGGTTCACAAAGTGTGCACAGTTCTTGTAGTGCATACAACTTACACCTTAGACAAGTTGGCAGATTTGTATATAGCTGAGATTGTGTGCTTGCATGGTGTACCTAAATCCATCGTTTCTGATAAGGATTCGAGGTTTACGGCAAGGTTTTGGAGGAGTTTGCACCAGGCCTTGGTTCGAGGTTGAGTTTTAGCATTGCGTATCATCCTCAGTCGGATGGGCAGTATGATCGGGTTATCCAGGTTTTGGAAGATATGTTGAGATGTATTATCGAGTTCCAAGGAACCTGGGAGAAGCACTTGCCTTTAGTTGAGTTTGCTGACAACAACAGTTATCAGACAAATATACAGATGGCACCTTATGAAGCGTTATATGGCCAGAGATGTCGTACGCCCTTATGTTGGGCTGAGGTGGGGGAAAAGTATGTTACCCTACCAGATGTGTTGAAAGACACAGAAGAGAAGGTTAGGCTTGTATGCGACCAGTTGAAAGCGGCTGCGCATCGGCAGAAATCTTACGAGGATTTGAAGTGTAAGGAGGTTAAATATGTGGTGGGCGATCGCGTATTCTTGAAAGTGTCACCATGGAAAAAGGTGATGAGATTTGGACGTAAGGGTAAACTTAGTCCGAGGTTTATTGGACCATACGAAGTTATTGAGCGTGTGGGTCCTGTGGCATACCGGTTGAGGTTGCCTCCTGAGTTGGAGAAAATTCATAATGTGTTCTATTTTTCGATGTTGAGGAAATATCAATCAGATCCATCGCATGTTATGCCGGTGGAGGATGTGAAGTTCAGGCCAAATCTATCTTATAATGAGGAACCCGTAGAGATCCTTGACACCAGCATGAAAGTCCTACGTGGTAAGATGATAGAGCTCGTAACGGTCTTGTGGAGACACCGATGTGTTGAGGAAGCTATTTGGGAAAGCAAGACGGATATGAAGGAGCAATTTCTGCATCTGTTTCCTCTAGGTAATTTTGAGGATGAAATTTCTTAAGTGGGTGAGAGTTGTAAAACCCCGGTTTTGGGCCTAGTAGGATTTGAGGTTTATTAGATGGTTCGGTAGATCGGGTTAGAGATTCGAGTCAGATTTGAGATAGTATATTTTTTGGTGAGATAAAAATATGAAAAAATAGTTAAAAATCATCTTTTAATATATATTGATTTTTGGTGAAATCAATTTTGGAAAAGAGAATTTGGAAAAGTGACATTTTGGTGAGCGACCAAAATGCAAATTTTGAAAACTATTTTAAAGTGACTAAAATCAAAAGGGTCAAATCCTTAGAATCCTTAAGGATCCAATCTTCCAAGTGTTTGCTGGCGGTTTCTCCCTTCAATTAAATCATTTTAAACATGCGTTTTAAAAGGTTGTTAATAAGGATCAAATATCTAAAGTTAGTTATTAGCTTTTAAAAGAAATTCACATAACTTTTGCCTAAACCTTTTCTCTCAACGTCTTTTCTTCCAAGCACTCATAATTTCATCAAAATATAGAGGTGAGAGACCCTTTTCACTCAGATTATTGATTTTAATTTGATTCTTTAACTTTATTTTCCAAAATCTCATTGAAATCATATGTTTTCTTAGCTTTAAACAAGCAAATTGAGGGAGAAATCACATAATAGGGATAAAGTCCGTGATCTCTTCTGTTAAATGGTACTTTATTGATATTCACAAGTATTTGATCCTTGATTTATAAGTTGTAATATGATTTTAATGTTTGATCAAAGTTTAATTGAGTTATTTTGGAAATATTGATGAAACATGGTGATTTTCGAAGTGGATCTGATTTCCAGTATTTGAGATTGATTGAATATATGTTCTGAATGTGTTTTGATGTTGATAAGTTGTTTTTATTATCAATAGAATCCCGAAACTCTCACGTCCCTAATTATTTAGGTTGTTAGTTTGAGTTTTATGGAGATAATTGAGTTTAATCCTTGCTGGAGGTAAAATGATGTTACGAAAGGGTTTTTGAATGTTATTAGAAGTTGGTTGATGGGTTGAATTGTTGTTTTACGGCTGGGTTAAGTTTCGGAAACGTTTAATGATGATTTAGGTATGTTTCGGATAGTTTTGAGTGGGGAACTTGGGAGTTGCGGGAGATTGCTATTAGGCAATGGTTTGAATGCATCTTAATGCATTTATCCTCTGGTTTTTATGTCTTTAAAATAGGGGATAGTCAAGGCGACGAAGATTGACGTTGTTTGGTTTCTTGCCTGGAGCTTAGTTTACATTAGCAAGGAAGACGAGGCATATCAGTGAGTGAAAACTGGTTTTTAATGCTTTACAAAGGTTTGTAAAGGTTGTTGGCAGTTTAGGGTAAGCGTGAGACACTTACCTAAGCTCGGAAGTAAGTTTCCCTTATTTTGCTCTTGAATATCGGCTTAGATATGAGCATGTTGTTTGCATGTTTTGGTGATAAAAATGGTATGATTTACTTACTGGTAATGCATGATTTTGATTACATATGCAGGGGTTTGAAAGTATATTAAATGCTATTGAGCATTGGTTTTCATTCCGGTTGGGAATGGTGTTATTGCGTTGGCAATGCGATTTGCATATGTGGTGTTTTATGAAATGCATTGTAAAACAGTAAGTAAATGGTTTGTAAATGATATATTGGCTATATGACAAGGTGAGAAAACAATCAGATATAGTTTGCATGTCATAGGATTAAAAGTGCACTATAAAATATGAACAAAATTGATCGTGGCCATGGGTCCTTGAGGTATGGCAGTTTAACAAGGCCACTTGGACTGTTGGGGACCTCATTTGGGACTTGTGGTATAACTAGGCAACCCAAATTGACGGTGATCTTGCGATTTAACTAGGCAAGGTCGGTACACTTGCGGTTTAACTAGGCAAGGGTGGAATCTCGCAATTTAGCTAAGCGAGGGTGTCAAACCTTACAGTTTAACTAGGCAAGGTTTGAGATATCATGCGGTCTAACTAGTCATGTTATGAGAGATCTGTGTATCTGATATGTGTGTAGGATAGAGGTAGTCTATCTGGGTCACTATAAATGCCAATATATGTGTGAAAGCTTATGTGTTTGAACCTTGTTCATAATGCGTTGGGATTTAAGCATGGTTTGGTTAAAGTGCTTTGGGATTTAAGCATGGATTGCAAATGATGTTATATAAAGGTTATTATGTTTTGATTCGGTTGGAATCATGAAAAAATGCTTACGTTGTAAGCATGTTTTGGGAAAAGTTGCCATGTGATTTTTAAATGGCTTTTAATGCATCATTGTTTATGAGCGTCTTCACTAAGCATGTGTGCTTACGCTATCTTTTTCCTGATGATGCAGAGCATTAAAGTTCGGGCAACAAAGGCAAGGTTTACAAGGATCCAAGAGATAAACTACTTTTGAGTATGAACTTGGTTTACGTTTCTGGTTAATAAGGCAATATGCTCGCCATGATTTTTTGGAGTTGCAAATCCACTGCTTTACGGTTCTTTAGAATGATTCTATGCTGGTTTTTGAGGATTGTTTCATGTCGTTCAGTTTGATGTTATTGCTTGCCTATAGTTGAGGTTGAATGGATGTTTAGGTATGTATCTAGATTTTCCTTGTAGATTGTCATGTTGTGTTGGTTTGACCAAGTTTAGTATGCTATGTTGAGTGTGTTGGCATGTTGCTTATTCTGTGAATGGCTTAAATGTGCATCTTGGTGTATCTAGTATGGTTGGTAAAATGGGTTAGAAAGCATGCCTTTAGAACATCATGGGATGTATGAATACAAAAAATGGCTGCTAAACTATGATGTTTTGGTTGCTGTAGCACCCTAGCAGTGATATTCTTAAGTTTGTGGTACATTAATTTTGAGACCAATCAGGTCCAAGTGTATCGGTACGCATGTTCACGTATCAGTACGGGAAGCCATTTCAGGCTTGTGGTTCCGGTACGCGGGCTAGGCGTTTCAATACGAGTATACTTTTTAAGAGTAGCATACTCATACTCGGGTTTTTGTATCGGTACAAAAGGCTAAGTTTGGTATGGGGTTTCGGTACATGGGTTTGAGGATCGGTACGGGTCTTTGGTTTTGGTAAGGCGTATCGGTACGTAGGGTCGTACCGGTACGAGAGTTAGCTACTGGAATTTTTGGGTTTAAAACGGTAAAGGCGTACCGATACTCAAGTGAGTGTACCGATACCCGTAGCGGTTAAGTTAGTTAATAGCTTATATAAGTCATATCATGTGTCATGGGTTCGGAATTGTGTTCAAAAAAAGTGAGGGAAGCCTTCACTCTGGCGAGGGAAACCTCCACTCTGTATGATATCGGATAGTTAGGTATTGAGTCATGCATCGGACATCATAACATTACGATTTAGATTTATCGAATTTATTAAGCATTCATAAAAACCTTTATCAGAAAATAAAAATATTGTTTTGTCTTTGTGTTGCTTGCACTTTAGAGACACACTAAGCTTTTTAGCTTACGCCTTTCTAGTTCTCTCTTTCAGATATACTCAAACTCTTTAGGCGACTCGGTACTTGGAGCTTATCGTACTTTTACTTAGATAAATTATTATCAGTACGAATTTCATTTCAGACTTTCAAATTATTAATATTTTAAACATTTATGTAATCAGACTTTGGACATTATATTTTGGGATTATGTTTTTGCATGCATTTTTGAATTTTAATTAGATGTTTTATCAAATATTCAGAATATGTTTTAATGTTGAGTTTCATAATTGAGATATTTTATGACTATTATTATTATGTAATAATTACTTTGTTTTACAAATAAGTAAACCTAAAATGTATTACTTGAAGGAAAAGTTTTCAAACTTGACTCATAAGATTTACCCTAATAAATTAGGTTAAATTTAAGGGGTTACATTTAGTGGTATTAGTGCCCGGTTCAGTCCTCGGACTATGAGGCTCGCAAAAGTTATTTTCAAAATATTTTGGCTTCTGCATGCATCTAAAATATTTTGGGATAAATGGGATTTTTTTTAAAAAATATACTACGATACTATGTGGTTTTGACTTTACCGTTTTCAATGTGTTTTAAAAATCTGAGACTCCAATACCGAATCTGACTCTAGGCTCTTATCTTTTGTAGATAATCTACTATGCCACCGTGTAGGGGTTCTAGCTTTGTGAGTGGTCGAGGCCTGGGTCATACCGCTGTTTTTGAGATGGACCACTTATCTTCTTCTGATGAGATGGAAAATCAGAATGAGATATCAGATAATGAGGTCGAGCGATTGGGAGGACATCAAAGTAATAACTCTCTCGCTGTTGAGGTCTTGGAGATAGCTCAGTTGGATAGTGCCACGGTTAATCGTGAGTTGCTGCGTTACCTCCGTCGGTCGGAGGGTTTAAGGAAACTCATATCCACAGAGTTTATATCCACTGGGATGAGATTGTTTGAGGGTAAAACTGGTACTCATCCAGCTGATGCTGAGTATTGGCTGAAGAAGTTACAAAGGCTATTTGTTGAGATGAGTTACCCTGCAAATCAAATGTTGAGAGGGCTGTATCATTGATAAAGGGCAAAACACAAAATTGGTGGGAGTCAGTGGTAGATACCGTTCTCGCTAGTCAGATTACATGAGAGTATTTCAGACAGGCATTTCAGGATCGATGTGTGGGAGATGAGTTTTAAGATAAGTGCCACGATGATTTTATGAATCTAAAATAGAATGATATGTTGGTGAATGACTTTGAGATAGAGTTTCAGAGACTGGCCAAATATGCTCCTGGTTAGTTACGACCAAGAAAGATATATGTGATTTGTTTTTGAAAGGGCTTCATTTACCGCTTCAAAGAGATGTCGCTACGTATCATGATAAGGTGTTCAGTGAGTTGGTTGGTCGAGCTAAGACTGTTGAGAGAATAATTACATCTATGGAAAAGGAGGAACTTCATAATGCTAGTCAAGCCGGGAAGCAATCGAACCCATCTGCTCAACATAGTTTTGTCAACTTGCCTAGAAAGAGGCCTAGAGATGAGTCTGTTCCTCATAGTTATCGGAATGAGAGACCTACAGTACAAGCAATTCCGTCTGGTAGTTTGGGTAGTTCAAAGGTTCGTCGACCTATTTCTCTATGTGGTTATTGCAATAAAAAGCATAACGGAAAGTGCAGATCGATGAACGGAGCGTGTTTTAGATGTGGTTCTCAGGATCATTACTTAAACAATTATCCACGTTCACTTACTGGTTCATCCGTGTAGAGTCAGGCATATACATTAGTTCATGCATCTCACAGAGGTAGAGGTCAGCTTAGGTCAACTGCTTCTGGTACTGCTAGTAGGGGTAGGCATGCTCAGAGAGGTGGATCAGTTAGATCCGAGGCTAGACGGCCAAGTTCAGTATATTTGACCGAATCTTATGTTGGTTATGATGATATGCGCAACGACTTAGCATGTACTTCTTGATGTGTTCAGTTCTTACTTTTGGTTAAGATGGATTATAAATTTAGGATGGAGAAGAATAAGAATGTATCAGTTAATTTAGGAATCTGTTGATAAGTCTGAAAATTTCGTGGACGAAATTTCTTTAAGGGGGAGAGTTGTAACACCCAAAAAATTTCCCAATTCGAAAAACCTTAGAAGTTGAAATCCCTAATTCTAAAAACCTAGAATTTGGGAATTTGCAATTCTGAAACCCTAATTTAAACCGGGGCTAATTCTATAATAAATTATTTTATTGACCAAATTGTTAAAAATAGAACCTTGATGAAAAATCTTTAAAGACGGTTAATTTGGGACCTATCTTTTGTGATTTACCCAAAATATTAGGGTATTTGAGCCCTTTTCTTTTCAACCATAGCGGCCGTTTTCATATTTCCCTTTAATTCTGTAGCCGCAACCCATTTTCTTTTCACCCTCTCTCGAAATAACATTTTCCCTCACCCCTTTGCCGATCAAACTCCGACAAGGCGCTTGCCATTATTTGTGACACACTCTGCCACCTCCTTTGTGATCAGCACTGCACCTCGAGCGAAACCCAACCTCCAGTTATCTTTCACCGACCACCGTTGTGAGATATCGAAAAAAGTACCGTTCGGCTTTCCCCTTATTCTCCTTCATCGTTTCTTGCACCGTCGCTTCTCCTTGTATCGTTTGTTGTCTGTACTAAATCAAAGGAAAACTAATTATTTTCCCTGCTGTCCGTTCCTTATACCACCGTTTGCCGTTTCCTCCTCCTCTGCTCGTTAGTTTTGGGTAAGCTCTCATCTAGTATGATTTATTTCAGATTGTTGGTTGGTGAGTATTGTTTTATAATGATGAGTGCTGACCGTTGGCCGTGTTGTTATGCTATTTTTTTTCGTTGTCATCTCCGACGAGTCTGGGCCGCCATCGTTAGTATATTCGTGCCGTCGCCGTTCATTCATCGGCCACCACCGTTACTTCAAACTGGCCACTGCCGTCAAGGGTGTTCAAACCCTAGAACCATATCTGATGTGTTGAGTTAAGAGTGTTGGGTTGGAGTGCGTGGGTTGTGTGTGCATATGTGGAATTGGATGAGCCCAATCGTGAGGCTTGTTGTAAGGATTGACCAGAAGTTCAACAAATGGTTGTGTGTTATCGTTAGGCCAAGCAGAGAGCCCAAACCCGTGAGAAAACAAGTTGCTTGACCCAACTCATGAACTGATTCTGACCCTTGAGCTTGAACCAAATCAGTCTGTGAATCAAACTGGATGACCCATATCGGATTAGAGAACCCAAATTGAACCAGACCTTGTGACTCGAAGTAGTTTGAGAACCGAACTGGCATAACTAGTTTTGACCTTGGATAGTTAACCGGACTCAACCCGTTGACCGAATGATGTGAGCAACGTTGAACGAAGATGAGCAGTTTGATCAATTTGACCAGAGTTGATCTTTGACAAGTTGACCAGTTTGACCAAAGTTGATCCAGTTTGATCGGAGTTGACCTTTGATTAGTTGACCAGTTTGACCAATTTTATTAGTTTGACTAGATTTGACCTTTGACCAATTGAACAATTTGACCAAAGTTGACCGGTTGATTTTGAATTTTGATCCAAAGTTAATTTTTTTAGAAAACCTTCATCTTGACCTTACTCGACGTCTTGAGTTCGAATTAGCTTCCCGTTTTATCTAATTCGAACCCGAAAGCTCCGTTTTGCTAATTACAATTAATTTGTACCTTAGTAATTTCAAAAGAATTGAGTATCAAATTAACTTGAGTTATTCTTGTGTTCAGGTATCGTCTCTGAGGCTGACGAGTTACCACTTCATTCTGTTCATATCAATTTTGCACCTTCGAGACCTTTACGTGAGTATGCCTTCGGTTCAATTATTATATTTTTAGTGGTGGCTTAGAGTTAGAAATGGTTATTAATGTAGAGTTATCATCGTAGGTTTTGATTCAACTAGACCTGAGCGTGAGGCGCGTTCTTCTCGGCAGTATGGCTACTACTTGCTAAGGTGTGTCTCTTCCTGTGCCACATATTTGGGTGTTCTTACTGTGTTATAAATGATGTTTTGTACCTTGCTTGACTTATTATCTGATTTTTTTAGAATGCTTTGAAACATCATACATGACATATTATATTGTGTTTTCAAATCAAGCATCGAATATTCAAAAATGAGTTACTGGTAAGAGTTTGGATTTATGATTTTATAAGTCATATCATGTGTCATGGGTTCGAAATTGTGTTCGAAAAAAGTGAGGGAATCCTCCACTCTGGCGAGGGAAACCTCCACTCTGGCGAGGGCAACCTCCACTCTGTATGATATCGGATAGTCGGGTATTGAATCATGTATCGGACATCATAACATTACGATTTGGATTTATCAAATTTATTATGCATTCAGAAAATAAAAAATACTGTTTTGTCTTTGTGTTGCTTGCACTTTAGAGACACACTAAGCTCTTTAGCTTACACCCTTCTAGTTATCTCTTTCAGATATACTCAGACTCTTTAGGCGATTCGGTACTTGGAGCTTCTCGTACTTTTACTCAGATAAATTATTATCAGTATGAATTTTATTTCAGACTTTCAGATTATTACTATTTTGAACATTTATGTAATCAGACTTTGGACATTATATTTTGGGATTATGTTTTCCCATGCATTTTCAAATTTTAATTAGATGTTTTATCAAATAATCAGAATATGTTTTAATGGTTGATTTCATAATTGAGATATTTTATGACTATTATTATTATTATGTAATAATTACTTTGTTTTACAAATAAGTAAACCTAAAATGTGTTACTTGAGGGAAAAGTTTTCAAACTTGATTCCCAAGATTTAACCTAAGAAATTAGGTTAAATTTAGGGGTTACAATGGGATCCGTAGTAGGCGAGAAATTCACCCGTTTGATCGAATATGCTACCAATAATTTTTTACCTCTTATTCTAGTTTGTGCTCCCAGAGGAGCATGCATGCAAGAAGAAAGTTTGAGCTTGATGTAAATGGCTAAAATATCTTCCGCTTTATATAATTATCAATCAAATAAAAAATTATTTTATGTATCAATTCTTATATTTCCTATTACTGGTGGAGTGACCGCGAGTTTTGGTATGTTAGGGGATATCATTATTGTTGAACCCAATGCCTAGGCAATCATGGCAGATAGGGGTTGCCGCAATTGGCTTCCCATTTACTAAGACATCAATGAGGTATTTTATCAAATGTTTTTCTATGTTACATGTCATGATCATGCCTGCAATATTTTAATGCTTGTATTTTAATGTTATTAAGGCTCTATGGCATTTGTTTCCTAGCAACCAACATGATATAAAACATAGTGTTTGCCAAAATTCCTGTTTATGTATGAAGCAAGCAGTATAATCATGGTGCTAAAATATGCACTGGTTTTAACACCATTTTGCAAATCTTAACAAACTAAACTTTATGCTTAAGGCATGCGTTTCTTGACCAAGGTTTCTGGCAGTATAAATTTGGATTCCTATTACATAGGCATTTGCTAGGCTTGTGTAGATGCTCTTGCGGCCTTGTATCCATTATATCCAGTATGCCACCAATAATCTTCTCTATTAATTGCAGGTGCTATGCAAACTTACTTATTTCTGTTTGTTCTAAATCCTATTTTAGTGAACAGGAACAGTCCCAAGAGTAGCAATAACTATGGCAGATCAGTATTCAGCAGTGTCACTTGGTTTCTAAAGACATACAAATGCGATATTGGTACACTTTTTTTTAATTACTTATTTGCAAAAGGTCATAGAAATTATATTAAGTTTCATTCTTTGAGAAATTCATCTTACTGTTATGAACATGCTGGATCCTAATGCTAAGTTTGTCACAATGATCAGTTCTAGCAGAATCTGAATACAGATAATTCGGAATTAGATAGAAGAGAGACGTTTGATATTTGGATATGAAAAACAAAAATAGGGACAAAAGTGAAGAGCATAATTACTCCTTGTGTTTTACCTCAAAAGAAATAGCATAATAAAACACGAATATTGAGATTACTTTAGTGTAAAAACCAAGGCTTACTGGATATATATGAATACCTATTGTAGTCTAGTGCGAATGTTGTGAATTACACTTTGGGCATATTCTATAATAATCTCTGAATTGTGAAGCAATAAAGGTAGTTCCATCTCCTATGTTATATGGTTAGCAGCTGCTGTTTTGTGGATGTACAAGGTTGACAATCAATAAATCAATTACAAATAAAATAAGACGCTAGTGACTTATGTGAAATACACCCTAGATCGAGTGGAAAGATATAGCGCCCGGGTGGAAAGATACAACACTCTCAAGTTGGGTGGAAAGATATAGCACCCTGAATCGAGTGGAAATATATAGCACCCGCAAGTCAGGTGGAAAGATATAACACTTCCAACTCGAATAAAAGCTCGCTAGCCACTTCCACATCAAGTGCGTGTAGTAAAGCGACGTTGCAAATATAACGAAAGCGACACCGCAAGGACAAAGAGACGACTACCAAACTAAACAAACACAAGGAAAAAATAAACCATCTAAATTTTAGTCGCTCCCAAGAGAGCATGCATAATGTCTAAATCAAGTATTCGCTAGCAACCTTTGACTCCCAATTAGCGATATAAAAATCCAGGGGGCAATAATTCTTGCATACATAAACCAGTATGTGTTACCTCTCCAGAAGTACTGTTTTTAATGCCAATCTTACAATGCTTTTGCTTGTTTTTAGGTACATTTAGTTGCATTAGGATGTTAAAATCATGTATTTTCATAATGAGTTTAGAATTTTGTCTATGCCAGTGTGAAGGATTGTTTTGTTGGCAATTTTGTAGGTTTGGCATATGATTTGGCCCAAAAAAGCAACACAGGAAGGAACGCCAGAGAGATTGTCGAGTGCTATTGCCACAGATGGACCAGATAATGCCAAGCACTAGTTGGCAGAGAAGTGAACTTGATGCCATGCCAATAAGCTATTGGACCCCGAAAAAATATAACATGATCAAGCTCCAAAAAGATAGCAATTAGATCAATCTCCGAAAAAATAGCGGATAAGATGGTGCCAAGTCTGGTTGGCAGATTCATGCCAAGCTTGGACGCCAAGGCAGCGTTGGCGGTATGATGTCATCTCTAGCCTGATCAGCTCTCATTCAAATCTGGATAAGAATATTATCCCTTATCCCCTGGGCAGTTGAAATTTGAAATTTGAAGAGCTAATCCTATCCCTTCCTCGCACACCTATTTAAACACCAACCAAGAAAGCATTTGAGATATCAGGGAGGATTTGATAATGAGGAGTTGGTGTGCAACGATTGACAACCGGTTGCACCTTGGAAGGGTGGTCGACCAGCTTGGCCGAGAAGCCTGGATCTTGAAGGGCTGCATCGAGAGACCCCTTCTAGACCATTTTCTCTTTCAAGTTATTTTATTTTGTCTAAAATTATGATGTACATGGGAAACGTTTGTGGTTTTTTGGTTAAGTCCCTCACCATGAACTAATTTCATAGTTGGTGGGGGATGTTTGCGTTAAACGTTATTTTATGTTTTAGTTTTTAATAATAAATCTGCCTTGGTAATGTTTTATCTATTCGGCATACTTTAATGTTTTCTAAATACTACGCCATGCGAGAGCTGGTACTGTTGTCCTATTGCTCCTCAATATCTTAACAGACTTGGGTAGCAACGATTAAGTTGTTGAATACTAAGGAGAGAAGCTTTGAGAGAAGTTGTTCAAGTAGATAAACTTACTTCGAGAGTGAAATCTACCCCTTAGGAGTATAGATTGGATCTTAATCAAATTGGTTTATTTAAAAATAAACACTATAGAGATATAGGGGTTTTTACATGATCAATTTAGGGCAATGACCATTGAGAGAGGCTTTGCTAATTTTGAATCTGCTCGGCACACAATGCAAAAATAGGTTGTTATTAAAGGCTGGCATGACATGAATAGCGTAAAAACCAGGCATTCCCTGCCAACGCTCATCATTCGTTAAAGCACCTTCCTTGCCAACGTCTTTACTTTACTTTTATTTTTTTCTTTTCAATTATTTCCAAACCAATTTTCAAAACAAAACAACTTTTCCTTAAGGCAAATAACAATCATAGCAATTGAATTCCAAGTCAATCTCTGTGGGATCGATATTCAGCTTAACTGCTGTATTACTTGCAGACCGTGTATACTTGCACGCAAAAGACTTATCTTGACACTGTTTTATACTTTTCCAATACATATCTTTTGCCTCTTTTGCCATCATTTCACCTAGAGAGTCTACAAATTTTTGGCGCCGTTGCTGGGGATTGCAACAAAATTGATTTTTTTTTAAATTTTTACTTGTCTTTCTTTTATTTTTATTTTTGTTTTTACCTTTTATTTTTATCGGTGTATGACCAGAAGCCATCCTTTGGTGGACGAGTGGCCATACGATCCAAAAATTGAGAAAACCTTGCGGAGGCTAAAAAGAAGATTTTGAGAGATGCAAAACCAAGGTAATGGAGGGAATGATGTGGTGAAAAATGGAGAAAACCCACTTAACAATGAGATACCACCACCTGCTATCCAATTGTTAATGAGAGACCTATTAGAGAACATTCGACACCAACCATTGACAATTTGATGCCAAGACTTGTTGGCACAGATGTAAACGCTGTCAATTTTGAGCTTAAGCCGGCAATGATTCAAACTGTTTTGAATGTATGTCAGTTTGATGGAGCACTTACTGGAGATCCTAGGCAACATCTTAAACAGTTAATGGAGATTTGCTAGTTATTTCAACAAAATAGAGTACCTGAAGACACCGTGAAGCTGAAGTTATTTACTTTTTCTTTGAGAGACAGAGCAAAGGCTTGGCTTAATTCCTTGCCACCTGGCTTAGTTACTTCATGGGCAGACCTATGCCAGAAGTTCTTGACAAGATTCCAGCCGCCAACACTCATTGCCAAGCTGCGAGGTGAGATCATTACATTCAGGCAGGCGAGGATGAGACCTTATATGATGGATGAGAGAGATTTAAAGACCTGTTGAGGAGGTTTCCTATGTATGGATTCCCGAATTGGACCCAGATACAGACCTTTTACAATGGATTAAATGCACAAACGAGGACTGTTGTTGATGTTTCAGTAGCTGGTTCGTTGCTTGACAAGACGTATACCGAGGCTGTTGACATTCTAGAGAGGATTGCAATCAATGATTTTGAATATCCTGTTGCGAGACTTGGGACCAAAACTAAAACCAATGGGAAATTTTAGGTTGATGAACTAACATCCATTCATGCTGAGATTTCCAACCTTACTAGCATAGTAAGAATGTTGCAAAAGAACAATGAGTCCCAAGAAGTCAAAGCATTAGACCTATTCTATACAATTTATGGATAGAATCATCACGTGGATGAATGCCCTGCCAACCCTGAATCGGTAAACTTTGTTGGCAATGTTAATCATTACTATAATCCTAACTCCAATACTTATAATGCAGGTTGGAGACAACACTTTAACTTAACATGGGGAAATCAAAGAGGTAACCTGTAATACCCCAAAATTTACTAAGTTGATTAAGGGTCATTTAGTACTAAGATAATAGCTTAAAAGCTAACTTAGTGACTAAAATGACAAAAATGCGAAAGTTGGGATTTCTTTAATTATGGGTTTTGGAAAGGAAATTTCTAAGGTTTAAAGGTCTCATGTGATAGATAGTGAATTGAATAGGGTATTATTAAAGTTTGGTTGAATTCGAAGGAAAATTGGAATGAGAATTGAAGTTTAAAAAGGTAGTGACCAAAATGTAAATTTTGAAAATTTTATGGCTAAAGTATAAACTTTAGAAAAAATTGGGGACTAAAGTTGTAATTTCCCAAAATTTAAGGGTTTTTATTTCATAAATAAACAGATCACCTAAGGGTGTGAATCGAATGCGAAATTATTGGTTCGATCTGATACTTTGATTATGGGGAAAATCGTAGTTAAAGTTTAAGTGGAATTTGGATACCCGGACCAAACTGGAAAATTTTGAAATTTTTCCATATGATAGAGAAAGGTTATAAAAGTCATTTCCAAGTGTTGGAAATATTTTTAGTTAGATTCAAGATGAATCCTACAGTTTATTTTTGAGTAAAGAATTATTTATCGGTATATTGGATCGAATGGAAATTTTGGAGACTGATCCAAAAGCTATGGAAAAGTCATAAAATGTTATTTTAAGAATATTTTATTATGGTTGGTTGAATTCTAACTAGATTTAGTTAGATTGTAATGGATTGGCAATTTGGAAACAAACTAGTAAATAAAGACTAGTTGAAGGGCAAATTGGTCATTTGGCCTTGATTAGTGATAAAATCAATCTCAACCATTGGATAAAAAAAGGGCAAAATTGTAATTTCACTATTAATGAATTTAATATTCATTTAATAGATATATGTGTAAAATAATGGTGAAAAGATGAAGATTTTGTTCATCTTTTCCAGCAACAAACGTGAGGGCTAGGGAAATAAAGAGAAAAAATTTTCCAAGCTTGATTCAAGCCCCGAAACTCGGTATTCAGGTAATCTCTTCAACTACAAAGTTTTTCTACTCTTCAAGCCCTACCTTTTGATATTAATAATTCATGGAATCCATGCTTGATTTATGAGAATTTACATAATAAAGAAATTAGGGTTTATGGATCAAATTGAGGCTTTTGAGATTTTATGATTCCATGATTGAATTCAAGTTGAAATTATGCTAGTATGATGTTAAAATCATGATATTGAGTTGAGATTTAGGTTTTACATGTTTTGATTATTATGAATATGATTAGGGTTTATGGATTCAAGTTTAAGTTAGGGTTTTTGATGTTGAAATAATGATCTAGAAGCTTGAATTGTTGTTTGGAAGCAAAACCCTAAGTTAAATTGTGTAGGGACCATTTCAGCAACTTGAAAATTTGAAGGAACAAATATGAATTTTTAGAATTTGGAGTGTATTTATGTTACTAATGATGTTAGAGATAAGAAAATGAAATTAGAATGCTAAATTGATGTTGAATTGAATTAGTGACCATTTTGACAAATTGTCAAAGTTAAGTGACCAAATCGAAATTGAAGTTTTGTATGGGGTTTAAATCTGATTTTTAGTTGTAATGATGGAATTAAGGTAGTAATGTTGAATTGAGGACTAAATTGCAAAGTTAAGAAGCATGAATCCTTATCTTTGCATTTTAGTGACTTTCGATAAATAAGAAAAAATTAGGGAGAATTATTGTGAATAATTATTTGGTGAAGAATGTGATGAGTTGGTGGTTTAAAGCTAGTGATTGGACTAAATTGAAAAGTAGAGAAATAAGGAGAAGTTAGTATAGAAGTTGAAGTTGTTTATGGAAGTTGTGTAGAAAAACTGGTTTATGGTAGTAACTTTGAAAATTCACCATAAATTCTAAAAAAAATGGTTAGAAGGTGAATTTTATACTGATGCAAAGATTTATTCGTCTAGTTTCGTGTCCAATAAACGGAAACTGATTTCGAGTTCTAAGTAAAAAGATATGAATTTTTAAGTGGTGAAAGGTCAGAAAACAGTATAGCAGGCTGTTCCAAAATTCAATACTAGAAATTGACTTTGAAAATTCGCCACAAATTGTACAAGTTGAATTTGGGCTATTAATTTATATGGTTGAAAATCTTATGAATTTAGTTTCTTTCAGAACAAATGGAATCGAATTCCGAGTTGTATATTATTTTATAGAAATATTTCTTTGGAGGTACTGAAAATTGCCAGAAAATGAGAATTGATACACTTTGTATCTAAGGTTGATTAGTAAGCTTGAAAAGGGTTAATGGAAGTTCAAATTGGTAAATAAGGACCATAATGAGTTTTTGAACAATACAAGGAAGAGAAGTTTATATTGGACAATATTTCTAAGATATTGTTAGATTGGGATCTAACAAATATTTTACTTATTTGAATTATGAAGTTAAGTTCGAATCAAGGGGAGTTCTCGGTACGATGAAGGAAAGGATCAAAGAGGACTTAGTGAGGCATACTAATTAGTGGCCCAGGTGAGTGCAATGCATACATAACATTATACATTGATGTTTCATACATCACCGGTAGGACTTGCGATGAGCTTACCTGGTTTATTATTGTCATGACAATTATATCATTGATCATATATTTGACATATTTTAAATATGTCAAAAGTTGAAAATAAATGCATTGATCAGTAGTTATTGATGATGGTATAATACGAATGTTATTTTGGTTATTAAATATTAAATGTTGATATATATATTGATATATGTTGCCATTGATGACTTAAATGATGAAATAAAGCCCAATGTATGATATAGAAGTTTGATGGTATAGTTTGATATTCATAAGGTCATAAACAACTGTATAAATATTTTAAGCACTTAGGTGAAATATTCATAAATACTCATTGAGGGTATACTCATGCAATGTTTGGGTATACGGAAACACTTAGGGTGTTAAGCACTACGATGCAATTTTATTAATACTCAATGAGGGTATACTCAAGCAAGGTTTGGGTATACGAAAGCATTTAGGGTGCTAAGCACTACAGTGCAAATAATATACATACTCAAGAAAGGTTGGGTATGAGGGGATGACTCGTGTACATAGAATCTCTTAATTCGATACCTTGTGCTAAATAAATTGAAAAGAAAAAAGGAAGATAAGCTTGAAAGCTTGCAGATAGAAATGGAAGGAGGTATTGGTAAGCATTGAAAGCTTATAGATGGAAATGACAACGGTATTGGTAAGATCTAATCTTATCACTTTGATATACATATTTATTTATGTTAACGAGCATGTAATGATAAGGTGATCATAAGCATTGTTAATCATTAATATTGATATTATGACAATTGCACTTGAATTCGAATTATTGCCTCACTAAGTAAATACTTAGCATGTAATTGTTTTACACGTAGGAAAGAAGAAATGGTTGGAGTAAGGAGCATATACGAACATCATCAATCAATAACAGGTGCATCAGTATCAGTAAGATATCTTTTGATACTGTTTGATATTTACTAGTTGACATGTATATTAAAAGGGTATGCCTGCTTTGATAGAATTTGTATTTTATTTGGTATCTGGATAAATTTTAAATCAGACAGTTTTACTAATTATATAAAGAAAAATTAAATTGATAAGTTGCTGCCTGAAAATAAACTTGATTTGATGAGGAAAATATTATGTTTAAACTTTACGTGATTAACTAGATTTGTAATTAAAAACTAAATATATTGTAATATTTTTAAAGAAATAAAATTTTACCGAATTACAAATGTAGAAGGTTTTAGAATATTTTGTGATACCTCTAACTCGTATTTAGTGATGGATACGAGAAATGAGTGTTACATTTATTGGTATCAAAGCTACAGGTTTATTTGATTCTCGGCCGAAATGGAAATGGTTTTATGTTAAAAAGAGTATACATGCCACTAGAATATCAATATTACTGATCTGATGTTTTTATGATTCGATTGATGTCTCTCCTTACTAATGTAAATTGGGACGAATTATAAGAAATATTTGAGCCAAGAAAGCGTGATGAACTGGTAAATTGGAAGCTTTAGAAGGAATCAAGAGTAGTAACAATAAGGTTAATGACAACCCTTCTAATAAATCGGAACAGGAAAGGGGCATTAATACAACAAGAAATGACTGTGCCAGATTAAGGAACTGAAAAGTTTAGAAACACCTGAATTGAAAGGAAAAGCAGATTAAGGTCCAGTGATTGTTAATTTATAACTGAATAATCTAAGGATTACACTGGACGGATTCCACTGTTTGGAGACCGAGAATTTGGAAGGAGCTGTCTTGTTGCTTCGAGATTTAAGCTAGATTAGAATACCATCTGAATTCTGAATTTGCTTCATAGCCAGGATTGCACATATCAGTCCGAGTTTATAACATCAAGACTGATAAAGATTGGGATGATTCAAAAATCATAGATGGTACATCTCATCTTTTAAAATAAGCCTGTATTGATGTTGATGGGTCCTATCTTTACATATTCGTATATAAGTACGAAGTTGAGTGGTGAACGAGATATCCTTTTAGAACCCATTTCAAGTAATATAGCGGTTACAAATTTGTTGGGTTGTAATATAAGGGCGAGCTGAACATGTGGAATTGCTCGATAAAAACATAAGAAATAGAGTTCCTTATAAACTTAATGGAATTATCTTTCGAGGAGTTTAAGATGATTGAGGGCATGAATTGGTTACCTTCCTATTAGGTCACGATGAATTGTCGCATAAAGCAATTAGTATTGAAAAAAACGGAAGGTACAAAAAATAGTGGTAGTTGATAAAAGGGTAAATCCCTTCTCTAATGTAATTTCAGTTGTTTTATTAAGGAAATTTTTGTTATAAGGTTGTTAATTTTTCTTAGAAAATGTAGTGGATACTCGGGTTGTTGAAGTTAAATTGAAAAATAACTCGACTGTCCAAAAGTATTCGGATGTATTCACAGATGGGTTACTCAGAATTACCTTTAGATTGAGAGGTGAAATTCAAAATAAAGATGTTACCAGACATTGTGCCTAAATTAATGGCCCTGTATAAAATGGCTTCGACCGAACTTCGAGATTTAAAGGTACAAATTACAAGGAATGTTAGGTCGATGTTTTATAAAGCCAAGTGTGTCATCTTGGGGGTGCACTAGTGTTAATTGTGAAAGAGAAATACTGATTTCCATCAGCTCGAGAAGGTAATAGTAAAGAATAAATATCTTCTTCCAAAGACTGATTATCTTTTGATCAGTTAAAAAAAGATCAAGGAAGAAGAAATTCTAAAGACAGCTTTTCGGACTTGGTATGAATACTATGAGTTCGGGATGATACCTACGACGTTTATAAGCCTAATGAACCAAGTATTCTAATTTTGCTTGGACCAATTTTTGGTAGAGTTCATTGATTATATTTTGTTCTATTCGAAGGAAAAAAGAAGAATAAGATGCCCATTTTTGCATTGTTCTTCAAACCTTTCGAGAAAAGAAGCTATATGCTAATTTGTTAAAGTGTAAATTTGGTTGTCAAAAGCTGTTTTATTAGTTATGTGGATTTGGTAGTGGGAATAAGAGTAGACCCCAAGAAAGTACAAATTATAGTTGAATGGAAACCTCTGAAGAATGTTTTAGAGACTTAGAATTTCTTGATGATTGCCTCCTCATTGGCCAAGCTATTGAGGAAAGAAATGCCATTCAGTGGAACAGATTGTAGCGATGTTTTTCTTCTCGCTAAAAAAGATGGGTTTTGTTTATTTTTGGAAAATATTTTATTCCGCGTAGGATTTAGAAAACCCGCATTTTATTTAAAATTGGAGTCGCCACCGGCCACTTAGGTAGGCCGAACACCATAAAAAACCAGAGATTTAAAATTGAAGGGTTCGGGAGTCGGTTACGGATGGGGAAGGATTAGCATCCCCACACCGCCCAAAATTGGTACTTTAATAATTACCGCTTTATTAATATTAAACTTTCCGGATTAAAGTGACGATTAGATTAAAATTCGGTTATAAGTGCGAGTAAATTTTAAAGACCCCGTTATTCGAGAGTAAACGCCCAACCACTATCACTACGCCTGATACTGGCCCCGTTTACGCTCGAATAAAAGGGCACCGCATTGACAAAATATATGTTCGTTATTCAAACTTAAAAAACATGACAAATATAAATAAATACCTTGCGATAAAAAATATAAATAAATACTAACATAATGAAATACTAACATAACATAAATAAAATACTAATCTAAAACATACATACATAACTATTAATTTAACACATAAATAAAAACATATCTAACATAAATAAAATAATAATCTAAAACATACATACATACATATTAATCTAACTTATAAATAAAAACATATCTAACATAAACAAAATACTAGTCTAAAACATACATAAATATTAATCTAACTTATAAAAATATATCTAACATAAATAAAATACTAGTCTAAAACATACATACATAAATATTAATCTAACTTATAAAAACATATCTAACATAAATAAAATATTAATATAAAACATAAATTTAAAACATATTAATCTAAAACATAGATAAACATACAAATTAAAAACACAATTTTAAATTAACTACTACTTCATTAAAATATAAAAATTACAACATAAATAAAAAAAGAAAGAAAATATACCTAATTAGGTGTTCGAATGACGAACCCCGACTGGACCCCACCGAGATCTACCACGACCTCTCCAAAAATATTAATTAGACCGGGCCCAAAATAGGACTCCGATCGAACCAGTTAGGACCAAGGGGACTACCCCTTGGCCCTGGAGTAGCCGAGAGCACTGCTCTCTTATTTGGCACCCCACCGATCCAAATTCTTGCTTGCAATTTTTCAATTGCAATTTCCATTCAATTTTGCAATTCCTGCCGTCTATTTATAGAGGGGAGAAGGGTGACGTGGAGCCTTGTGCTCCACTCCCCTCCCCCTTTTTTTATTATTAATTTTTTTGTTGCTTTTTTTGCTTTTTTTTATTAATTTTATTATTATTATTATTTATATATATTATTACAATAATACTAAAAATACTAAAAACCCGAACAAAAATGAGTGATTACAGTTGCCCCTCTTTGCTTGTTCTTGTGAAACGAGAACAAAGCAAAGATCAAAAGCACTCATTTTTGTTTTATCCTAACTAAAACTTCTCTCCTTTTGACGCGTGTCTTCTTTCTTCGGTAGATCTTCATTCTCTTCAGCGCATGTCTTCTTTCTTGTTTTGGTTGATCCACCTTGTCACTCTCGGGAAGCAAAGCCTTCAAATGGGGGTTGTTTGTTGGGGAAGCCAAACCGAGTTCTTCTTGCTACATTATTGGTAATAAGCTAATACCTAAAGAGAGTTCGACCCAGCTGCAACACCGACGAAGAGACAGGGTCTACAAAATTCGATCCAGCTGCAACACTGACGAGGAGGCAAGACCGATAGGTGAAAGTTCTGATGTCTGATCCAGCTACAACTCTGACGAAGAGGCAAGACTAGAATTTGGTTGAAAGCTCATTTTTCATTTTTCATTTTTCATTTTTTGATTTTTTTTCTTTTTTCTTTTTTTCTTTGATTTTTTCTTCTTTTTTTTGATTTGTTTTCTAGCTACAACATTAATAAAGAAAACTTGAAAATCAGTAAAGTTGGATCTATCAACGGAGAAACAGAAATATTAACTGGAACCCTACTACACTATCGGCGGATAAGTAGGACAAAGAAAGAATCGGGACCTAGCCACTCCATCAGCGGAGGATCTGGATCGGATAATGATGACTGGAACCGCTACACCATCAGCGGAGAGCAGGATCGAGGACGACGGGAGCTTGGACCCGGTCACTCCATCACGGAGGATCGGATTGGACAATGACGACTGAACCGGCTACACCATCAACGGAGAGCAGGATCAGAGGACGACGGGAGCTTGGACCCGGTCACTCCATCAGCGGAGGACTGGATTGGACAATGACGACCTGGAACCGGCTACATCATCAGCGGAGAGCAGGATCAGAGGACGACGGGAGCTTGGACCCGGTCACTCCATCAGTGGAGGACTAGATTGGACAATTACGACCTGGAACCGGCTACACCATCAGCGGAGAGCAGGATCTGAGGGCGACGAGAGCTTGGACCTAGCAACTCCATCAGGGGAGAGCAAGATTTGATAATGACGACCTAAAACCGGCTACACCATCAGCGGAGAGCAGGATCAGAGGACGACGATAGCTTGTACCTGGCCACTCCATCAGCGGAGGACTGGTTCGGGCGATGAAAGTTGATAAATTCATTTTGATTCATTCATTTTTTCTTCACTTTTACTTTTTTTTTACTTTTTTTTTATTTTTTCGACTTTTCAATTTTTTTAATTCTTTTTTTTTCTTTTTTTTTCTTTTTTTTGATCTTTCTTTTTTCAAAATTTTTTTAATTCTCTTTTTTTGATAATTTTTATTTTTTTCTTGAATTGTACAAGGAAGTAAAACTTGAGAACAAATTAGGTCTTGCTGCACTGTCAGCAGAGAAACAAGACTTGAATACAAATTTGATCTGTTTGGGAAAAGGTTTGGATCTGTTGCATCATCAATGGAGAAACGAAATCTTTAGGATGTCTATATTGTTGCACCATCAGCGGTAAAACAGAATCTGAAAATTTTTGGCCTATGACGAAGGCAAGATCTGGAAAAGTCTACTTCTGTTGCTCTACTGGCGGAGAGGTATGACCTACGATGAAAAAACATTAATCAGTAAATATTCCCAAAATTTTCACTGTTACCTTTTATTGATGTTTCAACATCCTCTTTGTGTTTGGCCTCCTCTATGACTAAGGTTGGCTGTCGCGTTGTTGCCCCCACGGCTGAGGATGTCTGGTCTCTTTTTGAACCTTTTTGTAAGCAAAAATGCATGAATTTTATTCCTAAATGCATGGTGACTTCGGTGTATGCACTTAATCTAAATATATGACGTTTGCAACAATGGTTTAATGCAAGATGAATGCAATCTAAATGCATGAATGTGATATGATTTTTTTTCAAAGGGATGCCCGACTCCTCACTGGTCCCGTCAGGATCTTGGTTTTTTGTATGTGACGGTGCCCCAACCTTAACTTGGGTTCGATCAGTCATCTGGGTGCATGCCCCAACATTTTATTCATCCCTATGCCATCGTCTGAAACTGTTCTTGAATTTGACACTTTGAGTGTGGATTCTGTTGCCCCCTAGGTTGGGTTTATAAATTGTATTGATTCATGGTAGCTTATTATTTTTTGATTGGGTGCAATTTTACAGACTGTGGTCAATGATGCAAGAGTTTGACTCGTCAATGAAGGTTGGACCTTGGCAAAGAATGCCCCCGGACTGGGACCTTGTTAGAGGCACACTATTTGTAAAAGATGTGGGGGTGCTTTTGGACATGCCCCAAGATCAAACTTTTGTAAGAGGCTTTGTAAGGTGCTAGATCGACCATCTTTGTTGTATTTAATGGGGCAACCCGAGGATTAGTTTTATTATTCTGAAAATGAATGCATGCAAAATGTGTCCTAAATCGATGCAATGCAAAATTAAGATTGTGATGATGTTGTGCAATGATGCAGGTGAAATCAATGCGATGAGAATAAAATGAAACGAGTTAGTACCAAATAAAACGATTAAATATAACAAACAAAAATAGAGTAATAAAAATTGTACATAAACAAGAAGTATGGCACCAGAGCCTAAATAGGGTGACCACTAATCGAGCAGAGTTTCACATGGCTCTAAAGGGTTGGCTCCTACGGCTTGCTATATGCAGTTTTGGTGCTAAGAGGTACCCGAATTGTCCTCGCTGTCCTCTACTAAGAGTAGCAAGGCCCCCGGTCATCACCCATTATAGGCTCCTTTCAACCGGGTTCAATTCAGGGGACCCATTCGCTTATACCCATACGAAGGAACGATATCCTTACGAAAGTATAAGGTACTCGAGCCCCGAAGGTACTTGCTAGGCCCATACGGGAGAACGATATCTCCACGAAAGCATTAGCGTTTTCCCCCCACTTAAAAAAACAGGTTTATATGTCATATTTTAAATGCGTTAAAATAAACGCGCAATTATAACCGAATGTTAGTTTAATAGTCACTTTAATCCGGAATTTCTGATATTAATAAAGCGGTAATTATTTGAAAAAAGCTTGACTCTCATTTGTTTTTGAAAAACAAAAAGTCCCCAGCGGAGTCGCCATCTGTAGCGATGTTTTTCTTCTCGCTAAAAAAGATGGGTTTTGTTTATTTTTGGAAAATATTTTATTCCGCGTAGGATTTAGAAAACCCGCATTTTATTTAAAATTGGAGTCGCCACCGGCCACTTAGGTAGGCCGAACACCATAAAAAACCAGAGATTTAAAATTGAAGGGTTCGGGAGTCGGTTACGGATGGGGAAGGATTAGCACCCCCACACCGCCCAAAATTGGTACTTTAATAATTACCGCTTTATTAATATTAAACTTTCCGGATTAAAGTGACGATTAGATTAAAATTCGGTTATAAGTGCGAGTAAATTTTAAAGACCCCGTTATTCGAGAGTAAACGCCCAACCACTATCACTACGCTCGACATCGCCCCGTTTTACTTTCGAATAAAAGGGCACCGCATTGACAAAATATATGTTCGTTATGCAAACTTAAAAAATATGACAAATATAAATAAATACCTTGCGATAAAAAATATAAATAAATACTAACATAATGAAATACTAACATAACATAAATAAAATACTAATCTAAAACATACATACATAACTATTAATTTAACACATAAATAAAAACATATCTAACATAAATAAAATAATAATCTAAAACATACATACATACATATTAATCTAACTTATAAATAAAAACATATCTAACATAAACAAAATACTAGTCTAAAACATACATAAATATTAATCTAACTTATAAAAATATATCTAACATAAATAAAATACTAGTCTAAAACATACATACATAAATATTAATCTAACTTATAAAAACATATCTAACATAAATAAAATATTAATATAAAACATAAATTTAAAACATATTAATCTAAAACATAGATAAACATACAAATTAAAAACACAATTTTAAATTAACTACTACTTCATTAAAATATAAAAATTACAACATAAATAAAAAAGAAAGAAAATATACCTAATTAGGTGTTCGAATGACGAACCCCGACTGGACCCCACCGAGATCTACCACGACCTCTCCAAAAATATTAATTAGACCGGGCCCAAAATAGGACTCCGATCGAACCGGTTAGGACCAAGGGGACTACCCCTTGGCCCTGGAGTAGCCGAGAGCACTGCTCTCTTATTTGGCACCCCACCGATCCAAATTCTTGCTTGCAATTTTTCAATTGCAATTTCCATTCAATTTTGCAATTCCTGCCGTCTATTTATAGAGGGGAGGAGGGTGACGTGGAGCCTTGTGCTCCACTCCCCTCCCCCTTTTTTTATTATTAATTTTTTTTTTGCTTTTTTTTGCTTTTTTTTATTAATTTTATTATTATTATTATTTATATATATTATTACAATAATACTAAAAATACTAAAAACCCGAACAAAAATGAGTGATTACACAGATCAATGCTAAGAAAATTTTGAGACATTAAAGGAGATCTTAATAGAAGCCACAGTACCAGTACAACCAGTATCAGGTAAAGATTATGTCGTGAATAACGATACTTCTCATAACGGTTTGGGATGCGTACTTATGCAAGAAGGAAAAGTAATGCTCTATGCTTGAGACAACTTAAGATATATGAGGGAAATTATTTTACTTAGGATTTGGAGCTAGCAATGGTTGTATTTGCTTTAAAAATATAATATCATTATTTATGCAGTGAACGATGCTATATTTATATAGGTTATAAAAGTTTAAAGTATATGCTTACTAAAGAAGAGTTAAACTTGACGCAAAGAAGTTGAATTGAGTTTTTTTATGAATTATGATATGGTCATTGACTATCATCTAGAAAAAGCTAATGTGATAGCCGACTCTCTCAGTCGAAAGACAATTGTTGTCTTAAGAGCTATGAATGCAAGATTGGCATTAAAAGAAGATGATGTTTTGATTGTCAAGTTAAATATAAAATTTACCATATTGGATTAAATAAGATATGTTTAAAGAAAGGATGAGAAATGTTGTCAAGGTTCAAATAAGTGGAAAAGAGTGAAACTGAAAACTTGGAAGTTAGGTTTGATAGATATTGTATTATCAGGGAAGAATTTCTATCTCAATGATGGGAACTATATGTTGACCCTGAAAGAAAAGATATTTAATATGAAGTTAAGGATAAAGTATTCCTTAAAATTTTCACCATGGAAGAAGGTGTTATGTTTAGACAAAGAGAAAGTTAAGTTCAAAATTTATTGGGCTATAAGAAATTGTGAAATGAGTTAGTCTGATAGTTAAGCTTAATAGTTAGCTTTATCTTTGGAAATGAAGAAGATTCATAATGTATCGATGCTCTGGAAATATTGATTAGACATCTCACTTGTTGTTACTCCGGAGAAAATAGAGATTCAGCCAGATTTAAGCTATGAAAAAGAATTGGTAAAGATCCTAGCACATGAAGTCAAAAAGCTAAGAAAACAATACAACCCGTTTGTCAAAGTTCTTTGACAAAAATCATAAGGTTAAAGAAACGACTTGAGAGAAATAAGAAGAAAATATGAGAAAATAGTTTTTCACCTTTTGGAACCAAGTACGTATTGAAAAATTCGAGGACGAATTTTCTTAAGGGAGAGAGAATTGTAATACCCCAAAATTTACTAATTTGATTAAGGGTCATTTAGTACTAAGATAATAGCTTAAAAGCTAACTTAGTGACTAAAATGACAAAAATGCGAAAGTTGAGATTTCTTTAATTATGGGTTTTGGAAAGGAAATTTCTAAGCTTTAAAGGTCTCGTGTGATAGATAGTGAATTGAATAAGGTATTCTTAAAGTTTGGTTGAATTCCAAGGAAAATTGGAATGGGAATTGAAGTTTAAAAAGGTAGTGACCAAAATGTAAATTTTGAAAATTTTATGGCTAACGTATAAACTTTGGAAAAAATTAGGGACTAAAGTTGTAATTTCCCAAAAGTTAAGGGTTTTTATTTCATAAATAAAAAGATCACCTAAGGGTGTGAATCGAATTCGGAATTATTGGTTCGTCTGATACTTCGATTATGGGGAAAATCGTAGTTAAAGTTTAAGTGGAATTCGGATACCCGGACCGAACTGGAAAATTTTGAAATTTTGCCATATGATAGAGAAAGGTCCTGTGACACCTGCTATTTATACGCCATCTGATACCACCGATGCACCTGTCGCGTTAGAACCTACCAAGAAAGTAGAGGAAGTTGGAATCTCCATCGCCACTTCAAAACCGAGCATAAAAAGAAGGAAATGAATAGCCCTTGATCGTGGGCCATTTGTAAGAAGAAAGACCCGTGTCACACGAGAAGAAGTATCCGAAGGGGAGTCATTTTGTTCCTAAACTCCTTTACATTTCATCACATTGCATTTACATGATCATGCATTTTATTTTCTGTTTTTTGTATATATGTGTTATTTCATGCATTGGGGACAATGCACATCTTGGGTTTGGGGGTGTACATTTGTTCACACTTATGCCATGCATTTTATGTTTAATTTCTGTTGTCATGTCATTTGCCATGCCATCTAGGTCATTTAGAATAGATGCATACCAAACCACTATAAAAAGAATTTTTTTCCTCAATTTAATTTTGAAAAATGTTAACACTTGTTAGGCAAGTTTAATTTGATCTAGGGTGTCTATCTAATGAGGAAAGTTTAATCTTTAGTTGTCATGCCATGCCAGTAGAGTAGTGCGCAAGGTTAGCTTGGTAATTGATCTATAGTTTAGGGAATTGAATTTACACTTAACAGTTAGTATGTATCTGGTTCCTTAGCAAACTTAGACTTTTTGAAACCATGCTCAAATTAAAAAAATGATGCCAGGGTAGAAAGAAATAAATAAGGCAACAATGTTCTACCAAGGCAAGAAAATAGAACTCTCCTTTACCTTAGGGATAATAAGCTACTTTGGGCTTCTTGGTTTGCTCCCTCTTAGTTCTTAAGTCCAAAACTTAGGGTGTGAGTTGAAGAGAAAGCCTAGTGATGTCTAGATTAAGGTGGGGATTTGTGGTATGCTCTCTCTTATCTCTCACTCTAAATAGTGTCACGAAGCAAGCTTAAATGAATGCCAACAGAAACCCTTGGCAATGAAAAAAAATGATTTGAGTTTAGGTAGTAAAATATGTCTAAGGGAGTGAAAGGATACTTGATGCATATTGCCTACACATCATTCACTCTTCATGAACTTAGACTAGAGTTATATTGCTGCACTTGAATTACTACCTGCTTGGCATTATTTCAATGAGAAACTGATGATAGAAATAGAGCCAAATTCTGCTTGCCAGCACATGTTGTCATTCAACCAAAATTTTGGTGAGGTAACATTTTCACAGTTTTTGTTTTTATTTTGATTGCATTACTTGAGGACAAACAATGAGATAGGTTTGGGGGTGTGTTACCTCTCTAGAAGTGTTGTTTTTAATGCCAATATTACAATGCTTTTGCTTGTTTTTAGGTACATTTAGTTGCATTAGGATGTTAAAATCATGCATTTGCACAAGGGGTTTAGAATTTTGTCTATGCCAGTGTGAAGGGTTGTTTTGTTGGCAATTTTGCAGGTTTGGCATAGGATTTGGCCCATAAATGTAACACATGAAGGAACGCCAAAGAGAATGTCGAGTGTTGTTGGCACATATGGACCAGATAATGCCAAGCACCGGTTGGCAGAGAAGAGAAATTGATGCCATGCCAAGAAGCTGTCGGGCCTCGAAAAAATAGGACATGATCAGGCTCCGAAAAGATAGCAATTGGATAAATCTCCAAAAAAAAATAGCGGATAAGATGGTACCAATACTGGTTGGCAGATTCATGCCAAGCTTGGATGTCAAGGTAGCATCGACAGTATGACGTCAACCCTAGCCTGATTAGCTATTAGTCAAACCTGGATAAGAAGATTATCCCTTATCCCTTGGGCAGTTGAAATTTGAAATTAAAAGAGCTAATCATATCCCTTCTTCGCACGCCTATTTAAACACCAACCAAGCAAGCATTTAAGATATCGGGGAGGATTTGACCATGAGGATTTGGTGTGCGACGATTGACAACCGACTGCACCTTGGAAGGGTAGTTCGACCAGCTTGGCCGAGAAGCCTAGATCTTGAAGGGCTGCATCGAGAGACCCCTTCTAGCCCATTTTCTCTTCCAAGTTATTTTATTTTGTCTAAAATGATGATGTACTTAGGGAAAATTTTTGGTTAAGTCCCTCACCATGAACTAATTTCATAGTTGGTGGGGGATGTTTGCGTTAAACGCTATTTTATGTTTTAGTTTTTAATAATAAATCTGCCTTGGCAATATTTTATCTATTCGGCATACTTTAATGTTTTCTAAATACTATGCCATGCGAGAGCTGGCATTGTTGGCATATTTTCCTCAATATCTTAACAGACTTGGGGTGGCAACGATTAAGTTGTTGAATACTAAGGAGAGAAGCTTCGAGAGAAGTCGTTCAGGTAGATGAACTTACTTCGGGAGTAAAATCTACCCCTTAGGATAATAGACTGGATCTTAAATAAATTGGTTTATTTAAAAACAAGCACTACAAAGATATATGGGTTTTTATATGATCAATTTAGGGCAATGACCATCGATAGAGGCTTTGCTAATTTTGAATCTGCTTGGCACACAATGCCAAGACAGGTTGTTATTAAAGGCTGGCACGACATGAATAGCGTGAAAACCAGGCATTCCCTGCCAATGCTCATCATTCATTAAAGCACCTTTCTTGCCAACGTCTTTACTTTACTTTTATTTTTTTTCTTTTCAATTATTTCCAAAACCAATTTTCAGAACAAAATAACTTTTCCTTAAGGCAAGTAACAATCAAAGAAATTGAATTCCAAGTCAATCTCTGTGGGATTGATACTCAGCTTAACTGTTGTATTACTTGCAGACCGTGTATACTTGCACGCAAAAATTCATCTTGGCACTGTTTTATACTTTTCCAATACATATCTTCTGCCCCTTTTGCCAGCATTTCACCTAGAGAGTCTACAGTATGCGAGCGCCAAAATAGAAACAAAAAGACAATAATACATCACAGAGCACAACATAAGAAAATAACCGTCGCCATAAACTCACGAAAAAGGTTAAGCATTCGTCGCTTCCAAGTAAGCCTATAATAAAAAAATAATAAATTAATGAATGTGAGAAACAACATATAGTAATTAAGATTATCTAACTCAAGGGGCAAGAGTCATCCCAACTCAAGCTAGCTACACAAAATATATAATCCGCTCCAAGAGAGTGAACGAGAAATGACGTAACACAAACTTTTCTGCAAGTTATCTTCAAAAAGGGGCAAGCGTTCGCTACCTATTTATAAAAAGTTCGCTACCTATTTATCTTACAAGTTTGGCCAAAGAGAGCGATATAAAGTTTTGGCCGCTTCTAAGTATGGTTCTACATAATTTCGGCTATATTGCTTTCTGTGAACTACCTTCTAAAAGTACGATACCAAATTCGCGAATCGCTACGATAGATACCACATACAAAGTCTCAAAGTTTCCAACTCAAAAATTTGAACCATGAAAAGTATACAATGACCAAGATTACCCTATATTTATGTTGTGACATTTTTCAAGAAAGAAGCATTTTAAGAATTCACATAAAAGTTAAAAGATGAAAAAAATAAATTCTAGGCTTGCGAACGTCACTTTATAACCTTCCATCGCCTGGGGGGCAAGAGTCAGAAACCTCACTATAAGTCAGCGATGTTGTTTTAAGTTAGCGAAGGAGTTAGCAATCCTACTATAATTCGGGTGAAAATATATAGCGCTCCCAAAGTAATCGAGTATAAAACAAATCGTCTAAGCGTCCGCCACTCTCAAACTAAACGAACATGAAAAAATGAGTCATCTAAGCGTTTGCGGCTCCCAAGTGAGTTGGCATAATATCTAAGCTAAGCATTTGCAGCAATCCCTCATCCCGAAAAGATAACATCCACCATCACAAACATAATGATAGCGTTTGTAAATATGACACATGTTACAAATATACGCGCAAAACTAATAGTTGGCGAACAAATTAGCAAACCCGCTACGAGTTATTGATGCCTCTCCAAGATAGCGAATGAAACTTACATTGCTCATATCATGCATGTATGGTTGTTTCGACCTTTATTAACAAAATTACATGGGGGAACCAAGTTGATAATACCATTTTACGAGAATGATATCGTTCCAAGAAAGTAGACATCGATTTACATTGCTCATAAAAGAGCTAAATTATTTACACACAAGAAGAGCAAATACGCGATAAGCATATAGCAAACAAAACTATCTTACCTTGGGAAAAGAACCCTATAAACTCAAAATACTTGCATGAATACAAGACAAATGTAATCCCCTCAGATCAATAGGGTAGCCCGATCTGATCTGAGGTATCACGTTAAAATTATAAAACAAATTCTGAATTAAAACATAAGTTTCAAAATCATTCGAACAATAAAAAAAATCATGGTTCAAGTTACAATACAAGTTTAAGACTCTGATATAAAAACAAGACGTGATATACATGCCCCCTAATTACACGAGTCCCGTACTCATCAAGTAGTGCTGAAAGAGCTCCCATACTGATGTCGATAATTAACCATGTTCAAACCTTTAGAACCTACGATGGTAAAAATAACGTGAGCTTGGAAAAGCTCATAGATGCTATAAGCACAACTAGCATAAGGCTATACATAAACTGACTTGATGGGCTTGGTAACGACATGCTTCAAATATGATATGAAAATTTATATTACTGTTATACTTGAGGGTAATCGAACTGTTCTTGATTTAATCTCCCGATTATCATACATGAGGTCTATAACTAGGATAATCAGAAGAGAGTTAGGTTTCAAAATTTGAGACGGGGAGTTTAGTGTGTTCCAATGAGTGCAGATAAAATACATATATGATACAAATAGTTTTAAAAATCATTTCAGTGAAATAGGCTATAAGGGTAAACAAGGTTTTATTTTAAAACGTTAACTACCCTCTAACCGAACTCCTGGATATAGTTCCCTAGAACCGCATCATATACATGCATTAACCCGAGCCTATTGGGCTTAGGTACCATCCTAAGGGAATACCTTAGGTCCGGGTAGAATTACCCTTGCTGAAAAAGTAAGAATTGAATACGGGCAGAATTACCCTAGCCGAAGTATATGAACCTTATACAGGCAGAATTACCAGCCCGATTAGGGCTGAACCTTCATAGACCTCACATCATAACCCAAGTACCCCAGTAAATCAGTATAGGCAGTCTTACAATATGCAATAATTAATAAACATATTCATGTTCAGATAACAGTAACCATAAAGCATGCTTGTCACATCATATACTAGGGCACACATCAAACTTACAGTATAATCATGCTTAATTTTAAGAACAAGTTATGTTTATGCGAAATCAACATGTCAGTCATGTGTACATGATCAGTTTAGTAAAATATTTGAACAATATGCAAAATAGTCGTGTAGCACATAAGGAACACACTAAATTACCCAATTATGGCTTAGGTACAAGATATTTGCGGAACAAATGCATTGGCTCCCCACAGATTTGATTAGTTTTCAGTACAAGATTCCTTAAAAAAGGGTTCAATAAATACCAGCGCTATTAATATGTTTAAGAACTTGATTTATCAGGACCGTTCAAAATTTTAGAGTATAATATGATTCACTCATGAGTTCAGATACGTCAGGATGAATTCCAAGATACAGACGGATCAAGACCCTTCAAGATTCCTGATACATCAGAAGGATTCTATACAAATTTAGTTCATAAGGGCATTTTGACCGTTTGACTTACAAGGGCATTTTGGTAATATTACCTAATTAATGAAAAATAGATCTATCATCTTATCTACACTTCAAACCACTTGAATTGAATAGTTCTCATTATTTTAGTATATACCAATATTTAAATAGGTACACATCACGCGCACTCGATACTTAATATCGACGACTTGTATAGCTGAACAAAGCTTTATCACCAATTATCTTTTAACGAAATCTGAATAATCAAACATGTATTAATGCGGTCTTCTTCCATTAATTAAGCAATATTCAGAAAATGGTTGTACATATGTCGGCTTCAAACCCACATGGGCAGTATAGTCTTTTGAGCTCTATGGATTAATTCTAGGATTTACAGAACTTTCACTTATTTAAAGTCATGAGGATGTTTCAATCGATTAATTGCTTAATGTCGTTTTAGTCATCCCGGTCCCTTTTTGTCCTTCCACATAATTTGATTATTTTTTTGAAAATTGAGGGTAAATTCATCATTTTGGTTAATTTAGAGATTCTTGTGCCAAAGATATTCCATTTATTTCTGTCATTACAGTCAATTCGATGTTTTCTATCAATTGATTGATTCAGATAAATGTAGAAACTTCCAGTAATTTATCTTTAAGGACTTATTCAGGATTTCATGAGAATCCACACATTTTACATTCTAAAAGGTTCGAATCTTAATACCAATATTTTCCAATTAGGTCGAGGGTTCCATATGAATAAATTGTTTAATCGAGTCAGAAATCAAGTTCTTGGTCATTTCCATTGTTTGGGGTATTTTTGTCATTTACCTCAAGGGTTTTCTTGTCATTAATTTAAATTTGAAAATTCAGAAGTTAACTATTTTATTAACCACAATTCATTCTGAAGATTGACAGTATTATTAATTTCTTACCGAACTCAAAAATTCTTCCCAATTGTTAGACTTCTTATTCGAGTATTTCAGGTCTTATTCGGTTTATCATTTTTTTGTTCCGAAGTCAAATTGGCTTAAGCAAGTTAATCGGTATAATAATTCAATGTCTTATATGCCAAAACCATATACCAATGTTACACAAAGCATGTAGTAGGTAGAAATGTATTACCTCGTGCAACGACTGCTTTTTTAGGCCGCTACAAAAATTAAGAAATCAATATATGGGGGTTTTCTCGCTTTTATTAAAAAAATATTTAAAAAGGGGAATTGTTATGAAAACCCGTATTTAAAAAATATGGAGTCGCCACAGACAATTTGGTAGGCCGGAAACTGAAAAATAAAACCAGAGATTTGAAAACTTGGGTTCGGGATTCGATTGCATACGGGGAAGGGTTAACACCCCTGCTACGCCCAAAATTGGTACCTAAGAGTTCGTATCGTAATTATTAAGAAAAATAAAAATTCAATTTAATTTAATTTTAATTTCTAAAATTGCATGTATGCATGATAATATTAAATTTGCCTCAATATCCGCGGTACCAACGAATATGACACCCGGAGGTCGGGATGACACTCCCACTCGAATACTGGAATAAAAGGCCTATCACTATATGTAACAAGATAAGATGCATGAATATGGCATTAATTCGAATGTATAAAAAAATTCATGGTCTGCGGTACCAAAAGAGATAACACCCAAAGACCCGCGATGTCACTACTAACTGAATACCGAGACTCTAAGAACTAAATCTAACAGGACATACAAAATATATTATTGTAAAAACATGACAATAATTAAAATATAATCAACAAAACTATATATTACCCTATATATAAAACAACATTAAATTGAAATAAATACAAAGATAAGGATCGAATTTTACCCCACTCGAAGCTCGGATGAAAACTTCGATTGACCCCCATCAAGATATCCATGCCATCTCGCCATGGCCTAAAAATTAATTTTATCAGACCATGAAAGGACCTCCGATCGAATGTTGGATCGAACCAACTGGGGCCGAGAGCACTGATCTTCCCCTGGAAAGCCATGCTCGGGGTGCCTTGGCTCCCATTTTTTGGCCGCCTTGGCTGCTCTTGCTTTGCCCCTTTCCATTGCTTTTTATAGGCAATTGTTGGGGACGTGGCTCAATGTGGGCCACACTAATTTTTTTTTAATTTTTAAATTTTAATTTTTTTTAAATTATTATATATATTACTTTTATTTTTTGAGTTTTTATTGATTTTATTAATAATATTACTATTAAAATAATACTAACACCCGAACAAAAATGAGTGATTATAGATACCCCTTTTTGCTTATTCTTGTGAAACGAGAATAAAGCAAAGATCATAAGCACTAATTTTTGTCCTACTTACTTGTCCAAAAATCTGAGCCACGAGTCCCTCTTATATAGAACTGGTCACTCTTCCTCTTTCTGAAGCTTATCGAGCTACAAGTCCTTCATATATAGAACTTTTTAGCTCGTCCTTGGCAAAATCTTCAAGTTACAAGTTTTTCCTATATGAAACTTTTTCACCATCAAGTATTGGAGCTACAGGTTCCTCCTATATGGACCGTTTTTCTTTCTGGATGGATTCTTCAAACTACAAGTTTTTCCTATATAGAACTTCTCACCTTGAAATCCTTTCCTTCGTCTACTTCCTAGGAACCACGAGTTTTTCTTGAACTTTTCATTTTTCCTCAGCGGATTCTTTGAGTCACAAGTTCTTCCTATATAGAACTTTTATCTTGTTCTTGAAGCTATAGGTTCCTCCTATATAGAACCTTTCGTATTGAAATTATAGAGTTACGGGTTCTTCCTATATAGATCTTCTTATCCTGAAATCTTAGAGTTATGGGTTTTTCCTATATAGAACCTTTTGCCTCAAAGTGTTAGAGCTGTAAGTTCTTCATATACAAAACTTCTTACTCTGAAATCTTGGTGCAACTAGTTTTTCTTATATAGAATTGTTCACTCTGGAATGGTCAAGCGACGGGTTCTTCCTATATAAAACTTTTTGCTCTGAAACCTTGAAGCTGCAGGCTCTTCCTATATAGAACTTTTTCTTCTAATCTTTTGAGCTACAAGTTCTTCCTCTATAGAACTTGATGGGTTCCTCCTATATAGAACCTTTTGCTCTGAAATCTTTGAAGATGCGGGCTCTTCCTATATAGAACTTTTTGCTTCTAATCTTTTGAGCTACAAGTTCTTCCTATATAGAACTTGATGGATTCTTCCTATATAGAACCTTTATCTTCGGAAATGGCACCACGTTTCCTATGGCGTGAGTATCGAAAAATTTTCACTGCTTCCTAAAAGGCTAAAGACTGGAAATCTTTGAATGATGCCCCGGTTTTTTATTATCTTGGCATCAAAGGGTATCTCACTTTAAGACTACCAGATGGTTTTCACTACTTCCTTGAAAGCTGAAGAATGGAAAACCTTGAAGGATGCCCTGGTTTCTAACCGTCTTGATATCAAAGGCTATCTCACTTTGAGACTACCATATGATTTTCACTACTTCTTTGAAAGCTGAAAACTAGAAAACCTTGAAGGATGCCCCAGTTTCTGACCATCTTGACATCAAAGGGTATCTCGCTTTGAGACTACCATATGATTTTTATTGCTTCCTTGAAAGCTGAAGACTGGAAAACCTTGAAGGATGCCCCAATTTTTAACCGTCTTGACATTAAAGGGTCTCTCACTTTGAGACTACCATATGATTTTCACTGCTTCCTTGAAAGCTGAACACTGGAAAACCTTGAAGGATGCCCTGATTTTTTATCGTCTTGACATCAAAAGAAAGCTTGACACCATGCCTGAAGGTCTTACTGATGGCCATGAGGACTTAAGAACTGGATTTATGCCCAAAAGTCTACCAAAATCCCTTAAAATGATGTCCTAGTTTCTACCCGTGTTGACATCAAAATAAGGTTAGCATCATACCCAAAGGTCTTACTGATGGCCTGGAGGACTTAAGAACTGGATTCACACCCAAAAGGCGATGCCCTAGTTTCTACCCGTCTTGACATCAAAATAAGGTTAGCATCATGCCCAGAAATCTTACTGATGGCCTAGAAGACTTAAAAAATGGATTCACGCCAACATGGGTACCAATATATCTCTTAAAATCTGGATTCACACCAACGTAGCTACCAAAATCCCTTAAAATGATGCCCCGATTTCTACTAGTCTTGACATCAAAATAAGGTTAACATCATACCCGGAGGACTTACTGATGGCCCAAAGGACTTAAGAACTGGATTCACGCCAAAATGGCTACCAAAATCCCTTTATAATGTGCCTCAGTTTCTATTAGTCTTGACATCAAAATAAGGTTAACATCATGCCCGGAGGACTTACAGATGGCCTGGGGGACTTAAAAATTGAACTCATGCCACAATGGCTACCAATTGGAAATCTTCAATAAAATCTACTTCTTCAACATGAAGCTGCAGATCAAAATCTTTGGTAATCTTCAAATATCTGTTTTAAACAAGTAAAATGCTTTTAAGTTAGCATGCTCCTAGCATAAGGGTGTCTAACAATATATGGTGAATAAAATGCAATTTTTTAAGGATGTTAAAAACTCCAAGTCCCTGAAAGGTCATTCTCGGATTTCTTCACTTCATTCATTTGCAGTATGCTCTTAAATCTTCATCTTTATCAACTGAATCTCTATCTCGTATTTGACTCGCGCTTTTAATCCTCTTGTGTGAGTAATTCTCTTATTCTTCAGAGTCTCAAACCATTTTGCAAATCTTTCTTGTGGTCCCTATTATACCCTTAGGTAGGGACTTTCACCATTCTTCTCTCTCGACATCGCCCCATTGATTCTGGGCTCAACTATTTTCTTCATCTTTAACCCAACACTCAGAATCTTCATCTATCTCATCACCGGAGTGAGTAAAATGCCTTCACTCCCTAAACTAATCCTTAATCTTCTTGTAGCATCTCGGCGAGAACCAACTCTCGGTCCCTATACTTTAATTCTCATCAATAATATTTTTTTAAGAAAAGTTAGTATTTTGAAAATAAAATTGGGAGAAAATACCAAACATTTTGAAAACTAGTGTTTGGGAGAAAAACCGTATATATCTTAAAAATCAAGATTTGGGAGGAAAAAACAAATATTTTTGAAAATTGATGTCTGGAGAAAATGACAAATATGTAAAAAAATTTGAAATTTGGAAAAAAATGCCCAAACTTTTTTGAAAACTAATGTTTGGAGGAAATGACCAGTATGTAAAAGAATTGAAATTTGGAAAATTATGTCCAAACATTTTTGAAAACTAATGCTTGGAGGAAATAACTAATATGTAAAAGAATTGAAATTTGAAAAAAAAAGTCCAAACATTTTTGAAAACTAATGTTTGATCCTAAAATATCAAATGCACTAGTGAATTTGTATGTTTAGAAGATCTTGACTATTTTGGTGTATACACATATATATGGTCTTCCCTAGTCCATTTAGGCTTTTGAGAGGAACATTTCCCATACATAATTTCTAGCCCATTTAAGGTGGCTCTCTTAATCTCACCACTCACTATGCCCCATCCTTCCCTCATTTGGGTGTTGATCAGGCACTTCAAAGTTTGACGTTCCTTGAAGAAAGGTTAATCCTTAAAGGCGGGATGCAATCTAAAGACAAACTTATCCAACTCAGATATCCACATATGATCGAAATAGTCTTTGTAGGCTCGTAATGTAGGCTATGTTCATGGCTATGAAAGAAAGGATATATAGGCCCAAATAAGTGTTTAAGGGTGATGAAACCAAGGATTATTTCTTCTTGGTGAAATATCTTCTCTGTACTTGTTAACTTGGATGTACTCTAATGAAAACTTCTTTTATTTATTTCTTGGATCTCTCTAGATTGCCCATTTCTGGGTTTTCACCCTGGAGTTCATCTCTTTCTTTGTAGCTTTAGAATGTGTAGCTTTGGACCGATTTGCGTTTTGGTTCGGCGTTGACGTACATTTCAAAGGTGATCGATCCACCAAAGTTCGTATAAATTTCCAATTAAAACCTTATTCATGTATTGCTTGATTTGGGTATACTAACATAGAGTAATATATTTATTGGATCGCTCTAGACTGCCTATTTCTGGGTCTTCACCCTAGAGTTCATTTCCTTTTCTCGTGTAGCTTGTATCTTGAATGAATGTTGATACGTTTCTTATTCAAATATGATCAAATCTTCAAGGCTCTTGTTATCATTTATTGCACTTTCTGACTTGGTGCTTTCAATCTTCACTATTTCAAGCTTCTTGTTGGAAAACTTTCAAATTGATTTAGCTAGTCCTTTCGAGCAAAATTTCTCTTACTAGCTTATTCTAATATTTCTCTTGGTCTTCTTGTCCAGTATATTGATTCTTATTTCTTGTGCTTATTCATGAAGCACTATCTTTGTAATGTGGTCAAAAGTAGGCGACTTTAATTTGTTAACAAAATCCTCGTCCTCTTTGCCCCCCAGTGTGGGGGTGATCCTTGGTTTGGGTTCTAATGAAAAGAAACGATCAGGCTCAAAGGGGGACATCCAATGGATATTTTTCTTATTTGTGAAGGGAAGTAAATGAATGTCACTCGTCATCCAATACATGGATATCAAAATAGTCTTCAAAGGGTAGAAATTTAGGGTCAACACTCGATTCAAGGATCTTAAACGACAAGTTCCTAAGAAGGGAATTTCCTAAAATGGGATCTGCCTATTTTCTAAACACTTGTTTTTTTCCTCTGTTGGCCTAGATGGACTAGCGGATACTTACATTCGCAGTACCCCCATGGTGTTCAATTTTTCTAAATATAAATAGTTTAGAATTGATATGTGAATCTAAATTGAATGGTATGCTTATATTTGAGATTCAATGACCTAATAAAATGGTATGTACCTATGTATGCTTTTTTCATGAATATGTGTATATACGTATGGGAGAACAAAAACTACCCCATAACATTGAAATGCTTCAATAATCAAAGAATGCAAAAAATGCAAAAAAAGTTTGCTAAATAACAAAATGGAATTTTCATTATGACAAAATAACTACACTCTGACATTTGATTTAAAAAATCTACAGCTTAGCTTATAGATTTTTTTTTTTGCATTTTTCCCAAATGCATAGGGATCAAAGGGTTTGAATTGTCTTTAACGGTAGCCGTTTGCTCTGGGCTAGTTGTACCATTCCCCTGGGTACAATCAGTTTATACCAATCACGACATTGGATTTTTCCAAAGGATTTATTTTCCTTTGACATTCGTAAAAATGGATTTTTGATGGACATTTTATTTAAAAAGAATCTATAGCTTTACTCATAGATTTCTTTTGCATTTTTTCCAAATGCACATGGATCAACAGTTTTGAATTGCCTTTACCGGTAGCCGTTTGCTCCGGGATAGCTGTACCATTCCCTTGGGTACAATCAGTTTATACCAATCATGACATTGGATTTTTCCAAAGGATTTATTTTTCTTTGACCATTCGTAAAAATAGATTTTCGATGGACATTTCAATTATCCATTGTCTTAAACTTTGCCATGTTTAAGCACGTTATGCCAATATTTCTGTCGGACTTGCCAAACTCCAACATTTTCAAATATAACTACAAGTATCTTTACAAAATATTTCTACTGTTTTCGGGTTTAAGTCGTATGGCTCTTATGTGTAATGTTCTAAAAAAGGGAAGCCAAAATGTGGGAAATCAAAATAACATCTTTGCAAAAAGGTGGGAAATCAAAATAACATCTTTGCAAAAAGATGGGAAACATAAGCATAGGGACTTTCAAATCATTTGGGCCTTTTTATTGCGGTGTAAGCTTGCCCCCATCTTTCTTGTTTTCCACCGCTGGATTAACCCTCGTGTCAGGATTCCCCCCAACTGACTTCTTGATTTCTTTCAGTAACGACTTATACTTTCTGGTGGAATGCCTAGTGCCCCTATGGAAAAACGGGTAAAGGACCAAGCAGAGCTCCCTTGCATCCAAGGCGTCAATACCCCCTCTTACCATGGGCTCTTTCCAGCTTCGTGAGCACGAAAACTCGCAATCAACTTTATGGATTGATGTATGCAAAATTTTTCATACATGAAAGAATAATTAAAAAATCTTTTCTTTTTCTTCTTTCATCCTTAAGAAAAGATAGAATTAAGGAATTCTCTTGTTTTAAGAAAAAGCAATCCTTAAGAAATGATAGAATCGAGAAAAAATCTTCTTAAGAACTACGAAAAAACATCCTTAATACTGGTAGGATTAAGGTATCATTTTGGTTTTAGAAAACATCTTTAAGAAATTTTTGAGATAAAAAGCGATCCTTAAGAAAGGACAAGATTGAAAATTTTTTGTTTTTGAGAAAAACAATCCTTAAGGAAGCATAGAATTTTTTTTTGAGAAAATGAGAAAAAATCTTAAGAACGGAAAGAATTGAGAAATTCTTTTTGTTTAGAGGAAAACATGTAAGAATCAAAAAATTCTTTTTGTTTCGAGAAAAATCTTCTTAAGAACTAAGAAAACATCGTTAAGAATTGGTAATATCGAAAAACATGTTGAAGAAAGGGTAGAATTGAGAAATCCATTTTATTTTTCTTTTTTAAACATCCTTATGAAAGGATTTAATTAGGAAATATTTTCTTTGAAAAATGCCCTTATGAATGGACTGAATTAAAAGGCTCATATTAAAATATGTCCTTGTGAAAGGATCAAAGAAGAAACTCTTATTATTATTTTTGAGATAATGTCCTTATGAAAGGACAGAACAAGTGTATTTGTGAAAGGATTGAGAAAAACTTGCTTAATAAATATTTATTCTTATGTGAGGGTGGAAAAAAGATCAAAAATGTCCTTGTGAAGGGACTTGATCTAAAAAATCTTGTTGAAACAAATTAAAATGTTCATTTTTTTTAAAATCGCCCTTATGAAAGGACTGGATTTAGAAATTTGGTTGAAAGGATATAAAATTTCATTCTTGAAAAATGTCCTTATGAAAGGATTTATCTTTCCTTAAAAACTGTGAAAGAATTTTTTGTAAGTGATTTTATGCAAACGAGATGCCTGTGTATGCTTTCGAGGCGATGCAAAGATGCAACTGCTACGATTATTTTACGAAAACTAGATGTTATAATGCTTGAGCATGTCGGGTAGAAATTAAAACTATTGTATGATGAAAAAAAAGATAAACAAACAAGGGTAGAAATTAAAAATTAAATTAAGTCAAATTTAAATTTTCTTAATCATTACGATACGAACCCAACTAAGGCCTAACTCCCTTTTTATCTTTGAAAACAAAAAAATTATCCTCAGTGGAGTCGCGATGCTGTAGCGACTATTTTTTTCGGACCGCTACAAAAAATAAGAAATCAATATATGGGGGTTTTCCTGCTTTTATTAAAAAATTATTTAAAAAGGGGAATTGTTATGAAAACCTATATTTAAAGAGTCGCCATAGGCTACTTTGGTAGGCCAGACACCCTAAAACAAAACCAGAGATTCAAAAACTTGGGTTCGGGAGTCAGTTACGTATAGGGAAGGGTTAGCACCCCCGCTACGCCCAAAATTGGTACCTAAAAGCTCGTATCGTAATTATTAAGAAAAATAAAAATTCAATATAATTTAATTTTAATTCATAAAAATACATGTATGCATGACAATATTAAATTTGCCTCGATATCCACAGTACCAATGAAGATTACACCCGGAGATCGGGATGATAATCCCACTAGAAAACCAGAATAAAAGGCCTATCACTATATGTAACAAGATAAGATGCATGACTATGGCATTAATTTGAATGCATAAAAAAACTCACGGTCTGCGTGTAGCGACTAAAATTTTCAATCGCCTTTTTGAAAAATTTAAAATTTAAAGTTAAAAACGCTGTTTAAAAGCTTTGAAAATGTGTTTTTGGAAATGTGAGGTTCTGAAAAAAAATGTGTTTTGTCGAAAAATGTTGGGATTTTTGAAGGTAAAATGAAAAATTGGGGTGTTTTGAAAATTAAATGATGGTTAGAGTCACCACAGGCCACTAAGGTAGCCGGACACCATAAAACCAGAGATTCATTTGAAAATGGGTTCGGGAGTTGGTTACGCGTGGGGAAGGATTAGCACCCTCATCGTGCCTGAAAATCGGTACCAAAATATTTGCTGCTTTTAATTGATGGAAATTATTAAAATTCGAATTAAATTTAATTAAATGGTCTTAATTGGATATGGGCTTCAATCAGACGGGGGTTTTTTTTTTATCAAATTGGTGAGCTTGAATTAATTAAACATTTAATTAATAAGGGTGGCTCTACATCGGATCATAGATTAAACTGATATCGAATAAGCCTGACTGCCGTGTTAATTTATAGTTCGAATTGAGTACATCACCTTTATGCATGATGCAAATAGTTAAAGATGATGTTAAGACTTGTCAAAATTTTATTTCGAATTTAATTTACCTTCAAACGGTAAGGATTAATTCGAATATTTGGTCAACATCTAATGAGCCAGGACTGTTACGACACAAATACGGAACTAATAAATACCTCATTTTTATAATTAAGATTGATTATAACAATTTGGAATTAATAAGTTAAAGTTAAATGAATGATAGAATGCATATCACGAAAAGCAAATAAATAACTGGGAAAAATAAAAGATCGAACAAAAATAATAAATACAGAAATTAAAAGATCCGGAAATGGAACGGTTCGAGCAAAAAGTAATACGGGAATTCAAAAATCCGAAAATGGACTGGATCTAAAGCAATCCGGAAAAAGGACCGGATCGAGCAAGAAAAGAAATAAAACACGATAAATTAAATGCTGAAATTAAAATACGAGAAAATAAATTACGGAATTTAAATTGCGAAAATTAAATGTTAGTTGTGTGAATTAAATATTAGGTGTTAGATGTTAGATAAAATGTGCCATAATAATACGGATCATCCCCGTTGCAGGTCACCGTAAAGCCAGTTCGAATATAAGCTAGAAGTAAGCAGAATATGAATATTATACTATAGTAATATGTAAATAATACCATATAATATATATAATAAGCACTATATAATATATATAAATAATATATATATATAAGCTATACATAATATATAAAAATGATATTAAATTATATAATATAAATATAACATATACTATATATAATATAAGATATAAATAGATAGGCAAAAATATATATAGTACGTATGGTAGAAGATGGTATAATATACATATAATATAATAATATACATAAAATAACAAGAGGATTGAAATGTAAAGACAGAAAATAACAGGACTGAATTCGAAATAAAAATAAAAAGGAGGGACCAAAACAAAAAAAAAGAACAGAAATAAGGTGATGGAATTAAAACAAAAAAGAAATTTAAGGTCGAAATCAGTTATAAACTGAATGGGGGAGGGCTGGAAAGGGAATTAGCCCATAACCTATTTGAAAACGGGAAGAAAGGCTGAGGACCGATCGTGTAATTAGCCCACAACGATTTAAAACGATCCCCTTTGTTTTAACCAAAAACTAAAACCCCTTTTTTATTTTTGAAAACAAAACCCTAATCCATAAACAATGAAGACGAAGTAACAAAATGGAGACAACTGATAAGTGTTCAAAAGTACTATTTTTCTTACCCTTTTTACTCATATTATTGTTAGACTTAGGCTCATATTAGTTGCATAATTAGCCATTCATGCATTAATCCATGTTTCCTTCCATCGTTGAGCTTGATTACATAACCTGGTAGTTTTTGTGGGAAAATATGCTGCTTTGGTGTGTTTTGTGTGTATGTGCAGGATCACTTGCCAAAGCAAGGCTAGAGCTAGTTGCCAGGGCAATACATGAAGGATATGCCGAGCTAGTTGCCAGGGCAATACATGAAGGAGACGCCGAGCCAGTTGCCAGGGCAATTGTCGACAAAGAGCAAAGGTGATATGGTAGTCGAAATTGATGACTAGACAAGCCCAAGATGACGTGGAGCAAAGCCCAAACCCAAAGGAATTTGATTTCCATGAAGAGATTAAAGAAGAATTAAATTCCAAGAAGATAGGAGAAGTTCTAGTAGGAATATAATTATAATAAAGAATTATATTCTTTAAAGATAATTTAATTCCAACTTAACTTCCTCCTCAAAGAAGGACTTTGACCTAGCCCTATAAATAAGAAGGGAATTTCGACAATCCATAGAGAGTAAGAGAGGGGAATTTCGACAAGTCCAAGGAGGGCAAGAGGAGAGAATTTTCGACAAGCATCTAGGGCAATGAGGATTTCGACAAGCCTCCTTCTTCATCCTTTTCTTTCTTGTTCGATTGGGTTCATGTTAGGGATTATTTATCTTGTGTTTCTTTGGAACCTAGCCATGAACTAATTCTATTTGGCTATGGTTATTGTGTTTTGTGGTTGTGAGAAACTATTGGTTTTTGTTTAGGTAATAAGAGTTTGCACTTTTCTATTCAAGGTTTATTCATTCTTGGTTCTTATTCTTGTTTGCGAGTGAATTGGGAGAGGATCTCGTAACTTCATCCTTTTATCTAATATCGGGAGAGTTAGATTCAAGAAACGAACGAATATGATCTTTATTCAATCTATTGATGGTGAAGATTAATCCGGCTTAGGAATAAGTTAAGGATTTCAACGGCTAAGAGGAGCGCAAGATTGGTTGTTGTTCACCCTTGATTCACACAGGGATGTATTATCAAGGCATGCACAAGTAGCTAGAGTTTCAAATTAGGGATAAGAAGAAACCATTGAAGAACGCTCTGCCGAACCTTGAAGGTTGCTGCCCAGACGCCTAAGTAGTTGCCCAGGCAACCATCGATTAGTTGCCAAGGCAACCCGTTGTGCAAGTTGCCACGGCAACTGAGTTGCCCGTGCACTCTTTTACCAAGACGATCCAATCGGCTATCACACCTCAACTCATGATAACCTGGCCTATCTCTCTCTAATTTGATCTCATCTTTTCTTTTACTTTATTGCTTTCTGGATTAGTTATTAGTTAAAACTCCTATAATCTTTTATTTGTGTTTTTACTTTTTACAGTGCAAGAGACTTGATTCTTGAAGTGGCACCAATCCCTGTGGAGACGATATCTTTTATACTATAACTTGCAACGTGTATACTTGCACAATTGCGTAGGACTTATTACGCACAACAAGTTTTTGGCGCCGTTGCCGGGGATTGACAATAGCGACTTTGTTTTTATTTTCTTGCACTTTCTTTTTACTTTTCTTGTTTAAGATTCAAAGGGCTAACAAACTTTGGTTTTGCATTGGTATATGACCAGGGTGAGACCGACTACACCAGAATATCCCTTTGATCCAGAAATCGAACGAACCTTACAAAGACTTAGACGAAGGATAAGAGTAGCAATGGCTAATCAAGACGGCGATGTGAATCAAGATGTTCGAGCAGGAGGAAGAGTGATTCTTGCACGAAATAGAACTATTCGAGACTATCTTGAAGAAGATCTTGATGGACTTAACCCAGGATTTGTCGCACCTGAAATTGAAGCCGACCACTTTGAGTTGAAACCGGTAATGTTTACTATGATCAACACAATAGGTCAATTTGGCGGCTCAGAAATTGAAGATGCACGGCAACATCTAAAATCTTTCCTCGAGATTTGCAACTCGTTCAAAATACACGGAGTCACCCCCGATGTCTTACGATTAAGATTATTCCCCTATTCACTGAGGGATAGGGTGAAAGCATGGTTGAATAGCATTCCTGCCGGATCAATAGCATATTGGACCGATCTTTGTCATGATTTCCTTGCTCGATTTAATCCTACAAATTTGACTGATAAGCTTCGTAACGACATTACTTCTTTTCGGTAGGCAGATGATGAATCCATGTACGAGGCTTGGGAGCGATATAGAGAACTACACAAATGCCCCCTACACGGATTCCCGGTGTGGACTCAAGTAACAATGTTTTACAACGCCGTGAATACACCAACAAGGATGATGCTAGATGCCTCGGCAAACAACATACTTCTAGATAAGTCGCCGGAGGAAGCAATGCAAATTTTAAACAGGCTGGCCAAGAATGATTATCAATTCCCATCTACTAGAAGAGGAGGAGTTAGACGCCAAGCCACAATACATGAACTAGGATCATCAGATTCAATTTCGGCACAATTGGCCACTTTAACCAAGATGGTCCAGAACATGCAAAAACCAAACAACACACATGAAGTCAAGGTAATGGATTCTTTTTGTGAGTTATGTGGTGATAACCATGATTCTTCTGAATGTATACAGAATCCGGAATCCAGCTTCTATGTGGGGGAATTACAATCGGAACAACAATGTGATGTCCAATACATACAATCCAGCTTGGAAGAAGCACCCAAATTTTTCATGGAGTAATCCCAACAATGCTCTAAACCAGAACAATCAGAATGCACAAGCATCGGGATTCCAGCAGAATATGCCACGGCAACAGTTGCTGCAGCAACAACCGACAACATCTAGTTCTTTGGAAAATTCTCTAAATGCTTTTATGATGAAAACTGAATCTTATATGGCTGAGAATAGTAATTTCATAAAAAGAACTGATGCTTTTATTAATAGGACCGAGATGAGATTGCAAAACCAAGAGGCAGCAATCAAATCATTGGAAAATCAAGTCGGACAGTTTGCTCAAAATCTGAATACTAGACCACAAGGAGGTTTACCTAGCGATACTGAAGTCGCAAGAGGAACTGGCCATGAGCAATGTAAGGCGATCACCACTAGAAGTGGCCAACAACTTAGAGAGGTTCAAACCCGCTCATCAAACAAAACTCCACAAAAAAGATCAAGATACACCTAGCGGCAAAGCCTCAGATGCTGAACCAGGAATTGCCGCGGCAACCGGCAATAAGCATGCCTCGGCAACTGACGATAAAGACGCCTCGACAACTTGCGATAAGCATGCCTCGGAAACCCCAGTTGATAACACCTCGGCAACTCCAGTTGTCCCGGCAATGCCGTCAATCAGGTTCCAAACCAATGAAAGGATCGAAGATATCCGACTTCCACCACCATTCCCACAAAGGTTGAAGCGACAAAAGCAAGAATACCAATTCAAGAAGTTTCTTGATATCCTAAAGCAAGTCCACATCAACTTGCCATTGGTGGAAGCAATTGAACAAATGCCAAACTATGCCAAGTTTCTTAAAGACATTGTGTCCAAGAGGACAAGGCTAGGAGAGTTTGAAACAGTTGCTGCAACAGAGGGATGCATAGCCATGTTGCACAATTGTATGCCACCCAAGTTGAAGGATCCCGGAAGTTTCACAATACCCCGTTCTATTGGAAATCACTATGTCGGGAAAGCATTATGCGACCTTGGGGCTAGCATAAACTTGATGCCTAAATCGGTTTTCCAGAAACTAGGAATCGGGAAGGCAAGACCTACAACAGTTATGCTACAGCTAGCCGACAGATCCTATGTGCATCCAGAGGGAAAAATCGAGGACATACTGGTAAAAGTTGATAAATTTATTTTTCCCGCTGACTTTATTGTTCTGGATTGTGAAGCAGATGAGCATGCACCCATCATTCTCGGGAGACCAGTTCTAGAAACAGGGAGAATCTTGATCGATGTTGAAAAGGGAGAACTCACAATGAGGGTGAATGACCAGCAAGTTAAACTAAATGTGTTCCAAACACTAAGGCATGTCGATGATCCAGAAGAATGCCAACTTCTTCATGCCATGGTAGAGTTTAACTTCAACGAGGAATTTAGTTGCCTCGGCAACTACATTACCGATCAAGAGGAACCTGAGGAGTATGAAGAACCGGTCGTTGAGGAACAACAAGAAGAGGCAAATTGGCTAGTCAATCGACCAGGTACATACTTTGAACCACTGAATTACTCAGGTAAGGAAGATAAGCTCGAAAAACCCTCTATTGAACAACCACCGATTCTTGAGTTGAAACAATTGCCAGAGCAACTAAAATATGCATACTTAGGAACCGATAATACATTGCCTGTAATTATTTCTTCTAAATTACAGCCTGAGCAGGAAATGAAGCTGATCAAGATGTTGAAGCTACACAAAAAGGCAATAGGATGGACAATTGCCGACTTGAAGGGAATTAGCCCAGCAGTGTGCATGCACAAGATTTTGTTGGAAGATGATCACAAACCTTCAATTGAGTCCCAGAGGAGACTGAATCACACCATGAAAGGGGTTGTAATGAAAGAAATCATCAAGTGGCTTGACGCCAGCATTATATACCCTATCTCTGATAGTACGTGGGTAAGTCCAGTACAATGTGTACCGAAAAAGGGAGGTATAACAGTGGTAAGTAATGAAAATAATGAACTCATTCCAACCAGGACTGTGACCGGTTGGAGGGTTTGTATGGATTATCGAAAGCTAAACAAAGCCACCAGGAAAGATCACTTCCCATTACTCTTTATTGATCAAATGCTTGACCGTCTTGCAGGTAAACCCTTTTATTGTTTTCTTGATGGTTATTCAGGTTACAATCAAATTACCATAGCACCAGAAGATCAAGAAAAGACAACCTTCACATGCCCATACGGTACTTATGCCTTCCGAAGGATGCCGTTCGGATTGTGTAAAGCCCCGACAACCTTCCAAAGATGCATGATGGCACTTTTTTCAGACACGGTCGAAGACTTCCTTGAGATCTTCATGGATGATTTTTCTGTTTTTGGTAATGACTTCGACAGTTGTCTCAGAAATTTAGAGAAGGTGTTGGCAAGATGTGAAGAAACTGATTTAGTCCTCAATTGGGAGAAATGCCATTTTATGGTAGATGAAGGAATAGTGCTCGGCCATAAGATTTCATCCAAGGGAATTGAAGTAGACAAAGCCAAGGTGGTTGTTGCGCGTAATAAGTGCTACGCTATTGTGCAAGTATACACGTCGCAAGTTATAGTATAAAAGATATCGTCTCCATAGGGATTGGTGCTACTTCTAGAATCTAGTCTCTTGCACTGTAAAAAGTAAAAACACAAGTAAAGGATTATAGAAGTTTTAACTAATCTAGAAAGCAAATAAGTAAAAGAAAAGATGAATTCAATTGAGAGAGATAGGCTAGGTTATCGTGAGTTGAGGTGTGATAGCCGATTGGATTGTCTTGGTAAAAGAGTGCACGGGCAACTCAGTTGCCGTGGCAACTTGCACGACGGGGTTGCCTTGGCAACTAATTGATGGTTGCCTGGGCAACTAGTTGGGCAACTACTTGGGCGACTGGGCAGCAAATTCAAGGTTCGGCGGAGCGTTCTTCAATGGTTTCTTCTTATCCCTAAGTCGAAACTCTAGCTACTTGTGCATGCCTTGATAATACATCACTACGTGAATCAAGGGTGAACAACAACCAATCTTGCGCTCCTCTTAGCCGTTGAAATCCTTAACTTATTCCTAAGCCGGATTAATCTTCACCATCATTGGATTGCATAAAGATCATATTCATTCGTTTCTTGAATCTAACTCTCCCGATATTAGATAAATGGATGAAATCACGAGATCCGCTCCCAATTCACTCGCAAACAAGAATAAGAACCAAGAATGAATAAACCTTAAAATAGAAAAGTGCAAACTCTTATTACCTAAACAAAAACCAATAGTTTCTCACAACCACAAAACACAATAACCATAGCCAAGTAAATTTAGTTCATGGCTAGGTTCCAAAGAAACACAAGATAAACAATCCCTAGCATGAACCCAATTGAACAATGAAGAAAAAGCTGAAGCTTGTCGAAAATTCCCCTTTGCTTCCTCTCTTGGTCTTGTCGAAATTCCCTCTTGCTCTCTCTATTGATCTTGTCGAAATCTCCTTGATATTTATAGGGCTAGGCCAAAGTCCTTCTTTGAGGAGGAGTTTGAGTTGGAATTAAATTATCTTTAAAGAATATAATTCTTTATTATAATTTTATTCCTATTAGAACTTCTCCTATCTTCTTGGAATTTAATTCTTCTTTAATCTCTGCATGGCAATCAAATTCCTTTGGGCTTGGGCCTTGTTCCATGTCATCTTGGGCTTGTAAAGTCATGAATTTCGACATCCATATTGCTCTTTGTCTTTGTCGACAAATGCCATGGCAACTGGCTCGGCGTCTCCTTCATGCATTGCCCTGGCAACTAGCTCGGCATTGCTTTGGCAAGTGATCCTGCACATACACACACAAAAACACACCAAAGCAGCATCTATTTCCACAAAAATCACCAAGTTATGTAATCAAGCTCAACGATTGAAGGAAACATGGATTAATGCATGAATGGCTAACTATGCAACTAATATGAGCCTAAGTCTAACAATAATATGAGTAAAAGGGTAAGAAAAATAGTACTTTTGAACACTTATCACACCCCCAAACTCGAACTATTGCTTGTCCTCAAGCAATGCAAACTCATAATTACCGCCAAGACTTCAAATTTTCACAAACTTAGCTTTGAACTTGATTTCAATTCTACGAACGGGGCACAAAGTATGATTGGCTTTTTATTTTTCGGAAAACTGAGGAGTTACTCGGAATCAAACTATAATGCTTGTGAGTGTGTGCGGAGTTGTGTGCAAGTTGATTTTTTCGGATTCTATGCAAACAATAGGTTTTCAAATTACTTCATTGGGTTCTTTTTAACATGTTTTAACTAGAGCCAATTTCGGGCACCTCTAGTGTTTTATTTTTAGTTTTCTTAAGTTAATTTAATCGACTAGAGCCGGTTTCGGGCACCTCTAGTTATCAATTTTTTTAACGCCTCCTAGAGCCAGTTTCGGGCACCTCTAGTGATCAATTTTTTAGCATATGCTAGAGCCAATTTCGGGCACCTCTAGCTTTCATCCAATTTTTATTCTAATCCCCCAATTAGTTAATTATCAACCTAAGTTTACTAGAACTCCTTAAATCAATCAAACCACAACAGTGTTTCATCAAATTTAGCATCATAGTAAAATTCTAAGTTTTTTTTCCATGGTTATCCTAGAATAAAAATTCTATCAATTAAGTGCATTGGTAAAGTCATCATTGAATATTCATCAAATCTAAGCAATTCTTGTTCCAATTAAAGGCATGGCAAGCAATTTATGTATCCTAAATGTAATGCTTAAGATTAATGTAACTAAACATGGTAATTACTAATAACAATCCCCCCAAACTCGAGTGAGGCATTGTCCTCAATGCATGCATAAAAATAACGAAAAATAAAAATAAAAATGCATACGAGGACTTACTCCCAGAGTTCGTCATCGTAGATGATTAGTTTCCTTCTAGTTGGCGTCTTGATTTTCTTGCTTGAACGCGATGGTTGTTTTCTTGTTGCCGGTGGTAGAATCGATCCTCGTACGGGGTTGTCCTCATCATCCTCTTCATCAATGTCAATGGCTTTTCGTTTGGAGGATTCAATTGGTGCGGTCTTTATTGGTTCAATGGAGGACTCGTCCGAATCTGAAAAATCAGAAAATGATTCCGTAGGAGTTGATTCGGGCATAGGTGCTTTACCTTTGGCTTTTGCAGTGGTTGCCGGGGCATCGTCAGGGTTGGTTGTCGTGGCGTCAGCTTCCTTGTTTGCCGTGGCAAGGATATCGGCGGGAAAGATTGGGAACGACACGCGATTGTCCGGGTACTTTTCTAGGATGACTTGGGTGATGGCATTGTTGTGCTCCTTCATGTACCGCATGAACATTAGTTGCCGATCTTCAATTTGCCTTAGGCGGCTTGTCAATGGGTTCAAAAGTGCTTCAAAGTGTCCCGGGATTAATGGCCGAGTTGCCCTGGCGTTAAGTGCTTGGGCATTAGGGATTGCTGCGGCGGCAGGAGTTGTTGTGGCAGTTGGAGGCCTTGAAGAATCTTTCGGTGCCTCTCCCATTAGCTTCCGGATTAGTGCTTGATTCCAACCAGACTTGGGTAGGGCCTTTTCATCGGTGGACTCACTCGGGACATGCATCTCCTTGCAAAGATTAGAAATTAAGCAAGGGAAGAAAAGATAACCCTTATCTTTTGAGCTGCATACAAAAATCTCATCACAAATAATTTTTCCAATGTTAATGATGCGATTATGCAAAATAGAATGTATGAGCAAAAGACGTGGTATATCAACGGTAGTATTGTGTGTGGAGGGCATTAAAGAAGTTTTAACAAACTTATTCCATAGTTTTGCCTCGGGTTTAAGCCGAAGGCGATTTACCGTGCCCTTGTATTTACCGTCGTTCCAATGAGTTCCTGGTTGAGTGAGTTCTTGAAGCACCTTGTCGAGTTGCTTGGGATTGATTTGGTCAACGAAGGCTTGATGCTCGTCCTTCTCAATGTAAAGTCCGTAAAAGGTGTTGATGTTTTCGGGACTTATAAGTATGGCCTTGTCACGAACAAAAACAGAAGGATTATCCGGGTTAGGTGAGTGAGCATAGAATTCTCTTACCCATGAGACGTTACCCGGTTCCGGTTGATGGCAAAAGATTTGCCACTTTTGATGTGCAATCCTCTTGAAGATGAATGGTTCAAGGCCGAAATCTTGATGAGAGTTGGAGTATTCAAAGCCTTGTTCTTCATGAATCTTCCGGCTTTCAAACTTGGATTGAAATCTTTCTTGAACCGCCGGTGTAGCAAACTTCTTGTACCTTGGTTCTTTGGAGGAACTTGGATGAACTAAAAGTTTAATCTTGGATGCCATGTATGATCTTGGTTGTGAGTAAAAACAAAGAAAAGAAAAGAAAAGAAACTAAAAAGTTGCAAGATAGAAAGTAGGAATAGGTTAAGGGTGATGGATTTTATAGAAAAGATAGGTGGTTGGGATTGGGGGAAATCGAAAAAAAAGGGTTTAGGGTTTGGTAGGGATTTTCGACAAAGGGGTTTTGGTTAGGATGAATTGGAGGCTTTATATAAGCCTTAGATTCAGCCCATTAGTTTCCTTGTTGAAGATGTTTTCCTACTTGGTTTAGAATTCCTTCTTTCTCTTGAACTTAGAGAGGTTCAAACCCGCCCGTCAAACAAAACTCCACAAAAAGATCAAGACGAACCTAGCGGCAAAGCCTCAGATGCCGAACCAGGAATTGCCGCGGCAACCGGCAATAAGCATGCCTCGGCAACCGACGATAAAGACGCCTCGGCAACTTGCGATAAGCATGCCTCGACAACCCAGTTGATAATGCCTCGGCAACTCCAGATGTCCCGGCAATGCCGTCAATCAGGTTTCAAACCAATGAAAGGATCGAAGATATCCGACTTCCACCACCATTCCCACAAAGGTTGAAGCGACAAAAGCAAGAATACCAATTCAAGAAGTTTCTTGATATCCTAAAGCAAGTCCACATCAACTTGCCACTGGTGGAAGCAATTGAACAAATGCCAAACTATGCCAAGTTTCTTAAAGACATTGTGTCCAAGAGAACAAGGCTAGGAGAGTTTGAAAAACTTGATTGCCGCGACGGAGGGATGCATGGCAATGTTGCACAATCGTATGCCACCTAAGTTGAAGGATCCCAGAAGTTTCACAATACCCTGTTCTATTGGAAATCATTATGTCGGGAAAGCACTATGCGACCTAGGGGCTAGCATAAATTTGATGCCTAAATCGGTTTTCCAGAAACTAGGAATCGGGAAGGCAAGACCTACAACAGTTATGCTGCAACTAGCCGACAGATCCTATGTGCATCCAGAGGGAAAAATCAAGGACATACTGGTAAAAGTTGATAAATTCATTTTTCCCGCTGACTTTATTGTTTTAGATTGTGAAGCAGATGAGCATGCACCTATCATTCTCGGGAGACCATTCCTAGCGACAGGGAGAACCTTGATTGATGTTGAAAAGGGAGAACTCACAATGAGGGTGAATGACCAGCAAGTAAAACTAAATGTGTTCCAAACACTAAGGCATGCCGATGATCCAGAAGAATGCCAACTACTTCATGCCACGGCATAGTTTAACTTCGATGAGGAATTTAGTTGCCTCGGCAACTACATTGCCGAACACGAGGAACATGAGGAGTATGAAGAACCGGTCGATGAGGAACAACCAGAAGAGGCAAATTGGCTAGTCAATCGACCAGGTACATACTTTGAACCACTGGACTACTCAGGTAAGGAAGGTAAGCTCGAAAAACCCTCTATCGAAAATCCACCAATTCTTGAGTTGAAACAATTGCGAGCAATCGAAATATGTATACTTAGGGACCGATAATACATTACCCGTAATTATTTCCTCTAAGTTACAGCCTGGCGAGCGAGAAAAGAAGCTGATCAACATGTTGAAGCTACATAAAAAGGCAATAGGGTGGACAATTGCCGACTTGAAGGGAATTAGCCTGGCGGTGTGCATGCACAAGATCTTGTTGGAAGATGATCACAAACCTTCAATTGAGGCCCAGAGGAGACTGAATCATGCCATGAAAGGGGTTGTAATGAAAGAAATCATCAAGTGGCTTGACGCTGGCATTATATACCCTATCTCCGATAGTATGCGTGGGTAAGTCCGGTACAATGTGTACCGAAAAAGGGAGGTAGGTATAAAGTGGTAAGCAATGAAAATAATGAACTTATCCCAACCAGGACTGTGACCGGTTGGAGGGTTTGTATGGACTATCGAAAGTTAAACAAAGCCACTAGGAAAGATCACTTCCCATTGCCCTTTATTGATCAAATGCTCGACCGTCTTGCAGGTAAACCCTTTTATTGTTTTCTTGATGGTTATTCAGGTTACAATCAGATTGCCATAGCACTAGAAGATCAAGAAAAGACAACCTTCACATGCCCATACGGTACTTATGCCTTCCGAAGGATGCCGTTCGGATTGTGTAAAGGGCCCGACAACCTTCCAAAGATGCATGATGGCGCTCTTTTCAGACATGGTCGAAGACTTCCTTGAGATCTTCATGGATGATTTTTTGGTTTTTGGTAATGACTTCGACGGCTGTCTCGGCAATTTAGAGAGGGTGTTAGCAAGATGCGAAGAAACGGACTTAGTCCTCAATTGGGAGAAATGCCACTTTATGGTAGATGAAAGAATAGTGCTCGGCCACAAGATTTCATCCAAGGGAATTGAAGTAGACAAAGCCAAGGTGGACGTGATCGAGAGATTACCCCCACCAAATTCGGTTAAAGGAATTCGAAGTTTTCTCGGACATGCAGGTTTTTACAGGAGGTTCATTCATAACTTTTCTAAAATCACTAAACCTTTGTGTAATCTGCTTGAACATGATAAAGACTTCGATTTTGATGATTCTTGCACTCAAGCATTCGAAACCCTAAAGAAAAAGCTTGCCTCGGCACCCATTGTCGTTCCACCAGATTGGACGCTACCTTTTGAGCTCATGTGTGATGCAAGTGATTTCGCGGTAGGAGCAGTCCTAGGCCAACGCACAGGTAAGACCTTCCATGTGATATACTACGCTAGTAAAACTCTTAATGGTGCTCAAGTGAATTACACAACAACGGAGAAAGAGTTACTAGCTGTAGTTTTCGCATTTGACAAGTTCTGATCCTATTTAATTGGTACAAAGGTAATTGTTCATACGGACCATTCGACAATCAAATACTTATTTGCTAAAAAGGATGCTAAACCTCGTTTGATTCGTTGGATATTACTTTTACAAGAATCTGATATTGAAATTAAGGACAGGAAAGGAACAGAAAATCAAGTGGCCGATCACTTATCACGTTTGGAACACAATATGGAGGATGACGCGGATCTAGAGATATGCGATGCATTCCCGGATGAACAAATTTGAAACGCCTCGGCAACCCTTGACGCCTCGACAACTCTCGACGCCGCAGCAGTCCTTGACGCGCACGCCTCGGCAATCTTGGGAGCAGTCGCCACGGCGGCACATGCCTCGGCAATACCCTGGTACGCAGATTTAGTTAACTTCCTTGTTTGTGGTATTTTTCCTTATGGGATTACTCACCAAGGGAAGAAGCGGTTCCGCCATGATGCTAAGCATTACTTTTGGGACCAGCCTCTTTTGTTTAAACAATGTGCAGATCAGGTTATACGCCGATGTGTCCCTGAAGAAGAGCAACAAAATGTACTCCGGCAATGCCATTCTTCACCCTATGGAGGACATTTTGGAGGAACTCGTACCGCGGCCAAAGTCTTGCAATCCGGTTTGTATTGGCCAACATTGTACAAAGATGCTCAAGACTTTTACAAGCAATGTGATCGTTGCCAGAGGACGGGCAATATCACTAGACGACATGAGATGCCACTCCAGAACATCATCGAGGTGGAACTGTTCGATGTATGGGGGATCGATTTTATGGGACCTTTCCCATCTTCATTCGGCAACCTCTACATCTTACTCACCGTCGACTATGTGTCTAAATGGGTAGAGGCAGCTGCAGTTCCCAACGACGATTCCAAGACCGTGCAACGATTCCTGCAGAAAAATATATTTACACGGTTTGGGATGCCGAGAGCAATTATCAGCGACGGGGGCAAGTATTTTGACAACAGACTAATTGCCAAGATATTGCAACGCTTCGGCATATCACACAAGATCGCCATGACATATCACCCACAAACCAACGGGCAAGCAGAAATTTCCAACCGGGAGTTGAAGGGAATACTCGAGAAAGTTGTAAATCCCTCAAGGAAGGATTGGTCATTAAGACTAGATGACGCACTTTGGGCATATCGCACTGCATTCAAAACAACCTTAGGTATGTCCCCCTTCCGACTTGTCTATGGTAAAACATGTCATCTACCGGTGGAAATCGAGCACAAGGCGTACTGGGCAATCATGACCGTGAATATGGATTGGGAAAATGCCGGACAAAAGCGCTTGATGGATCTCAATGAGATAGAAGAATTTCGTGCACTCGCCTATAACAATGCACGAATCTACAAGGAGAAAACAAAGCGATGGCACGACAAGAAACTATTGCCACGGCAATTCACGCCAGGGCAACTAGTTCTCCTATTCAATTCTCGGCTAAAACTTTTCCCAGGAAAGCTGAAATCAAGATGGTCGGGACCATTCGAAGTCGTCAAACCATTCTCTCATGGTGCCGTGATAATCAAGTCCATCTCTGACAACCATGAATTCAAAGTTAATGGACAAAAATTGAAGCACTACAATGGTGCCCATGTGGAACGTAACAAGGAAGTGGTCAATTTAGGAGATGCATGAGCAAGCTCTCCCTTTTGATATTTTTATTTTTATTTTTTTTATTTTTTTTTGTCGATTATTTATTTATTTTATTTATTTTTCATTTTTTTCGATTTTTTTTATTTTATTATTTTGCCGATTATTAGTAGTTTTAGGATAGATTTTTTTATTCAAGTCTAAGAATCCTATTACACATCTTTATTTATTTTCTTTATTAGTTTATCTTTAATTTTAATCCTTATTTGATTTGTTTTTGAATTGTAGGAAAGGAAGTTCAAGAGAAAGAAGGAATTCTAAACCAAGTAAGAAAACATCTTCAACAAGGAAAGAAGGAAGTTCAAGAGAAAGAAGGAATTCTAAACCAAGTAGGAAAACATCTTCAACAAGGAAACTAATGAGCTGAATCTAAGGCTTATATAAAGCCTCCAATTCATCCTAAACAAAACCCCTTTTTCGAAAATCCCTACCAAACCCTAAACCCTTTTTTTTCGATTTCCCCCAATCCCAACCACCTATCTTTTCTATAAAACCCATCACCCTTAACCTATTCCTACTTTCTATCTTGCAACTTTTTAGTTTCTTTTCTTTTCTTTGTTTTTACTCACAACCAAGATCATACATGGCATCCAAGATTAAACTTTTAGTTCATCCAAGTTCCTCCAAAGAACCAAGATACAAGAAGTTTGCTACACCGGCGGTTCAAGAAAGATTTCAATCCAAGTTTGAAAGCCGGAAGATTCATGAAGAACAAGGCTTTGAATACTCCAACTCTCATCAAGATTTCGGCCTTGAACCATTCATCTTCAAGAGGATTGCACATCAAAAGTGGCAAATCTTTTGCCATCAACCGGAACCGGGTAACATCTCATGGGTAAGAGAATTCTATGCTCACTCACCTAACCCGGATAATCCTTATGTTTTTGTTCGTGACAAGGCCATACTTATAAGTCCCGAAAACATCAACACCTTTTACGGATTTTACATTGAGAAGGACGAGCATCAAGCCTTCGTTGACCAAATCAATCCCAAGCAACTCGACAAGGTGCTTCAAGAACTCACTCAACCGGGAACTCATTGGAACGACGGTAAATACAAGGGCACGGTAAATCGCCTTCGGCTTAAACCCGAGGCAAAACTATGGAATAAGTTTGTTAAAACTTCTTTAATGCCCTCCACACACAATACTACCGTTGATATACCACGTCTTTTGCTCATACATTCTATTTTGCATAATCGCATCATTAACATTGGAAAAATTATTTATGATGAGATTTTTGTATGCAGCTCAAAAGATAAGGGTTATCTTTTCTTCCCTTGCTTAATTTCTAATCTTTGCAAGGAGATGCATGTCCCGAGTGAGTCCACCGATGAAAAGGCCCTACCCAAGTCTGGTTGGAATCAAGCACCAATCCGGAAGCTAATGGGAGAGGCACCGGAAGATTCTTCAAGGCCTCCAACTGCCACAACAACTCTTGCCGCCAAGAAGAATCCCTAATGCCCAAGCACTTAACGCTGTGGCAACTCGGCCATTAATCCCGGACACTTTGAAGCACTTTTGAACCCATTGACAAGCCGCCTAAGGCAAATTGAAGATCGGCAACTAATGTTCATGCGGTACATGAAGGAGCACAACAACGCCATCACCCAAGTCATCCTAGAAAAGTACCCGGACAATCGCGTGCCATTCCTAATCTTTCCCGCCGATATCCTTGCCACGACAACCAAGGAAGCCGA